>UESW01004832.1:0-194304 GCA_900491605.1 Calamus simplicifolius | reverse complement strand
TCAGCCCCTAGGACTCCACAGCAAAATGGTGTAGTTGAAAGGAAAAATAGGACTCTAGAAGACATGGCCCGTACCATGCTATGCGAAAGTAACCTACCAAAGTACTTTTGGGCGGAAGCTATTAACACAGCATGCTACATCTTAAATCGAGCCCTAATAAGACCAATCTTAAAGAAAACACCTTATGAATTATGGAATGAAAGAAAACCCAATATAAAATACTTTCATGCATTTGGATGTAAATGTTTTATTCATAATAATGGTAAAAACAATTTAGGAAATTTGATGCTAAATCTGAAGAAGGAATATTCTTAGGATATTCAACAACTAGTAAAGCTTATAGAGTATTTAACAAGAAAACCTTAGTAGTTGAAGAATCCATTCATATAGTTTTCGATGAGTCTTTAGCATCTAGTTCTGAAAAGCTTGATGATGAGGAAGATACAAACATAATTGAAAAAGATCTTGAAAAACTTAATATTGAAGTATCTTCAGATCATGAGCAAGAAGCTAAAGATGATGATTCACATAAGGACGATGATGTCAATATTGATCATAATGATACAGATCTTCCAAGAGACTGGAGATATGCTCATAGTCATCCCAAGGAATTGATTATAGGTGATCCATCTCAAGGAATAAGAACTAGATCATATATGAGAAATATTAGTAATCATCTTGCATTTGTATCACAAATTGAACCTAAAACTATAGAAGAAGCTGAAAAAGATAATAATTGGATGTTAGCAATGCAAGAAGAATTAAATCAATTTACAAGAAATAATGTATGGACTTTAGTTGAAAGACCTAAAAATCATTCAGTAATAGGATCAAAATGGGTTTTTAGAAATAAACTAGATGAAAATGGCATAGTAATTAGAAACAAAGCTAGATTGGTTGCTAAAGGATATAATCAAGAGGAAGGTATTGATTTTGATGAAACCTTTGCGCCAGTAGCTAGATTAGAAGCCATTAGGCTATTACTTGCATTTGCATGTCATATGAATTTTAACTTATTTCAAATGGATGTTAAAAGCGCATTTTTAAATGGATTTATAAATGAAGAAGTTTATGTAGAACAACCACCAGGTTTTGAAGATCACGAATTTTCAAATCACGTTTTTAAATTGCACAAAGCTTTATATGGTTTGAAACAAGCACCTAGAGCTTGGTATGATAGGTTAAGTAAATTCTTAATTGAAAATGATTTTACAAGAGGAAATGTTGATAAAACTTGTTTTTGAAAAGAAAAAGTAAAGATTTACTTGTAGTACAAATATACGTTGATGACATTATTTTTGGTGCTACTAACGATTCTCTTTGTCAAGAATTTGCAAAGTTAATGCAGGGAGAATTCGAGATGAGCATGATGGGAGAACTCAACTTCTTCCTTGGACTCCAGATCAAACAAAGCAAAGAGGGAATCTTCATCAACCAAACAAAATACACAAGAGAAATCCTAAAGAAGTTTGGTATGGAATCAATGAAACCCCTCGGAACTCCAATGAGTCCTTCATGCAAGCTGGACAAAGATGAAGAAGGTAAAAAGGTTGATCAAAAGTATTATCGAGGTATAATCGGATCCCTTCTTTATTTAACAGCAAGTAGACCAGACATTATGTTTTCAGTATGTTTATGTGCTAGATTTCAATCTGAACCTAAAGAATCACATTTAATTGCTGTTAAAAGAATACTAAGATATGTAAGTGGAACAAAAAATGTAGGTTTATGGTATTCTAGAGACTCCACATTAAATCTAATTGCATATTCGGATTCTGATTATGCTGGATGCAAACTAGATAGAAAAAGCACAAGTGGTGCATGCCATTTCTTAGGAAGTAACTTAATCACATGGTTTAGCAAAAAGCAAAATTCAGTTGCATTATCAACTACTGAAGCTGAATATGTAGCAGCTGGAAGTTGCTGTGCGCAAATCCTATGGATTAAGCGACAACTTGAAGACTATGGTATCACGCTTGATAAAACACCCATAAGATGTGATAACACTAGTGCAATTAATCTAACAAAGAATCCAATTCAACATTCAAGAACTAAACACATAGAAATCAGATATCATTTTATAAGAGAACATGTAGCAAATAATGAAATATGTCTTGATTATGTTAACACTGAAGAACAATTAGCTGACATATCACTAAACCTTTAAATGAAGAGAGATTCTGTTATCTTAGAGGAGAGTTAGGTATTTGTGATCCTTTAGAATGAATTTGAAACCCCTAAGGAAATTTTATCTAAGATTCTTTCAAATCCTCAATCCTTAAGGAAATCTTATCTAGAATTCATATCTAATTGATTCACTCATATCCAATGATTATTTATCAATTTTTATGATCATATTCCGGACACATTTCAGAAATTTCATGTTTTTGGTCTGAAATGGTCTCGGAGCCGACTCGATGCGTATCGGAGTCGACTCCCGGTTTCAACTGAAACTCTCGGGTCGACCCCTCTTAGGCGCGAGTCGACTCCATGTCGGGACGGCCTTTCTGTGTCTGTGCCGAGTCGACACCTGGGTTTGCGCGAGCCGACTCGAGGTGGTCCCAAGTTGATTTATCTAGGGCAGAGTCGACTCGTCGCTCATTTCATTCCCAATCTTCAAAATACTCTCTCAAAACTCCTCCAAACCTTCCAAACTTCCTAGAATCCCTTTTTTGCACTCCAATCATCAAATGGCACCAAAACTAGAGGATCCAACCTCTGTGCGGCCGGCGTCAAAAGGAAGCGCTCCGTGAAGAAGACGGTGAGGCGTCCGGTGCGTGACCTTCTCCAAGCACGGATTCTTCACTTCTTCTTCTACTCCGACTGCTTCTCCTGCTGCTGCTTCCCAGGTAGATCGTCTAGCGGATAGGATCATTACTACTGGTAGGAAGGTGGATTTTGAATTATTTGAAGCTGAGGGTTTTCTAGTTGGGAGACAGCTGATCGAGATGGGATGGGAGAAAGTTGTTCTCTAGAGTGCCCGACCTATCCCTCATTGGTTAAGGAATTCTACAAGAATCTGTCTAGAGGAGATCACGGCCTTGTTAGCAATGTGAGAGGTCATAGAATCTGTTACTGTGAGCTTTTCTAGACTGTTGGATCTTCCTTGTCTGGCACTCCACCTTTTCTTCTGATGACCGCGTCCCGCTCTATCGAGATTATTAAATCGGGATGTGGTTGGATTTGAAGAGGTATTTGCTAATCAGCTTTCTTTAGAATTGAGATTATTACATAATATCTGTAGTAGGATACTCTTTCCTAAGACCGGAAGATTTGACTATGTATCGGAAAGAGATATCTTTGTGATGGATGCTGTTGGCCCAGATGGCAACCCAAGAGGGGGGGGGGGGTGAATTGGGTTCTTAAAAATTTAAGACTTTTTAACTTTAATTGATTAGTTAGCAAGATGTGCAAGTGAGAGGCTAACTAATAAGCAATGCACAAGCAAATATAAAGAGAGAGAGATAGAGAAAATATGGCACGGCAAACACAAGATAATTTTATAGTGGTTCGGTGCAACCAACACCTACGTCCACTCCCAAGATTCACTTGGGTCCACACTATAATCTCTCTAGATTACAGCCGAGTTGTTTTCCAAGCTCACAACTCAAACTTGTTGTTTTACCGGGTGCACAACGAACCCAGCTGGTTTTAACTCGGGCTTACCAGCACAAAACCCTACACGTTGTTTTTCACGGGCTCACAACTAACCCAACACAAGCACTCCGGCTTGCAACGAGGTATACCAACCTCCACTGATTCAATCCACTGATTGAATCAGCAAACAATAAGAATGATAGTGTTTGAACAATAAGTGCTCCCCTTGAGCAAATATACAAATGAAGTACAAAATTAAAAGGTTAGAAAAGCCTGATTGTATTGCAGATGGTAGTGGCTTTGGCTTTCTTCCTTCTTCTCTTCAACTCCTCTTGAAGTGTTGAATCACGCCTCAGCAAGATTCTTGACCGTTGAAGACTTTGGAGTTGAGATGAAGCTTTTTCCTCTTTTGAAAATCCTCCGATTTGACCTTTGAAATGCTTTGGATTTTCTTTTGGCTCTTGTGGATTGATGAGAAGGAGTAGACGAAACTTTCACTTGGATTTCACTCCTTTTGAATCACTCTTCTTTGAGCTAAATGATTTTTCCAATATGCTCTGTTTTTCCCTCTTTTCAAATGATATTCTTTTCTCTCTTTTTGATTTTCTCTGGGTTTTTTGATTTGAAAAGAACTCCTCTATTTATAGAATCTGCAAAAATATATCCGTTAGAGACAAGGAAAAATAGCCGTTATTCAAAAATCTTACCGTTGGGGCTGATGTGTCATCGTTAAAAATCGCGCCCAGAATTCGTGGAGTCGACTCGAGCTTTGTGGGAGTCGGCTCGAAGTCGATTACCAAAAATAGAAACATTTTAAGCATTGAAGGGTCGACTCGCGAAAACAAGTGTCGGCTCCTGAAAGTCGGGAGTCGACTCGAGGAAAATGGGGAGTCGACTCGAGAAGTGCTCAAAAATGGTTCTGGTGTTGAGCGGAGTCGGCTCGCACAGTCAGGAGTCGGCTCGCGAATCAGGGGTCGACTCTTGAAAACCAAGGGTCGACTCGTGAAACTCAGCAATTGGGGAGTCGACTCGGAAACCCTTGAGTCGGCTCGGGACGATACAAAAATCAGAAAAATGTTCTGATTGACTTTAAAACTTGTCCCAATTAAATTAAAATATAAATTTGACTTGAATACATTAAATATGACATTAAGCATGATTCAAGACATGTTTCAAGAATTCATCGATTAAAATATATTATGTAAAATTTCTTTTGAAATCTTATAGACTTGAAACTTCTTTTCTAATTGATTCAAAAATCATTGAATTAAACCATTTAGTTCATTCCTTTCAATTTGAATAAGCTCAAGGTTTTTGATAATAAACTCATTGTTTTCTTTAAAATACTCATGGCTTTTGGAAATCATCAAAATCAATAAAGTTGGGGCAATTATGTTTCAATAATTTCTCAACAATCTCCCCCTTTTTGATGATGACAAAAACATTGAGTATATGCATTATAAATTGAAAGATTTGTGATTCCAAAATCAACTTTTGTGTTCATGGAAAGGCTCCCCCTCAATGAGGTAGCTCCCCCTATGAACCTTAACTATAATTCAAAATTAAATTTAAAACTTAAGCCATTTTTTCTTATTTAATTCTCTCCCCCTTATTTAATTCAATTAAAAAGATGATGCAATATACGATTAAATATAAATCTCTCCCCCTTTTTTGTAATCAACAAAAAGGTTGAAATGCATCAGAGCATCAATTGATTAATTCATTCGAATTCATTCAGCATTTAAGTTATCAATTGAGTATTGAGATATTCAAAATTATATCAAATTAAACATAAGCAATCAAAGATATTCAAGTACTCAAATTTGAACATAACTTTCTCATTACTTCAAAGTAAAATTACATCAAAATGAAAGTGGAATCAAAATTAAAAACTTAGATTCATCAAAGTTCAAAATTCATATTAAAAAATTTCCTTACAATCTATCTAGAGATCAAACTAAGATAAGTTCTTCATTTGACAGCTTGAAAATTAAATTTAAGTGTTCATCTCCATGCATTGAGATTTGAAGTCTCTGGTTACTTGAATTTGATCAACTGCTGCATCAATATCTCTTCTTAAGATTGGTTCTTCCACTTGGATCCATTACTTGAAGTCTTTCAAAGATTCTTAAGCTCAATTGAGTGAATCCACATGAGTACCAATAGAGAATGAAAATAAGTCTCTTGAAATGATTCTTCCTTTAATTCTCAATTCTTCTCTTAATTGCAATTTCATCTTTTTTGATTATCAAACTCAGCAAAATAGATCTAAGTTGATAACTGATCTGAAAACTACAGAAGAAGATGAAGCCTGAGGTGGAGGAGAATAAGCATGCTAGGCTGCCTCAGAGGTCAGCAACAGAAGGCTCGACCTCAGCTCCAATGTCTCAACTCTGTCCTCAGCTCTAACATCATCTTCTTTTCTTTCCCAATTACCATTTCTTTTGAACCCCATGCGATGAATAGTGGCCAAGATAATAATCAGTATGTCTTAAATTTTTCTTGGCTCACTATCACTAAAAACAATCCCTTGGCTTCTGAAATAATTTAGTAAATCATGCCATAGGGAAGACAGATTTCCTCTTTTCCACAATCTGCTATATACCATAATATCATGATGGGTAAGTTGATTGGCTTTCCCAGAAACTACAGCATCCATGACAAAATATCTCTCTCAGAACATAGTCAAACCGGCCTGTCTTGGGAAATAGAATCCTGCTGCAATGTTGTGAAGCAATCTTAATTCCAATGGCAGCTGACTAGCAAAGACTTCTTCAAATCCCTCAAAGTTTCTATTCAATAATCTGGTGAGGGCAGGAGACCTATCTTCAGGGCAAAGGTGGAGGGTCCAGATAGGGTAAGTCCAATAGTTAGAAAGAATGAGGCAGTGTTCAAACCAACTCCTCTAACAACTACCAGCCATCATCTCCTCTAGAAATTTCTGTAAAACTCTTTAACCAAGCAGGGTAGGTGGGACAGTCAAGGGAACAATTTTCTCAAACCCATCTCTCAACTGTGAACCTACAAAATCCCTCATTCTCAAACAATTCGAAATCAAACTTCCTTCCAGTGGTAAATCCTACTTGCAAAAGATCTACCTGAGGAGTAGAGAGTGGAGCAGGTGATCATCCGAAGGGAAGCAGAGAAGATCCGGAGTCGGCTCGCGGACGGGTCGTCGACGGTCTTCTTCTCTTCATCCCGGCACACTCTGCTCCACGGGTTTTGGGTGCCATTGATTCTTGGAATGATTGTTCAAGGTTTTTGGAAGATTTTGAAGTTTGGAGGGTTTTGGAGGGTTTTGAGAGGATTTGGAAGATTAGAATCCGTGGGTCGACTCGTGCCCTAAATAATCGACTGGGACCACGTCGAGTCGACTCGCGCAAAGTGTGGAGTCGGCTCGCGAAGTCACAGAGCACGGACACGATCTCGAGTCGACTCGCTCAGAGAGGGGTCGACTCCTGAGTTTCAGCAGAAACTCGAGTCGACTCCGATACTCTCGAGTCGGCTCCGAGACCATTTCAGAAAAAAATGAAATTTTTTGAATCCGAAATCCGGAATTTGATCTTTGAGTATGATTAAAAATCATGGACTTTGAGAGATCAAATTGATATGAGTTCTAGATAAAATTTCCTTAAGATTTTGAGAATTTGAAAGAACTCTAGATATATTTCCTTAGAGGTTTCAAAATTTATTCAAAAGGATTACAAATTCCTAACTCTCCTCTAAGATAACAAAATCTTTCTTCATTTAAAGGTTTAGTGATATGTCAGCTAATTGTTCTTCAGTGTTTACATAATCTAAACAAATTTCATCATTAGCTACATGTTCCCTTATAAAATGATATCTAATTTCTATGTGTTTTGTTCTTGAGTGTTGAATTGGATTTTTAGTTAAGTTGATTGCGCTAGTGTTATCACATCTTATGGGTGTTTTATCAAGTGTGATACCATAGTCTTCAAGTTGTCGCTTAATCCATAGGATTTGCGCACAGCAACTTCCAGCTGCTACATATTCAGCTTCAGTAGTTGATAATGCAACTGAATTTTGCTTTTTGCTAAACCATGTGATTAAGTTACTACCTAAGAATTGGCATGCACCACTTGTGCTTTTCTATCTAATTTACATCCAGCATAATCAGAATCTGAATATGCAATTAGGTTTAATGTGGAGTCTCTAGAATACCATAAACCTACATTTTTAGTTCCATTTAGATATCTTAAAATTCTTTTAACAGCTATTAAATGTGATTCTTTAGGTTCAGATTGAAATCTAGCACATAAACATACTGAAAACATAATATCTGGTCTACTTGCTGTTAAATAAAGAAGGGATCCGATTATACCTCGATAATACTTTTGATCAACCTTTTTACCTTCTTCATCTTTGTCCAGCTTGCATGAAGGACTCATTGGAGTTCCGAGGGGTTTCATTGTTTCCATACCAAACTTTTTGAGTAGTTCTCTTGTGTATTTGGTTTGGTTGATAAAGATTCCCTCTTTGCTTTGTTTGATCTGGAGTCCAAGGAAGAAGTTGAGTTCTCCCATCATGCTCATCTCGAATTCTCCCTGCATCAACTTTGCAAATTCTTGACAAAGAGAATCGTTAGTAGCACCAAAAATAATGTCATCTACGTATATTTGTACTACAAGTAAATCTTTACTTTTCTTTTCAAAAACAAAGTTTTATCAACATTTCCTCTTGTAAAATCATTTTCTATTAAGAATTTACTTAACCTATCATACCAAGCTCTAGGTGCTTGTTTCAAACCATATAAAGCTTTGTGCAATTTAAAAACGTGATTTGAAAACTCGTGATCTTCAAAACCTGGTGGTTGTTCTACATAAACTTCTTCATTAATAAATCCATTTAAAAATGCGCTTTTTACATCCATTTGAAATAAGTTAAATTCATATGACATGCAAATGCAAGTAATAGCCTAATGGCTTCTAATCTAGCTACAGGTGCAAAGGTTTCATCAAAATCAATACCTTCCTCTTGATTATATCCTTTAGCAACCAATCTAGCTTTGTTTCTAATTACAATGCCATTTTCATCTAGTTTATTTCTATAAATCCATTTTGATCCTATTACTGAATGATTTTTAGGTCTTTCAACTAAAGTCCAAACATTATTTCTTGTAAATTGATTTAGTTCTTCTTGCATTGCTAACATCCAATTATTATCTTTTTCAGCTTCTTCTATAGTTTTAGGTTCAATTTGTGATACAAATGCAAGATGATTACTAATATTTCTCATGTATGATCTAGTCCTTATTCCTTGAGATGGATCGCCTATAATCAATTCCTTAGGATGACTATGAGCATATCTCCAGTCTCTTGGAAGATCTATCATTATGATCAATATTGACATCATCGTCCTTATGTGAATCATCATCTTTAGCCTCTTGTTCATGATCAGAAGATACTTCAATATTAAGTTTTTCAAGATCTTTTTCAATTATGTTTGTATCTTCCTCATCATCAATCTTTTCAGATCCAGTTGCTAAAGATTCATCAAAAACTACATGAATGGATTCTTCAACTACTAAGGTTTTCTTGTTAAAGATTCTATATGCCTTACTAGTTGTTGAATAACCTAGAAAAATTCCTTCATCAGATTTAGCATCAAATTTTCCTAAGTTGTTTTTACCATTATTATGAATGAAACATTTACATCCAAATGCATGAAAGTATTTTATATTTGGTTTTCTTTCATTCCATAATTCATAAGGTGTTTTCTTTAATATTGGTCTTATTAAAGCTCTATTTAAGATGTAACATGCTGTGTTAATTGCTTCCGCCCAAAAATACTTTGGTAAGTTGCTTTCACATAGCATGGTACGGGCCATGTCTTCTAGAGTCCTATTTTTCTTTCAACTACACCATTTTGCTGTGGAGTCCTAGGGGCTGAAAAATTATGATTAATTCCATTTTCAGTGCAAAAACTTTCAAATAAGTGATTTTCAAATTCTGTTCCATGATCACTTCTTAGAGATACTATAGTAGTGTTTTTCTCATTTGTGACTTTCTTGAAGAATTTCAGGAATATCGAGAAAGTCTCATCTTTGTGAGCTAAAAACATTACCCAAGTATATCTAGAATAATCATCTACAATCACTAGACCATATTTCTTTCCTCCTAGACTTGTGGTTCTAGTTGGTCCGAAAAGATCCATGTGAAGTAGCTCTAGTGCCCTAGAAGTTGAAACAATGTTTTTAGATTTAAAAGAACTTCTAGTTTGTTTTCCAAATTGACATGCATCACATATTTTATTATTTTCAAAATCTAATTTAGGTAATCCTTTAACTAAATCCATTTTAATTAGTTTTGAAATAAGGTGTGTGCTTGCATGACCTAATCTACGATGCCACAACCAACTAATTTCATTTATGTTAGCATTGTCAGCAATTAAGCAATGATCACTCAAAGATAATTTTTCTAAGTCAACTAAGTAAACATTGCCATGTCTATAACCAGTAAATACAATGCTATCATCAATAGAATTAGTTACAGTGCATAAAGAAGATTTAAATGAAACATTAAAGTTTTTATCACATAATTGACTTATGCTAATTAGATTATGCTTCAAACCATTAACATAAAGTACATTATCAATAACTATAGATGGAGTTATGCGAACTTTACCAAGGCCCATAATTTGACCTTTACCGTTGTCGCCAAACGTCACAACTCCACCTTTCTTTTCTTCCAGGGTGATGAATTCATCTTTGTCACCCGTCATATGTCTTGAGCAGCCACTATCAAGGTACCACTTTTTCTTTGATCTTTTGGCTACAAGACATTCCTGCAATATAATCAAACTTTATGCTTAGGTACCCAAGCTTTCTTGGGTCCTTCATGGTTAGCAGCAATAAAAATTGTTCCTTTCGGAACCCATATTTTCTTAGCTTTAATATTTAACTTGTTGTTGTTTAACGTTTTGCATTCAAAGGATTTGTGACCTTTTTCATTACATTTAAAACAAGTTATATTACTTTGGTTGGCTTTTATAAAAATATTCTTTAGAGATTTCTGTTTCCTTAATGTGTTATATCCTAAACCAGCTTTGTCAAAAACAGCTTTTTGACTATCTAGGATCATGTTAAGTTTAGTTGAACTTAAAGTGAATTTCTCAACAATGTCTTTATATTTTTTAACATCTTTCTTAAGAGAGTCAATTTCTTTAGCTTGCTGTTCTTTATCTAAAGCTAAAGTTTCTATTTGATCTTTTAAATCTTTAGTTGAGTTTTTAGTTTCAGATTTTAATAAATCTTTTTCTTGATTAAGATTATCTCTTTCTTTCCTAAGTTCTTCTTTTTCATTAGTTAAGTTCTTAACTTCTAAAGCTAATTCATTTTTACTTTTAGCTAAACTAATATTGTCATTTTTCAAAAACTTATACTTTTTCTTTAAGGATTTAAAATCAATCATAAGTTCATTGAAAGCCTCAAACATTTCATCAAATGTAAAGTCATCATTTGAGTTTTCAGAACTTACCTCATTGTCGTTGTCGTCGTCGTTGGCCATGAAACAGATATTGGCAACTTCCTTTTGTTCATCTTCTTCCGACGAGGAAGATTCATCAGACCATGTTGCCATGTAAGCTTTCTTCTTTTTCTTGTAGGCCTTTTTCAGCAAAGGACAATCATACTTAAAGTGCCCTGGCTTTTTGCACTCATAACATACTAAGGGCTCTTTTTCTTTTTCTTTCTCCTTGTCCTTTTTCTTATCCTTTTCTCCTTCAAATCTTGCTCCAAATTTCTTTTTATGGAAAGGCCTTTTTCTCATAAACCTTCTGAATTTTTTGGCCAAGAGAGCAGTTTCCTCATCATCTTCATCATTACTCTCACTGCTGCTCTCTTCCATTTCTGCAGTCTTGAGGGCAAGAGTTTTTCTTCTTTTTGTTTCCTCCTCAATATGCTGCTTCATTGTTAACTCGTGGGTCATTAAGATCCTAGAAGCTCCTCCAAAGGTAGTGCATTGAGGTCCTTTGCTTCTTGGATAGCAGTGACTTTTGCTTCCCACGATCTTGGTAGTGACCTAAGAATTTTACGCACAAGATCAGCATTAGAATAAATTCTACCAAGACTTTTCAGACCATTCACAATATCAGTAAATCTAGTGAACATGCATGTGATGGTTTCAGTTTGTTTCATAGTAAATAATTTATATTTATGAACCAAAATATTTATCTTTGATTCCTTTACTTGGTTTGTTCCTTCATGAGTAATTTCCAACCTATCCCAAATTTCTTTTGCGGAATTACAAGTTGAGATTCGGTTGAATTCATTTGAGTCTAAGGAACAATATAAAATATTAATGGCCTTAGCATTTAGTTGTGCCATTCTCCTATCATTATCATTCCAATCCCTTTCGGGCTTAGGAACAATAGTGCTATCAATAAGGTGTGTGGGTGTACTAGGTCCGTTTATTATTACTCCCCACAATTCATAGTCCGAAGCTTGAATGAATATTCTCATTCTAGCTTTCCAATATGAATAGTTGGTTCCATTAAATAAAGGAGGTCGATTAGTGGAATGACCTTCAGCAAAACTTGAACCAATTTGTGTTGCCATATGGATCTTTAGCCCTTGATCGTGAGATCAAATCTAATGAGCACTTGCTCTGATACCAATTGTTGGCCCAGATGGCAACCCAAGAGGGGGGGGGTGAATTGGGTTCTTTGAAAATTTAAGACTTTTTAACTTTAATTGATTAGTTAGCAAGATGTGCAAGTGAGAGGCTAACTAATAAGCAATGCACAAGCAAATATAAAGAGATAGAGAAGAGAAAATATGGCACGGCAAACACAAGATAATTTTATAGTGGTTCGGTGCAATCAACACCTACGTCCACTCCCAAGATTCACTTGGGTCCACACTATAATCTCTCTAGATTACAGCCGAGTTGTTTTTCAAGCTCACAACTCAAACTTGTTGTTTTACCGGATGCACAACGAACCCAGCTGGTTTTAACTCGGGCTTACCAGCACAAAACCCTACACGTTGTTTTTCACGGGCTCACAACTAACCCAACACAAGCACTCCGGCTTGCAACGAGGTATACCAACCTCCACTGATTCAATCCACTGATTGAATCAGCAAACAATAAGAATGATAGTGTTTGAACAATGAAGTGCTCCTCTTGAGCAAATATACAAATGAAGTACAAAATATTAAAAGGTTAGAAAAGCCTGATTGTATTGCAGAAGGTGGTGGCTTTGGCTTTCTTCCTTCTTCTCTTCAACTCCTCTTGAAACGTCGAATCACGCCTCAGCAAGATTCTTGACCGTTGAAGTCTTTTGGAGTTGAGATGAAGCTTTTTCCTCTTTTGAAAATCCTCCAATTTGACCTTTGAAATGCTTGTGGATTTTTTTTTGGCTCTTGTGGATTGATGAGAAGGAGTAGATGAAACTTTCACTTGGATTTCACTCCTTTTGAAACACTCTTCTTTGAGCTAAATGATTTTTCCAATATGCTCTGTTTTTTCCTCTTTTCAAATGATATTCTTTTCTCTCTTTTTGATTTTCTCTGGGTTTTTTGATTTGAAAAGAACTCCTCTATTTATAGAATCTGCAAAAATATATCCGTTAGAGACAAGGAAAAATAGCCATTATTCAAAAATCTAACCGTTGGGGCTGATGTGTCATCGTTAAAAATCGCGCCCAGAATTCGTGGAGTCGGCTCGAGCTTTGTGGGAGTCAGCTCGCACAGTCCATTCCAGAAATAGAAACATTTTAAGCATTGAAGGGTCGACTCGTGAAAACATAAGTGTCGGCTCCTGAAAGTCGGGAGTCGACTCGAGGAACATGGGGAGTCGACTCGAGAAGTGCTCAAAAATGAGACTTTCTGGTGTCTGAGTCGAGTCGGCTCGCACAGTCTTGAGTCGGCTCGCGAAGGTTTCAGGGGTCGACTCTTGAAAACTCAAGTGTTGACTCAGAACAACATTGAAACTCAGACAATTGGGGAGTCGACTCGGAAACCCTTGAGTCGGCTCGGGAGCGATACAAAAATCAGAAAAATATTCTGATTGACTTTAAAGCTCGTCCCAATTATATTAAAATAATTTTAAATGATATTTTGACTTGAACACAATAAATATGTCATTAAGCATGAATTCAAGACATGTTTCAAGAAATCATAGATTAAAATATATTATGTAAGAATTTCTTTTCAAGATCTCAAAATAGTGTTTGAAAACTTCTCTTTCAAATTGATTCAAAAATTAGTGAATTAAACCATTTAGAGTCCATTGGTTTCTTTTTGAATAAGCTCAAGATTTTTGATAGATAAACTCATTGTTTTCTTTAAAATACTCATGGCTTTTGGAAATCATCAAAATCAATAAAGTTGGGGCAATTATGATTCAATAATTTCTCAACAGATGCCATTGTGTCAGGCAAGCCTATAAACCTTCCCAGTATGATACTATGGTACATAGCAGACTGTGGAGGGAAAAGAAAGTCTAGTCTGCCCTATGGAATGATCCTTACAAAGATTTTTCTGAGCCAAGGTGTAGTGATTTCGGACAATGAGCCTATGAGGAATCTGCGTCATACTGATTTTTATAGCTTGGCCACCATTCATAGAATGGGTTTTATCAAGAAGAATGGAAAATGGGAGAGGAAAGGACTGACAGAAGAAAGAGCTACTGATGTTGAGGCTGCAGGACCTTCAGTCAGGCATCATTCACCTGCACCTCCGAGCCCTTCCGCTTCTGCCCCTGTTCCAGCCCCCGTTCCATCTTTTGTTCAAGCTTCATCATCTTCGGCCGGTTTCTCAGATCAACAGCTACAGCAACTCAAAGTTCTATTTGATGATCAATCTGAAAAACTTAAATCTGAATTTGAGAATAAGTTTATGAATTTGAGAGAGACTCTTTATTCATTGGATGATCGTATCTCTAAGATGGAGTCTACTCTCAGCTCTTCTTCGGTATCTTTAAGTGGTGATCTCAAAATATATTTGAAGAACTTAAAGATATATGCGAAGATGGAGAGACGTATGCAAAGTGCAATGCGGAGCTACAAGACAAGATTCTAACAGCTTGCACCTTTGTCGATGAGAGGCTCAAGGATTATGTAAAAATTCAATCTGACGGAATGAAGAATATAGTAGATCATTTAACTAGGATTGTAAGAACTCATTTCTGAGTTATTAGATTTTCAATCCTTGTTATGTACTGAAATTTTTGTTATGCCTTCATTTTGAAATCAATGTATTAAACATCTTAATGTATTAGATCTTTTGATGAAATGAATTCTCTATGTTGATTACTTAATGTATTTCCTTCTTTCAATGAATGAATGAAATTGTCAAATCTTATCTTGATTGAATGAATGTTTATGCTTCTCTACCTTTTTGTTGATAACAAAAAAGGGGGAGAGTTTTATAGTTTTATGATAGTGAGAAAATCAAAGTAATCAATGAGATAAACAATGGGATATTTATTTAAGTTTCATAGGGGGAGCTACCTCATTAAGGGGGAGCCTAAGCCTAACTATGAAAACAAAATAAATTCACTAATCAATACATAAACTCAATGTTTTTGTCATCATCAAAAAGGGGGAGATTGTTGGAAGATTATTGAAAAACTACATGATCCAATCCTTTTGATTTTGATGATTACTAAAAGCCTTTGAGTTCATTAAAAGATATAATGAGCTTACTTAAATGAGCAACTAATTTATTTTGAACAATCAATGAGAATGTTAAAGCTTGACTTTAATCAATTTTGAAAGTAACCTTTAGCTCAATGTTTAAACTTTCAAAAAGAAATTTTATAATTCATGTTTTATTCAATGAGTTTTTGGAATAGTTCTTGAATCAATTATTAATGTCAATTTTATTGAATTCAAGTCAAAACAATGAATTAAAATGAATCTGGAACGATTTTAATGTCAATCAGAAAAGTTTCTGATTTTTGATACGTTCCGGAGCCGACTCCTGAGTTTTAGAGTCGACTCCGCTCAGTGTACAGAAATGTGCATCTGTGTCGAGTCGACCCACGAAATTTGTCGAGTCGACCCCTGATTCTGTCGAGCCGACTCCTTGACTGTGCGAGTCGACTCCGCTCAGACACCAGAAGAGTGTTTTTCTGAGCACTTCGCGAGTCGACCCCAAGCCTTTCACGAGTCGACTCCCGACTTTCAGGAGTCGACACTTTACTTTGGCGAGTCGACCCCTAACCTTTATAAAAATTTCTATTTTTGGTAAGATGAGCTCGAGCCGACTCGGGAAAAGCATGAGTCGACTCCAACAAATCTGGGCGAAATTTTTTACGGATGCCAACTCAGCTCCAACGGTTAGTTTTTTGATTAACGGCTATTTTTCTTTGTCTCTAACGGATATATTCTTGCAAAATCTATAAATAGAGGAGCTCTTTTCAAATCGAAAGAATCAAGAGAGTGAAAAAGAAAATCTTTCAAAAAGAGGGAAAAACAGAGCTTCATTTGAAAAATCATTTGAGTCGAGAAAAGAGATTCAAAAGGAGTGAAATCAAAGAGAGAGATTCGTGTGCTCATGAGCTACAATCTACATAAAGTTCAAGAGGAGATCCCAAAGCAAACAAGAGCAAATCAAGATCTTTCGACCTAGAAAGAAGAGAAGAAAAGCTTCAACCAACATCCAAAATCCCCAAAGCTAGGAGAATCTGTGCTGAGGCCTGATTCCACACTTCAAAGGAGTTGGAGAAGAGAAGCAAAGAAGCCAAGCCTGCATTCGAGCGTATTTAATCAGGCTTTTCTAAACCTAAGCTTTATTTTGATTATTCTGCTCTAGAGGAGCTGTCTGTATTTAAACTCGAATTTATTTTCTTGTGTACTGATTCAAGTAGATTGAATCAGTGGAGGTTGTTGTACCTCGTGGTAAGCTTGGGATAGCTTACGTTTTGGGTTAGTTATGAGCTCGTGAAAAACAACGGTTGGGTTTTGTGCTGGTAAGCCCGTGTAAAACCAGCTGGGTTCGTTGTGCACCCGGAAAAACAACAAGGTTGAGTTGTGAGCCTGGAAAACAACTCGGCTGTAATCTAGGGAGATTATAGTGTGGACCCAAGTGAATCTTGGGAGTGGACGTAGGTGCTGGTTGCGCCGAACCACTATAAAACCTTGTGTTTGCCGTGCTCAATTGTCTCTTACTCTATCTCTCTTATACTTCTGTTTGTGCATTGCTTCTTAGTTAATTTCTCTCACTTGCACATCTTGAATAAATCTGTTTAAAATATTTCAAAAAGTCTTAAATTTTTAAGAACCCAATTCACCCCCCCCCCCCTCTTGGGTTGCCATCTGGGCCAACAAAGGTCCCTCCAGATGTGAGGCTGAGAAGTGATCATAGAAGCTAACTCCGAGGAGGACTTCCTACTCAAGGCATCAGCTACCACATTGGCCTTCCCTGGATGATAGTGCAGGTTCAGGTCATAATCTTTTAGTAGCTCCATCCACCTCCTCTGTCTCAAATTTAACTCCTTCTGAGTGAAGATATATTTCAGACTTTTGTGGTCTGTATACACATCACATGTCTCTCCATACAGATAATGCCGCCAAATCTTCAAGGCAAAAATCACGGCGGCCAACTCCAGGTCATGGGTAGGATAGTTTTGCTCGTATGGCTTTAACTGCCGAGAGGCATAGGCTATCACCTTCTCATTTTGCATCAAAACACATCCCAATCCCTTCCGAGAAGCATCCGTGAATAGGGTGAATCCTCCAGATCCTGACGGAAGGGTAAGGACGGGGGCTGATACTAGGCGTTGCTTCAGCTCCTGAAAACTTCTCTCACACTTCTCAGTCCAATCAAACTTCGCTTGTTTTTGGGTCAAGCGAGTCAGGGGTAGAGCAATGCGAGAGAAGCCTTCCACAAATCTGCGATAATATCCAGCCAGCCCCACGAAACTTCTTATTTCAGACACATTGGAAGGCCTACACCAGTTAACAACTGCCTCAATCTTCTTTGGATCCACAGATATGCCATCTTTAGATATTATATGACCCAAGAATGATACTTGGCTCAACCAGAAGTCACACTTATGCAACTTGGCATAAAGCTTTTTCTCCCGAAGAGTTTGCAGAACAATCTTCAGGTGGTCCACATGCTCCTCCTGGCTTTTAGAATACACCAGGATGTCATCAATGAACACCACCACAAACTGGTCCAAGTATGGCTTAAAGATTCTGTTCATCAAGTCCATGAATGCTGCCGGGGCATTAGTCAACCCAAACGGCATCACCAAGAACTCGTAGTGGCCATACCTAGTCCTGAATGCTGTCTTAAGCACATCCCCAGCCTTGACCTTGAGTTGATGGTATCCTGACCGAAGATCAATCTTCGAGAATACCCGAGCTCCTTGGAGTTGATCAAATAGATCATCAATCCTTGGCAGAGGATACTTGTTCCGCACTGTTACCCTATTGATTTCTAGGTAATCAATGCAGAGCCAAAGATTTCCATCTTTCTTTTTGATAAATAATACTGGAGCACCCCAAGGAGATACACTAGGTCTGATAAATCTCCGATCAAGGAGCTCCTGCAATTGGCTCTTCAACTCTTTTAGCTCAGCTGGGGCCATACGGTACGGGGCCCTGGATACAGGTCCAGTGCTAGGGGCCAAATCAATAGTGAACTCAACCTTTCGATCTGGGGGTAATTCGATCAAATCATCTGGGAATACATCAGGAAATTCCCGAGCCACTGGAATATCCTCCAACTTGACCTCATCCTGCTGAAGATCTTTGACTACAGCAAGAAACCCTTGGCTACCCTTCTTCAAATACTTCGCGGCCTGTAGTGCTGACACGAACACCGAGGCCAGATGCTCCTGACTTCCAGTAAAACTGAATTCAGGTTGATTAGGAATTTTGAAGATCACCATCTTCCTGAAACAGTCTACTGAAGCATGATAGGAGGCCAACCAGTCCATCCCAAGGATAACATCGAATGATTTTAGTGGGAGGACGATTAGATCGGCCTTCAATCTCCTATCCCCTATGTTAATCAGGCAAGATCTGCATACTGAGTCTACCCTCATAACATCACCATTTGGGAGAGCAATGCACAACTCCTGCTCTAGGGGAACGGGTGTCAAAGATTCATCCTTGGCGAGATATGTGCTACATACAAATGAATGCGTGGCACCCGGATCTACTAAGAATTGAGCATAAGCATTGCCTACTTTAATTATACCTGGTCACAAAATTTAGTTTATCTTAGATGTCATGAGGTTTAACAATACTTTTATCATTCATGATCAATGCATCCCATTGCATATGAATGAAGCAATCTTAAACGAGTACTTAAGTAACACGTACCTATCACAACGGAGTTGGAAGCGGTAGCATCCTGTTGTGTGAGAGTAAAGACCCTTCCCTGGGTCCTAGGCTGCTGCTGCTAGCCTCTGCCCTGATCCGCAGGAGGCTGCTGATCCCTCCGAAGGGGACAAGTGGCCATCTTGTGACCCACCTGCCCACATATTAAGCAGGCACCAGCCGTCCCGTGGCACCACTTGCCTGGGTGGGAGTTTCCGCATTGAGGGCAACGAGTTTCCGTACTCTTCGGTCCTGAGGGGGCATGATAAGGACCTTTCTTCTTGGCCTGTCCTGAAGACTGGCCAGAAGGAGGCCCCTTCTTCTTCCTCTGTTGCTGCTCCCACTGCTTATGGACTACACCCATATCTCTCTCAATCACCAGGGCCTTGTTCACCATAGCACTGAATGTGGAGAGTTCAAAGGCATTGACTGCTTGCATCAGTCTAGGCCTCAGACCCTCGGTGAACTTGATGATCTTGGCTCTCTCAGTGGCGGCTATGTCTGGAGCAAACCGAGCCAACCAGGTAAACTCAGCTTCATACTGCGCCACAGAGAGATTTCCTTGCTCCAGTTTGACAAACTCCGACTGCATTTGCCTCTGCACACTATTGGGGAAGTATTTGTCATAGAAGACTTTCTTAAACTCTCCCCAGGAAACAGTCCGTCCATCCATTCGTTGCTCCACAAGTAGCCACCAATCATATGCCTCCCCCTGAAGGAGGTAGGTAGCAAATCTGATTCGCTCCTCCTCTTGGCTACCATGAGCTGCAAAGGCTTTCTCCATCTCCCTCATCCATTTTTCAGCATCGGCAGGGTTAGTAGATCCACAAAAGGGAGCAGGGGCCAAGCTCTTAAACTCAGCAAAGCTTCGGCCCCCTCCCCGCCAGGGCTAGGATGGAGCCGACTGAGCAGGCTACGGAGCGGGATAGGCACAAAAGCTGTCATGCCCCAGACCCTATATTGGATCTAGAGGTGGCAACCCGCCGCATGCCGGGCATGCAAGGCATCCCGAAATATAACATTTAATACAAGAAGGGGTAATAATTATAATTCGTCCAATTTAAATGGTTCTTAATACAAACCATAATCATATGTTTTAGACTACATGCCAAAATACATAACTCAATGGGGTTACAACAAAGTACTGGATCTAAGTCACTCTGATAGCTGCTTCAACTACCCCACATCCCCATCTTCAGTTCTGTGGCTCTGAAAAACATTGTGAGATTTAAATGAGCTCACACTCAATAAGTAAGCCAACTATAATGTAATTTAATCACTTCATGCTTTTATAAACTAAATTTTTCCATAATAAATATCTGCCAAGCTCCCATATTTCAGATACATTTACCATGTTATCAAAACATGCATCATATGCTCAAAATAAATTTTGGAAGCAATTGCCATATATAGTATATCAAGAATATATAATTTCAGGATAAAACCACTGTAAATAGCATGTAAAAAATGTATTTTTATACCAATGTCCCATGGCCACACACTATGTACACAGAACACCCCCCTCGGGTGTAACATCCCCCTCGGGTGTAACACCCCCCTCGGGTGTGTCCTCCCTAAATATCCCCTAGGAGTCAGGGTCCTGGAACCAGTGTCATGCACTCACATCCTGCCATATCCGGCTACAACACACCCCAAGAGTGTGTTCTCCATATACCCCCCTATGGAGATAGGTCCCGATGCCATGTGGCATAATATTGCCATATCCTGTCACAGCACACCTCCGGGGTGTGTGTGCTCCATATACCCCCCTATGGAGTTGGGTCCCAGTGCCAAGTGAGTCATGCAACATATCGCATCATACCATATCATAGCGGACCATAGTGGGACATATCATCATATACACAAAGTATCATTTGCTAAATAGCATGTATCATTGCAAAAAATGCAATCCATATACTTTTCATAAAAACATGTCACATATACATGTATATTTATAAAACCTTTAACAATTTCAAAGTCATGCCAATTGATCAATTGTCCACATAGATACCCAATATAATAAATAATAAACTAATCACAGCAAAGGCTCATTTACAAATAATAATACCAATCCATTTTCTTATTTTTTAAATAATGCAATATATAACAATATAACATTTACATACATAATTTTTATATTTTAATAATTTATGAAAATTATGATAAATGACTTACTTACCTCCTGGCGCTAATCCAAAGATGTAATTCGGCTATTTAAGCACCTGGGTACCTACAGCATCAATTTCTCAATTTTTAGTCCCCAAAAGTAGCATATCAAAATAGCTTTTAGCTCTACCCAGTTTTAATCCCGGGGCCAACATGGGACTTGAATATCTCCCAATACATAAGCCCAAATGGAAAAATAAAAATACCCTCAGAAACTAGAATCAACACTGATCCGAAGCATATTTTTATTTTTCTATTTTTGACTCAATACGGGGTCCAAATCGTGGCCCCAAATTTGCTCGTGAGCCGGCCCAACAGGGCCCAAAAGGGGAACGGCCCAAACCGGCCTGCTCCCCCTTTCACCCCGCTTCCCCTGTTTCGATCGAAACAGGGGAAGGATTGTGCCGGCGGCTAGGGCCGCCACCGGCCACTCCCCGAGGAGGCCCGATCGCCGACGACCGGCCCGGAGCTGGCCATCGCCGTGGCCTCCTCCCATTCCCTCTCTTTCTCCCTCTATTTCTCTCTCTTTCTCCCATTGCCCGCCACGGCCGCAACCCGTGCCGGTGGCTCGACCGGCCACCATGGCCGGCCGGACCTCCGCCGGATGCTGCCCCGGCGCCGGTGGAGGTCGCCGGTTGCAGCCAGGGCCCGGCGAGCCGGCGGGCACTCCGCCGAGCCCGAACCAAGCCGCGGAGCGGCTTGGTTCCAAAAGAAGGGAGGGCCGCCCGGCGGCCCTCCAACGTCCTTCTCCGGCCGCTTCGAGCGGCCGAACACCACCACTCCCTGCTCCTCCGGCCGCCTCGAGCGGCCGGGCATGGTAACGGGAGGAATTCCTCCCGTTCACCCTCTCTCTGCCTCACAGTCACTAAGAAATCGTGGAAGAAGGGGTGGGGAGAAACCTTAGGATCGATGGTGACAGATGGAGGGAGAGGCTCCCCTCTCCCTCCCCATTTATAGTGGCAAGGGGAGGACCAGCCCTCCCCTGCCGCTCGTGTGAAGAGGACCAACGGGCGCCGCCCACGTAATGCACGCGGGTGGCGCCGCAGAAGAAACAGGGGCTCACATGTGCACATGCAAGCGTGCATGTGTTTCCATAAGTTCTGCTAGCTTAAGTTCTGATCTCTTCTCAGCTAAGCAAATGTATTCATGTTGGCCTGTGATACTGACTGTATATAACCTTCCTCAATAGAAGTGCATGAAAGATTCTGCAATGTTTTTGACAGTTTTGGTTCCAGGACCATCAAATCCAAAGGAAAAGATTGATGTCTTCCTGCAACCGTTGGTGGCCGAATTAAAAATGTTGTAGGAAACAGGAGTCATAGCCTACGACATTTCTATGAAACAGAATTTCATCATGAGAGCTGCTTTGATGTGGATAATAAGTGACTTCCCGGCATATGCAATGTTGTCTGGTTGGAGCACTGCTGGACGTCTGGCATGCCCTCATTGCATGCATGATTCGGATGCATTTACATTGCAGAAGAGTGGTAAGCAGTCATGGTTTGATAATCATAGGAAGTTCTTTCCTCCAAATCATCCTTACAAGCGTAACTTGATCGCCTTCCGAAAGAACAAAGTAGTCACAAAATTCGCCGAACCGGTTAGGTCCGGCACGGATATATTTGATACTATAGAGCATTTGGAGTTGAGGTATGCTTGGGAACCAGATGCAGATAGAATAAATGGCAGTATATGTAAAGAACATAACTGGAAGAAGTGGAGTATATTTTGGGATTTGCCGTATTGGAGCACAAATCTCATCCGACACAACTTGGATGTTATGCATATCGAGAAAAATTTCTTTGATAACATATTTAACACGGTGCTAAACATCCCGGGAAAAACTAAAGACACTGCAAAGTCAAGAGAAGAACTTAGTCATTATTGCAAAAGAGGTGATTTGAGGAGGAGTGCCGACGGGACCTATCCTAAAGCCTGTTACACTCTTGACAGAAATCCACGAGAAGTATTATGTAATTGGGTTAGAGGGTTAAAATTTCAAGATGGTTATGCCTCAAATATCGGTAGGTGTGTGGACATGCATAAGCTAAAGTTGTTCGGCATGAAGAGTCACGACTGCCATGTTTTCATGCAACGGTTATTGCCTCTAGCTTTTCGTGAGTTGCTTCCACACCATGTCTGGAAGGCATTGACGGAGCTCAGCTTATTCTTCAAGGAGTTATCTGCCGCAGTCATTACTTCTGTATCCATGGCAAGGCTTGAGAAGGAAATTCTAATTATTTTATGCAAGCTAGAGCGAATATTTTCTCCCAGTTTTTTTTGACTCAATGGAGCATTTACCGGTTCACTTGCCATATGAAGCGAGCATAGCTGGTCCCATGCAGTATCGCTAGATGTATCCTTTCGAGAGGTAAATATATACATCAGTAAGACATGTTGACATTTCAAATATTATTTCATTGCAAGAAAATTGGTTTATTTTTTTTCTCACCTTTACATATAGGTACCTTAAGAAGTTAAAAAATAATGTGTGTAATAAGGCAAGGGTTGAAGGTTCTATATGTAATGCACACTTGGTCGAAGAAGTTTCAGCTTTTGCCTCGCATTACTTTGAGGGTCACGTCCGTACAAGGAGCCGAAATCTTGATCGTAACGATGACGTATGTGTGGACGAAGGAGAACTTATTGACGGTAGAATATCAGTTTTTAAAGTTATCGGCCATTCATTTGGGGGGCAGAAGTCAAGAAATCTTAGCGATATGGAGTATAATGCAGCACATTATTACATCCTAATGAATTGTAGAGAAGTCGATCCATACATTGAGTAAGTATATACTTCAATGCTTAATTAGAACTTCTAATTTAAATTGTAATATACCATAATATTTAATTACGAACAGAAGTTTTAATCCTTATCATCCCATAAGGATGTATTGTGATAGACAACGACAGATGAATCCCGACATCAGTCAAGTTGCCATTGGGCAGAAGTTAGAAACAGAGTTTGCTTACTGGTTTTATGAATTTGTGAGTAGTATCACTCAATCAATTTCAATAATGGCTTTTATTTTTCGAATTGGTTGTGAATAGCTTATTAATTTATAGGTAAACGGTCCATGGTCCACAACCGACAATATTTTCATTAAATGTCTATCGCAATGGCCATTGAAGACCGTAACAACCTCTATTGGCTATTTTGTTAATGGGTACAAATTTCAGATTGAACGACTAGCAGCTTCAAGAGGCACGCAGAACTGGGGCGTGTGTGTTAAAGGAGAAAGTGTTGGAGCAAATATGCAGGATTATTACAGAAAGTTAGTAGAGGTAGTTGAAGTTGAATATTCCGGTTGGCCTATTAAACGAACCGTATTGTTTCGTTGTGATTGGTTCGATCCGACAGTTCCTGTGGGCAAAAGGGTTCATAACGACTACAATCTAGTTGAAGTGAACCATCGATGAATATTGCAGAAATATGAACCATTCATCCTTGTATCCCAAGCTCAGTAAGTGTTTTACTGCGGATATCCAAGTTTGCGCAACGACAAGCGAGATTGGTGGGCTGTTTCTAAAATTGTCCCACGTTCAACAATTGTATTAGATGAGAGTTCATCAAGTCAATCAGTCGAGTGCCCTGCATTTTAAGAGGATGAGATGGAAATGCATGCAATTGAGGACGACACAAGGGCTCCTGAAACATCACTTAGAGATCCAAATGGTGATATCCAAAAAATTGCGATCCAATTGTTCGGTTTCCTTCCGATGATAATAAAACTGAATCGCAGTCCGATACGGCTTCAGATGTTGAACCAACATTTCATGAAACAAATGAAACCGACTAAACATAGAGGTTTTTTCAAATTCAATTTATTTTTATAAATGTTATATTTTTACATATTTAATCATTAATCGTAATTACATTCATGAATCTTTAGTATTTTCAGTATGACGGGCCGAGGTAGATCTACCGGCGATAGACAGAGTGAGCAGAGACGTAACCCTGCCACATAGATCCCATAAGCTTTGGAGATGGAGAGTTCGGATCTCCATACATCGCACACCTCCGATCTCTCCAGCCATCGGCGGTGATCCTGCATTAGTATTATCATCAAGCCGATCAGCACATTCCTCTGAGAGTTCTTCCACCATCAGCTGCACCATACTTGGACTGAATGCTCATGGGCTGTAAGTATATACTAATTGTAAATATATCATTTATATTTTTAAGCCAATTACTTATAAATATGTATTTTTTTAACAGATTTATTGAGCAGCATCATGTATCGAGCCAGATCAGCTCCATATTTTAGAGGCGTGCTGATCCCAGTGGCTATGATTGGCGCCATGTATCTGCAGCCACGAGGGAGTTTTATTTTTCAGAGTTTTAGGTAAACTTATTAAATACAATTTATCACTGATATTAAATTTCTTAATCTTAATAAATTCTAAAACTAACTGTTTATTTCAATGCAGAAAAAGTATACGTGGAACCCTGCCATCCATGATGCCATTAGGGTAGCATGGAATGCTCTTACGGCACGCCGATATTCCGACATGCTTCATCATTGGAGGACATCGGGTGAGCGTCCTGCGCATGTGCCAGAGGGTATTTGGCACGAGTGGCAGCAGACGTGGTAGTCTGATGGCTGGTGCAAGAGGTCCGCATTAGCCAGCATAAACTGTCGATCCGAGAGGGGTGGTCCTGGTACGGGTCTCTCCCGCTACACTACGAGGTCCATTTCAATTCAGGAGCACAGACGCCGTATGGTAAGAAAACATAAATAATTTAATTACTAATTTAGTTATTTACAAATACTTATATTTATATCAATTTTTCTTTCTGTTGTTGTAGTCTGAACAGGAGGGCAGAGATCCTAGTGAGTTTCGTCTATTCAGGGCGACACACACCAGGAGGGACGGTTCCTGGGTCGATACACGATCATGGGAGGTTGCGGTAAGAAATTAGCTTTATATTGTATCTATTTAATTTCTAAAATTTTATTTAGAAAATTTATTGATTCATTTATTATTGATTTTATAATTCAAAGGCACGAGTCGAGGAGCTTCAGTCCCAGGCATCGCAGGTCGACTCCACTGATGGGGGACCGCCCGTCGAACTCTCATCAGAGGAGAGCCGACGTGTGTTTTTGGAGGCTGTTGGTGCCCAGCCGCGAGACCGCAGGGTCTATGGTCTGGGCACTAGAGCTTCTGCATATTTTCCCCATCAGGCCTTTAGTTCGCGCTGTTCTGGCGGTATTCCTGCCGAGCGTTTAGAGGACATTCGGAGATCTATTATGGAGGAGGTTGGCAGGAGGTTCAGTAGGACATTCGGTAGAGATTCAGCAGAGTTCGACCAGCGCACGGAAGTCCTTAGCATGAGTTCTCTGACATAAGAGAGCAGATGCATCACATGCGGGATTTGGTTAGCCACATGTCGCAGAGTTTCCAGCCACCACATGATCGTAATAGTGGAGATTCTTGATGTATTTTTTTCTTTACTTTTTATGTGTTGTACATGGAAACTTCAAAATTTTAATATATTAATTATTTTTGGAATTTTAATAATGAATGTTTCGATCAATATTAGTGTTTCGATCAATATCAGTATTTTGATCAATATTTTTGTAAATTTAACCGTTTTAATTTTTAATATTTTATATATTTTTTAAAAAAATTTAATTAGCGATGCATTAGCGACTAAAATTACATTGTTAATATTTTTAAAATATTATTATTAAATATTGCGATGTAAGAAACTAGCGTCGCAATATTGCGACGCATTTGAATGCGTCACAATATTGCGACGCAATGAATGCATCACAATATTAAATTTAACATTTTAATTTTTAATATTTTTTATTTTTTTAAAAAAATTTAATTAGCGATGTATTAGTGACTAAAATTATATCTCTAATATTTTTAAAATATTATTATTAAATATTACGATGCAACGTCTTGGCGTCGCAATATTGCGACGCATTGGATTGCGTCGCAATATTGCGACGCAATAGAATGCGTCGTAATATTAAATTTAACCATTTTATTTTTAATATTTTATATTTTTTTTAAAAAAATTAATTAGCGATGCATTAGCGACTGAAATTGTCGCTAATATTTTAAAATATTATTATTAAATATTGCGACGCAATAGAATACGTCGCTGAGAGTCGCTATTTAGCGACGCAATTGCGACAAAATTCATTCTGTGACGAGACTTGCAGCGACGCCATAATTGCGTCGCTAATGCATCACGAAAACCAGTTTAGCGACACATTAGTGACGCATTTTGGCGTCGCTAAATTTAGTTTCTATTGTAGTGTTAGCAGGCATGTTGTACATCAAGAAAGCAAATTCATTCCTTCCATAAAGCAAAAGTGGTTTGAGATCCTTGGTATTAGAGTCCAATTAGAATCTCATTCATTCCATTAAAACCTATGTAATAGTTTATGAGGTTTGTGTTGATGATAAATAGTGGTAAGATCTTATTGCTGAAGAAATACCCTGGGCTTTCACCTTTTCTTGTTGGTGATCAGAGTAACACAGCGATAATGCATTCGAACCCTGTGCTTCCTTTTCATGCTTTCACTCGAACACCCCATCCCGATCGCCACTCCACGCTTTCTCTAGAACACCCCATGATCTTCACACTCGATGGTACCACATTTAGGAGGAGGTCTCTCACTTCCGTTGAAGATGCCATCTAAGATGTGTGACGGGACGAGCGGTTCCTGGTGGGGTCGCTCCGTTGCACCACGGAGAGAAAGATTGCTCCACTACACCACCGAGAGAAAGGAAGAGAGAATGGAACAAGAAGTGGCTCTATGATGAGAGAAAAAAATTAGAGTTGGAAGAAAAGAATCTATTTTCATTGTACAAATCCTAGAAACCAGGGTTTAAATACTTGGCCAAATGGGCTTAGTCCAGATTCAGCAAAAACTCTCATGAATTAACCCAATGAGATTAAAATAACCCTCAAACCTATGTACACCCATGACTTAATTTAATCTCAACCCTTAGACTCACACCCAGTCCAATACAAGTTAGCCCAACATAGGCCTTGAGAGCACCACACCAGGCCCAACAATATTTACCTTGGTGCTTCAAGGACTCAGCACATCCATCGTGTTCATTAGCTGCATCAATGAAACACACTTATGAAAGTTATTCCATGAAAGAACCTTGGTCAGTATATCTACTGGATTCTCCTTGGTATGTACCTTCATCAGCTCTATCTTATCTACTTCTACCAACTTTCTGATCCTATGGTATATGATGTCAATGTGCTTCATCCTGGCATAATAGACTACATTTTGCGTAAGCATCAAAGCACTCTGGCTATCACTATGCATCCGATGACCTCCTGAGCAAGACCCATCTCCAGCATCAAGCCCTTTAGCCATAGGGCTTTATTTGCTACCTCTATGATGTCTATATATTCTGCATCCATGGTAGATAAGGTTGTGATGGGCTGCAATCATAATCTTCATGAGACTGAACCACCAAACAAGCTGAATACAAAGCCTATTATGGATTTTCTGGTATCCACATCTTCACCAAAGTCTGCATCCACATACCTATATAATTGCCTACGAGCATTCTTGGTCAAGTTAGATTCCTCAACACCTTTTTGTTGTCCATAACAAATATCAACTCCAACTATTCCCACTAAGTACCTGAAGATCCCCTTCATGCTTGCCAGTGCTCCCTGCCAGGCTACGCCATAAACCTGCTCACCTGACTCACTGCATAGGCTATGTCTGGCCTGCAATATCATGGCAAACATAAGGTTACCAATACCAAAAGCATACAGTACCTTCTCCATCTTCTGAGCCTTCATCTCAGTTTGTGGCAACATGATCTTCGACAGAAAAAAGTGTGTCGCCAAAGGCAGTGCTGCCGGTTTGGTCTCTTTCATCCCAAATCACTCCAAAACCTTCTTGATGTAGCCACCCTGAGACAAATGCAGAATACCCTTGGGTCTATCCTGATGATCTTCATCTCTAGAATCTTCTCGACATACCCCAAATCCTTCATCTCAAACTCTTGAGACAAAGTCGCCTTCAGTTCCTATACAAGCTTCTTATTCTTGCATTCTATCAGCATGTCATCTACATATAAGAGTAAGTACATCCTAGAACCATCATCCAGAGATTTAACACACACACAAGAATCAAACTCACACCTGGAAAGGCCAAACTCTTGACATAAGTGTCAAATCTCTTGTACCACTGCCTAGGCAACTGCTTCAATCTGTACAAAAAGATTTCTTCAACAAACATACCTTCCTATCTGATCTTGATTCTCTAAACCCTGACGGCTGCTCCATGTAGATGCTCTCCTTCAAGCGACCATGAAGGAATGTTGTCTTCACATCCATCAAATCTAACTCCAAGTTTTGAGCTGCTACAATACTAAGCAATAATTTAATGAAAGTGTGCCTAACAATTGAAGAAAATACCTCACTGTAGTTGATTCCTTCCTTTTGAGAGTATCCTTTGACCACTAGTCTTGCCTTGTACTTGATACCTCCTTGCTCTAAAGGCCCTTCCTTGTGCTGATAAACCCATTTGTATCCAATAGATTTCTTTCCTTATGACAACTGGTGCAACTGTCATATGCCGTTCTTGTGGAGAGATAGTATTTTCTTTGCCATAGCCTAGACCCACCTATTCCTGTTCTAACTTTTCACAGCTTCTCATAGGTGTAGAGGTCTCTATTCACTGTCATTAGGGCATATGACACCGAATCTTCGAAGCCATATTTAACTACTGGTTGCACGTTCCTTCTGGGCCTATGCAGTATATTCATGTATTAGTCCTCTGGCTAGCAGCATCCTATTGAACTCCCTGGCTTCTATCCCCTCTGTCAGTCCTCTTTACCTGAATCTTAAATCCTCCTGGTTTACTAGCAAATGGAACGACTGTGTAGGAGATCATTTGACTAGTGCTGTCTTGTTGTACCTCCTGTGGCTAGGGGTGCAACTTGGGCCGGGTTCAACCCGAACCTGACCTGCTGAACCCCATTTACAGTGTTTAAACTCATGTTTGCCCAACCCAAACCCGAAAGACCCGGATTTAACCCGGCGCGATTTGCAATTGACCTGGGTTTGGGTTGACCGCAACCCGAACCCGAGATAATCCGAACCCGAGGATTATCCAAACAGAGTGTAGCTTATCGACACAAGATTTTTGGGGGCATTGAGGGTGCCAATCAGACAGACAAGATGGCCAACTTGAGGGCGAGGAGGATAAGGCCGTCAGTCGCAGGCGAGAAAAAGAAGGACAAACATAAAGGGGACCATCCGCACATTTCGTTTTACTTTCTGCCTCATCTTTTTTGTTTACGGGCACCTCCTCCTCTTCTTTGTTTTAGGTAAGGCTTTTTTTTAGTACAATGTTAAAGCCCCGAGTCCAGCTTATGCATTCGGCAAGGGATTTTATTTTTTTTGTCTCTAGGATCCATAATTTGGTATTTATTTACTTTGAAAAAAGTATTTTATTTTATTTTTTCATCAATCCAAATTCTAACCCGAATCTCAACCTGAACCCAATTTTTAAAAATAGGGTTAGGGTTGAGGTTTTACAAATAAAGTTAGGGTTAGGGTTGACATTTTACAAATAGGGTTAGGATTAGGGTTGAGGAAAACCCAAGTTTCAGGAGCCCGAGTTGCACCCCTACCTATGGCTCCTATTGTGCTTCTCTGTCATCTCTCCTCTGAAGGATCGAGCTCTCATTGAAGGTCACATCCCTACTGATGATAACCTTCTTTTCCAAGGGATCCCATAGCCGATATCCCTAAATTCATGCGGATAGACCAGAAACACCATTTTCTTTGACCTGATGTCCAGCTTGCTTCGCTCTCCAGCACCAACATACACATATGCAGTGCATACAAATACCTTAGATGGTCCAAGCTTGTCTTCCCTTCAAACCACATCTTCTCTGAAATGCCCTCATCTAACTTGGTGTGCGATGATCGATTGACCAAGTAGCTCGTTGCATCTACTACGTCAATCCAGAACATTTTTGGAAGCTCTGTCTGCAACCTCAAGTATCTTGCCTTTTTCAATAGTATTCTATTCATCTTCTCAACCATCCTATTCTGTTGAGGAGTTTTCATCACTTAGAAGTGCCTTTTGATACACCACTTCTCACAAAAACTCTGAAACTCCCTGCTGGTGTACTCTCTGCCATTATTTGACTTCAAACACTTTACACTCCTTCCCTGCTCCTTCTCCACCTCAATCTTTCAGATTTTAAACTTGGTGAAGACCTTTAATTTTTCCTTTATGAAGTAGACCCATAGCTTCCTTGATAAATTATCTATCAGACATCTATATGTAGTAGCTCCAGGGTTCTGCACTCCTAGCTATGCTAGCTAAGAATTGCACTCCTAGTAGCTCCAGGATCTTCTTCAACATCAACTTGTTGCACATGTTCTTTTCCATGTAGAGAATATACAATTCGTTTATAGTCCCTTTGGGGTCTTCTCCTTCAGCACTGAATAGAGGACTGAATCTGCTAGATATCCTCTAATCATTGAACATGCTCTCTTTTCCAACGACATCCACTGTCTATCTGTCATCCTATTTCATCTTTTCTTCAAAGCTAGATCTAAATAATGCTACACAAGAAGATCCTCTACCCAAACTTTTCATATGGAGAAACTTTTCTTCTCATTAAACTTCTCAAAATCTATCTTTATGCTACTACCCATAGCTAGATCTCAACCAAAAATAGTACAAAAAATTTTAAAAAATTGAGAAATACCTCGATGAACTTTGTTGAAATTTTTTAGCCCTTTGAAGATCTCCAATGCAATCTTTATACCTTCCTCCTTGCTGAACCAGGCTCTGATATCAACTATTGATCAATAGTGTTTTGGGCTTTGGATCAAAGCCCAATCATCATTGGAGCCAGGTGCTTCATGAGATTGTGATTCTGATGGTCGTGCACTAATGATCAACAAAAAAGGGGGCGGTGAAGCAGAGTGTTAACTCTTGAACTATCCAAAACAAATTGGCATTCCGTGAGGATAAGAGATTGCGGGTCAAGGAAGCACAAGGAATTGCTTCAGTGACGAGACCCATCACTATTGATCAATAGTTTGAATTGAGAAATAAGTCATATATTTTCTTTTATAAATAATATGCATTATGCATACCCAATTTATTTTTATAATATAAAAAATAATAAATCAATATTTATTTATTTGTTATTTATTTATAATTATATCAAATTGGACATAAACCAGTGAAGCTCATTTTGTGTTTGGCTTGTTTATATTTTGAGCTTAAATTCTTGGCTAATAATTAGCTTATAAATCACTACTAATTACGCAAATCTAATTTGAGTTGAATTTTAGCTAACATGAGTTGCTAATAATATTTCCTTATTTGAAAGACTAATTGTACCCATTTATTAGAAAGAAAAACTTTTTATGATTTTACCCAATTCTTATTTGATCTCATTTAATATAATAAAGATTTTTTAAATCTCTATTGGGAACAATTAAAAGCTAAACTTGATGAATAGGGATGGCAACGACCCGAGGATGGCCTGGGGTAACTTATACCAGTCTCTGTTCTCGTTAAGAAAAACGTCCCCGTTACCCATTCCATTAAGCCGTTATAGTTAACGGAGCGGGACAGGGATACTCGACCGAGTAAACGGATACCCATTGGATACCCATTTGACCATTTACATAAAAAAATAAAATTATTTTATTAAATTTATAATTTTTAAAAAATTAAAAAATACTAATAAAAAAATCTAATGGAGCTATTTTTTACTCAATTTTTTTTGACAGTAGTTACAAATTGCCTTCAAACTCCCATCGATTATTTTGCGTTCAAAATAGTTCCAAACTTTCGTAAAGGCATTATTGGAGGAATAGAGTTAGTGTTTTACGTTTCAACTAGAGTCAAAAATCTTTAATGGAATCATCTAATGTATTAGATGCATCAATATCATCATTTGGTTGTTCTCAATTGGTCTCCATCTTATCCTAAAAGATCAATAAATTATCATTAAGCACATAAGCCAATATACATAATCAATAAATCTATATATTTTTTATTTATTTTAAATTTTAAATATATTAATATATTTAAAATTTAAATATATTATATAAAGCTAATAGAGATGGGAATGGGGCCGAAAATATCGTCCCCAGGCCGTTTACCCATTTAGCCATTAACGAGTAATCTCCGTTACCCATTAAGCCATTTAGACCAAAGATTCTCAGATCTGTTAAAAACGGTATCGATCGAGTAAACGGCCAAACGAAAAAAATTGACATCCCTATTGATGAAAGCTAACTTAAAGCAAATATCAATTATAAATTGAAAATTCACTAAGTATCAACATAGGCAACCTAATCTAATCAGCGTATTTCTTAGATAAAGGAATGTTATGTAGAGATCATATTTTCAATTATTTCATTTCAAGTCTTAGTAGAATATTGACCTTTGAAAACAATCATGATTCTCACAAAATAGCCAAGTTTAAAATAGGATTTTTTATGTGTATATCCTTATAAATAATAAAATTATATGTATATCCTTGCAAATTTTCTATTTATCTTTATACCCTTATAAATTAGTTCTTTTACATGTATACCCTTATAATATTTCATTTTTCATGTACATCACGATAAATTTATAATTTATGCATATACTATTATAAATTATTACTTTTACTTATATACCCTTATATATTTGAAATTATGTGTATCCTTATAATTTTTTCTATTTATATGTATAACTTTCACTTAATAAGGGTAAACATGTAGAACAGAATAATTTATAAATGTATACATGAAAATAGCAAATTTATGAGGATATATATTCAAAACAATTAATTTTTAAAGATATAAATGTAAATATTAAATTGAAGTGTGTATCTACAAAATTTTAGATGTTTATAGATATATACAAGAAAAATCAATAATCTTTAAAGATATATATAATTAACAATTTTTTATGAATATACATGCCATTTCAATTATTTATAATATAATTATCAAACTCAAAAAGGAATGTCATGCCAAGACGAAAGTCAAACAGATTTCATGTTTGGATCTTTACTCTTGAAAAATGAAATTTCATCTAAAGATTATATATAAAGCTTTCTATAAATATTATTTTTTAATATTTATATAAATTCATATAATTTAACATAAATATTTTAAAATTTTTATCTAAATATGAAATATTTATGTAATAAATATCAAATATTTATCTTAATTAAGGACAATTCAGAAGGAATTTCCATAGCACATCAATCTATTTTTCCCCTACTGAGAATTTTTTTGCAACAGTCTATAATTCTCAAGATTTTCCCTCCTGCAGGGAGAACACCATGAAGACTTTAAACCTCATGATCCTCTGTATGTTCCTCTATTAAGGTTTCTTTTAGGCATATTTAGTAAGATTGATGAAACAATATCACACAAGATCTATCAGAGCAACATCAACCAATCTTATCCATGTAAGCTACTCCACTACTTCCATAAATACAGAAACAACATTCATGCATTACACTTTCATAAAATAGAATGATGCTCATGCTATTTTTTTTTTATCACCACCTGATTTCTGTGTTGCAAGGAATGCATGTGATAAGCACATCTGCACGAGTAGTTTAAACGCATCAAATGCCAAGACACTTTCTGGTGCAATTTACCCTCCATTCTACTCCAAAATGAAGGGAAAAAAAAGATACTCCCTTCATACATTTGTTGGCGCAGACACGTGGAGATTTGATAAGTGGGTCGATTCTCTCTTGAACAATTATCCGATTTCTTTCTTCCTTTTAGGTAGGATAGAGTACATAGTGCTGGAAGATAAAGAGAAGGTCGAAAAATACAACTTCCTGAGAAAAAGATATAAAAGAATATGAGTTTCAGTTTAAATTCACGTTTGTTGAGATAAAATTTACCTCAACAACCAGTTTTGAATCAATCGGTTTTGAACAATCAAGGATTATGTTGGGACTGAGATAAAGATTTGTAGTTGTAATTCTCATGTAATCAGCCCATCTAGTGATAGCCAACATGATATACTATGAGTTCTTTCGACGAAAGCAAAATACGATAGCATAGGCATCCACATACATCAAAATATATCTGCAGCCATTTCATATAACAAAGGAATTCAACTAGCATTTGCATCTGATAAGTGGAATTGTTGGACCATTGAGAATAGCCAACTTCATTGACAACGTCAAAGATTTCTGGCAGGCAATAAAATTGCATAGGGTGATGTTGTTACTGAGCTACTCTTATGGTGAAATCAATTGACTTACAGAAGGAGAAGAATCTGGTTCTCATCAGATCAATAGTACCTAAATCAGACAAGAATTTCAAGCTAGGCTTCACCACAAATGTATGTCTAAAGTCAGATGATAGAAATTCTGTGTATTTTGTCTCTTTGAGTGCTTTCCTACAAGACTATAAACTTTTTGACTATGTTTTGCTCAAAACAAGCAAGAAGCCATAAGAAATGATTCAGACCAAACTACTCATTTTACCCTTGAATGTGACTTTTCTTTCTTGCATACGGTATCATACATGTATAAAGAATAGGCAACCGTCTCTAAAGACTAGGCAAATATTTTGCATACGGTATCATACATTGTCTCCTATCTTTTAGACTTTTCTACCCACTAGCATTATGAATCACAATCAGTGGAATTGCTTCCCTCCCAGCTAAATTCAATTTCACAGGTGAAGGGAACTCTATGTTTATACAATGGATCAAATGTTTGTCATATGTTTCTATCAAAAAATATGCTTGTTATATGTCAAAAACTGCTATATATAACAAGCAATATAATAATGAAAAAGAAAGATTACAGATCATGAAGTAAGACTAGAGTAGAGAATAGTTTAGCACCAACCAATGAAAGCAGTGTCTTCCTTTTGTCACCATAAAAGTATACCCATGTACCTGCAAAATGAAAAGTTTGATCAAGAAAATACAAATACTAGTAAATCATAAGGAGCACCTTGTTTAAGAAACATGCAACATACCCTGATCTATAGACTGCACACCCATCTGAGCAAAGTTCAGCAATACTCCTAATAAATCAAGTAGAATGTTGTCAATGCTCCAGCCAACTGTGCTCTTGCGCCTGAAGTTCATTACGGCCTAGCAAAGAGAGCTGGGTAAGTCCATAGAGACAAACTATCCAGACAAAAAAAAAAGTAATAACACTAAGTCTAGCATCAATGAGATGAAAATAACAAATGGGTTAAGCATAGAGACCTTTATCAAAAAATAAGTCAAAAAACATTATCAATAACATAAAATGTTTTCTACTCGGGAAAGAAAGTTTGGGATATGGTCCAACTTGAATTTCAATATCAATTTCCAGATAACAATCTTACCTACAGTGATTTTTCACTAATTTTGTATTCCTAACACAACCTTTATTATTATGAATGGCTATGCATTAATGAAGAAGAGTACACTGGAATTGATGTAAGAAATTCATAATCATTAGAACCTCAATTTCTTTTGATGTCTAGTTGCATATTTGGATTCTTTTACTCTAACAGGTAAAATGATTGTTATGTTAGATGAAATATTAGCATAACCACGGAATTTCGACAAAGAATAGAATACATGCTTATGTTGTAATGACAAGAGACATCTTTTATTTAATTTCACATTAAGACCTAAAGAAAGATAACCTTACTTGTTAATGGCCCATGTTTTTCTACATATCCCAATGTCTCTTATAGAAATATAACTTTGATAATTTATAGCATCAAACATGAGTGTAGAATAAACAAGGCTATTTTGTTCAGGAAAAGCATCATGAAAAATAACCGTGTGATTGATAAAACAGATGAAAAATAAAAATGGGTTGTCAAACAGCTCAAAATACTTCAGAGAGCTTCACTTTTTAATTCACCATCTCCCAGAAATCAATAACAAAAGAGAAAAGAAACTTCTGGCATTGAAGTCAAAGTGCGTAGTGGCGACTCTTTAAACATGACCAGTGTACCAGACTTACACAATTCTGTTTCATATCAATCTTGAAACATGACCCGGATCTTTCTCAGTATAGACTCTAGAACCTAGCATTACTAAACAATGAAGGCACAATATGTGATTCTGTGCCCCACAACAACATTCCATTAACATCAAATTATTTAGCTATTTCTTTAACTTGCTAAAAGAATAGCAAAAATAATATAAAAACCACTAGCAATCTAATATATTGAGTTATCTCCTCCACTCTGCCCTTATGAACTGAACTGATGACATAAAGGGAAATTTCGGCCTTTGTATTAAATAACTTACCAGCTTTCTAGCACACTTCTTAAGAGACATTTTCTTGAGAAAAGTATAATATTGCTATATCTTTCTTTTATGAAGTTTGTTATCCATCCACAATAAGATTATTGTGCAATATTAAAAAAGCCTACTTTTGATCCAATCAAATGAAAAGGAAGAAATTCCCTCAACCTGCACCGCTAAAATCTCTTTTTTTAAAAATAGACAATAGACAAGCCGGTAAGAGTAGGGTCCAGGTATCTTTTTTCTTTTCATTAGTCTCCTTTCAAAATTGAGTTACAAAACCTCTATTTATATTAGTAAGATCCACATTTGAATAACTTGGGTTGGACTCCTCTTCTAGCTAAAAGAGGATACAAATATCCCTTATTTTATGCTATTGAAGTTCAGCCCAAATTAGGTAGAATTTCTCTCCTACTTAAAAGATGATACAAACTAGTTTTTAAAAAGTCAGACTTTGGTAGAAGGTAGATCTCAACTCCTACATCAACTCTCTTTAATTGCATTGCCAAAGTCTTCTTGAATTAGAAGCTATAGATTTCTAAAAGTTCCGATATTCAATTGAATCCTGAATGTACTGGATCCTACTCCCGATTCTCCAAACCTATTCAAGTAGCCAGATCGGTCCATGATAGAACAGATGATCTCCAAGATCAGAGTTCCTCCTAATTGAGAAATTTCACTCTGGTTAAATTAAAACTAGAGTTGCAGAAACTTCTACCTACCCATCTCATGGCCGAGCTTCTTAGTTTTTTTATTTGAGTTCATCCTCCATTGTGAAGTACCCATATCTTTTAGTTATGAGTAGAAGAAGCTTCTAGTCATATCTAGACGTTAGAGACGATCTTGTGGCAAGTTGCAGGTGCTAAAGCCGAAGACATTGGTCAAGTCACAAGCTATGTGAATTGTTTGATTCTGTCCTCCAATTAATTGAGGCATGACCTCATGTCATCCTCTGCCATGATAGAAGCCATCCCCATCTTTATCTTTTGATGTTCTTTGAACTCCCCATCTTTATCTTTTGAATTGTATGATTCTGTCCTCCAATTAATTGAGGCATGATCTCATGTCATCCTCTGCCATGGTAGAAGCCATCCCCATCTTTATCTTTTGATGTTCTTTGAACACCAAAAGCTTTTTTCCCATGTAAATGTAGTGTTCATAGAGTACGAACCTTAGGCCTTGATACCAACCTAATCAAATTAGCCAGAAGAAAAAAATTCTTTTAACCCACTCAACTCAAATCTCTTTAAAAAATTTAGAACATAGGAAAAAATAGCGAAGGTAGAGTCCATGTCTCCTTGTATTTTATTGATCCCTTTTCAAAATTGAGTTACAAAGCCTCTATCCATACTAGTGAGGTCTGTCCTCACACAATTTGGGTTGGATCCCTCTAGTTCGAAGAGAATAAAAATTTTCATCTTTTTATGCTAATGAAGTCCAGCCCTAATCGAGCTGGATTCCTCTCCTAACCAAAAAAAGGATATAGATTATAAAAATAATAAAAATATTTAAAATTTTCATATTTGCATGTAACTATATCTTGATTTCTGCATCAATTCTATTTTCATATTGTCAAACTTGTTCCAAATTAGAAGTATGACTTGTTAAAGCTTTGGTACTCAATTAGGTCCTAAATGCAGTGGATCTTCCTCCTAAAACTTGTCTAGACCTATTTGAATGGCCACATTTATCTAATGATGTCAAATAATCCTCCATATCAATTTTGTTATCTTTTTTCTTAAGCATCTAATACAGCCCATGATAAATTCTGCAGAACTTAGGTGATGGAGGAGTGAGGGGAAGATAAAGAAAGACACTTATCAAAAGGAACTTTATCTTTCCTTTCCTTTTCTTTCTTTTTTAGGTTATAATTTGGGACTTCAAAAATGAGAAAAGTGTCCCTGTATAGTAGTATAGACCTGTAGGAATTTCACTTCTTCCTTCCCTTGATTCTTTCTTCTTAGATTAGGTAATATGCAAGTGGCAAAATGATATCAGAAAGTAGATGGTTTCGATCACCCTAAGTGACAAAATCAAGTTTTTTTTTTATTTAAAAAAAGACTATTTATCAATAGGAGTGCATTCTTGTTAGAACTTAATATGCGAAGATAGACAACTCTAGAGCCAAAATAAGGAGCTCTGCTCCTATATTGAAGGAGAGTTTGTGACAAAACAAGATATGTTTGGTTGCAGGTAAGTTGAGCTACTGAGCCAAAGTTTCGATAGGAGTGTTGACTTCCATCCTTTTTTTTTTTCCTTGGACGATGAAAGCCAACTTCAGACTTTCACAGAAAACACCTTTATGGACTTTGACTTAGTTGGATCTGCTGTCATGTTCCTTAAAAGTTGCATATTGCCCAAGTTTCTCTAGAATTGACTTTAAAGAACTTCTGTCCATATATTTATAGCACAATCACCTAATTGAACGTACCCGTAAAGGTGTGATGAGGTTGATGCCTTAAGGTCAAGTTGCAATATCTAGGTGTTAAGGTGTTTTAGAAACAATAGATATTATCTCTGCTTCTAAAGGGTTCTTATTACTTTCTTGGTTGTTCATCTAAATCGGCCTTTTTTCCCCCTAATTGACTCTTTCTTCCATCTTATAACCTTCCAAGCTACATAAATTTCTCAAATCCGTCCAAACCTAACTTACCATGTACATCCATGTCAAAACTCTTTTCTTCCATCAACAAACCTCTAAACCTCATTTAAGTCCAAGTATCTCAAACCATATGTAAAACCTTGCTCCAACCCAACTTCAAATCTGTTTTACGTGCAAAACTTGTTTTACGTGCAGAACTTGTTTGATTAATAAGAAAAAGGTCAATAAACACATGTATAGTTTTTTTTCATATTGTTTGAGGGACTCATCAAGGGACTCTAGACTGCTAAATTTCTTAACTTTAGACATATATATTAATATGATGGACATTACTTTCATTAAATGACAGGCGATTGATTAGAATCTTTGATCAATTCGATATGGTATAGGGCAGGGTTGTAGTTTAAAAGATTTGTCTCATTCTGACACATGGTAGTGGAGCGTTGTAGTAGTACCAAACTGGCCTTGAAGCTTTTATGTCTTGTAAGACTAGAGAGCAATTGGTAGTCTGTTGCCATCAAGTCATGTTCCTTTAACGCTGAGAAACATAGATCTTCTTCCTCAATAAAACTCCTGCAAGAAAGTCCCCAGAAGACTGGTTGCACCGGTGGAGACCCTCCGACGCTCAAGTAAGTAACTCGAGAACAGTGAAGAAATATAGTTAATAGAAAGTAGCTAGAGAGCTTGAGTTCGGATCCCTTCCCTCGTTGTGAGTGTAGATTCTTATACCTGTTTGAAGATCTCCTTTTTCGCTCTCAAAATGTGGCTAATTTTGAGGCATTGTTGTTCGATAGCGGACAGATGGCCAGGCTGACAAAGACAGGTTGCAACCGACACTGAGCATTTCAGAGGTGTCTTGCCTCGCCAGCCATCTGCCAAGCGCGGCGCCATAGATGGTAGGTGGGCCTAGTCATGTCAGGTGTGCACCGTTATAGGTAGTGGCCATGCGCAATCGCAAACAGTTAGTAAGCCATGTGACGGCTGTAGGTAGCTTGTGGATCATGTGGTAGTGTTAGGTGACTCGAGGCAAAGGGGACCTAGAGTCTGGGATGAAGGGGACCTGAGGTTCGAGGCCAAGGGGACATGAGGTCTAAGGCCGAGGGGACCTGAGGTCCGAGGCCAAAGGGACCTGAGGTCCAAGGCTGAGAGGACACAAGGTCCGAGGTTGAGGGGACATGTGGTCCAAGGCTGAGGGGATATGGGGTCCAAGGTCGAGGGGACCCAAGATCCGGAACGAGAGGACATGAGGTCCGAGGTCGAGGGGACCCGAGGTCCGAGGCCAAGGAAATATGAGGTTCGAGGCCGAGGAAACATGAGGCCCAAGGCCGAGGGGGTCTCGGAGGCTGAGGTTTTGTCAGTTGTTTCCTCCGTCAACTCTAACGTAGCTCGATCAGCCACATCAGATGCTCCCTCGCCCTTGAGATGATGCGGGCCCACTCCCTGCCAGGCGAAAGGGACGTAAGCTCCTAGGTGTCTGATCCCAGTATGTTGCCAATTGCGAAGGGGCACATTTCCCTGGGTACAGTTATTTCTTAGCATGGGTGACTTGGGCGCTGCAGTGCTACTGCCCTTGCCAACCGTCAGATCTGTGGGGATCCACCTCGAAACGGGAGTGTCCTTTCAGAACCCACAAAAAGCAACCGTCATCATTGCTATCATAGTGCTGACGCTAGCGATGCCCCGTGATTGGCTAAAGGCAGAGCATCCCACGTGACGAGCACCTGCCGAGGTGACACCGCCTATAGCGGGCGTTCGCATGGCCGGCTAGGCTAGGCTAGGCAGGATGACTCAAAACTGGTAAAACCGAGGGAAGGCTATGAACCTGGCATTCTGTTTTTGAGACCTGCATCTTCCTCCCTAAGCTCTCACCCCATTCGAGCATCCTTCCTATGAGTCTTTACTTCCTTCCTCGCCGTTCTTCTCCTTTGTTCAGGTTAGTGCCCCGATCTCTTCCAGTTCTTTCATGGCTTCTTCTTCCCCTTCTTGGTCTTCTGCTCCATCTGAAGATTGCCTGTCCTCCTCGCGAGTACGAGCCTCTCTATCCCCTACACCTACATGGACTTCTTCTCCCTCACCTTCCTTTGAGGACTGTGTTCCTCTATCCCGATGGCGAGTCATCAACTGGGCCCCCGCCAGGGGTCGCCCGATAGCCGCCGGTCCCCCTTCTAGGGCTAGGGAAGAATCCCCGGAAGGGGTCGCCTCCTCCATAACCGGGTAGGAGCTAGCCAATATTAGGGCTCAGTTTGGGGTTCTGAGCAGCGTCTGACTATTCGTCCCCACCCCCAATGACAGGGTGGCGTCCTCTCGTTCCGAGCGAATTACCCTGTATGAGGCGTTCTTCAAGAGGGGCCTCCGTCTACCTCTCCATCCCTTCCTCATCAATATCTTCGACCTTTTTCTCTTTGGTGCCCGCCCAGCTGGTTTCGAACTCCATTCAGACCATCTGCGGCTTCCTAGTGCTTTGCCACCTCCACGAGATAGAGGCTAGGGTTTCATTTTTCATAGCTTTTACACCCTCTGGCAACAGTCAGATTGGTGGGTGCTTCAGCCTCGGCCTAACCGAGCCCTCCGGTTAGGTCTCCCCATGTCCGTTAAGGGGTAAAAGACCCGGTTCTTTTTTGCTAACCTCGAGGGAGTTAGGGCAAGGTGAAGGGGATCCCAACACACGATCGAACAAGAACTTGATGGTGGTCCCGAGGGATAAGGAGGCCTTTGGGCAGTTGCTAATGGCAGTGGTTTCTCGCTGCAATCAGCTTCTGTCCGAGGAGAACCTCTAGCTCACGGGCATTCTCTCGAGCAGTAGTGAGCAGCCAAGGACACCTCTCATCCCTTCTCATTTTTTTTTGGTTCTGACCTGCCTTGACTTATGCAGACATGAGGCTGTCGATCGAGATGTTGATGAGGACGGTCGCCAAGAAGCAAAAGGCCAAAGTCGAGGTTGGAGGGTCAAGGAAGAAGCCTTGTCCATAGGCCCTACCCCCAAACCGATGGTCAACAGGCGGGTGAGGAGCTGGTCCCTCTGCCACACAACCACCCATTCCATCGAGCGCCCCGCCGGCAGCCCTGACGATCGATCTGACCGTTGACACCCCACCAGAGGAGCTGCAGGCTGCAATAGCTCATCCGAGCGCCGAACCAGCCATTGTTGGCGTCGAGCCGTCAAAGCCCGCAGTCGAGCCGGCCCTAGAGGAAGGCTCGCCCACGGACAGAGATGCCGCAACTTCGCCCCCTCAGCCTCGTCCGACCCCGGGGGAAGAAGGGCTGGGGCAGACCCTCCACTGGTATCCCTCACCTACAACGGTTGTATTGCTGAATGACTGATGGCGAGGGTCTGCCTGCTGGAGCTTCAGGCAGAGTTCAGCCAGCTGGATGCTCTCGCTATCCTCTAGGACGCCTTCGCAGTACACTTCTGGGTAGGTATTCTTTTCTCTTCTAATTTTTGCTTTTTTGAGTACTAACCAGGGCTTTCCTTGCGCAGGTGGTAAACTCCCTATCGACTTTAAGGGACACCGCATTCCGAAGCCATTGCGCCCACCAGGCGACCTTGGCCGCTGTGGCTAGGGCCGAGAGTGCCCTGGAGGTAGCCTGACGGGAGGCCGAAGCGACCGAGAGGGCACTAGGGATTTCTCGAAGGGAGGCTGAAGAGGCGATGAAGACCCTAGCGCTGTTTCAGGCAGAGGTCGAGGAGACCAGGCGAAAAGGAGCGGCCGACTTGGGGCACGCTCATGCTGCCAAAGCTGAGCTGGAGGCCTGCCGACTTTGATTGGAGATGGCGATCCAGGAGGCTAAGGAGTCCGAAGACCGAGCCGAGGGTGCCAAGGAAATCACTCAGAGGGCCGATGCCCAAGCCGCCGATGCCATTGCCTGAGCGGACGATGCCCTGCGGAGAGCCCGCGCTGCCGAGGAAAGGGCCACAGTGGTGGAGCTGGTGGTGGCAAAGTCTGTGGAGCGCTTCAGAGGCTCCACCGCCTTCGTCGAAGAGGTTGCGGAGGGCTCCACTGATGCCTACCTCTAGGGCTTTCACGATGGGAAGGAGAAGGCCGTGTGAGTCTCCGAGATCGTAAGCCTTAGGGACATTGAGCCAGACATCTGCGAAGGATCGGAAGACTCATCGGGGGATGGGCCGGCACCGACCGACGCCTGAGAGCCCTTCCCAGTGCACTTTTTGTTGTTATTGTTTCCAAGTCCGACTCAAGTCGGCATTTTGTAAAACATTCCAAGTAATGAAAATAAGCCTTTTCTTTTTGAAATCTGTCATCGAGGGCTGAATATTTAACTTAAGGTTAGGCCTTCCCCTTCAGCTTGTCGTCATAGGACCCTTGATAGGGTTGCATCGGCACTGGAGGACATAGTGTCTATCTGCTCGCCTTGAGCAAATCCACAACTTAGTTGCTACATAGGACCGGATTCGGAAGGGAGTGTTGAGGCTAACCTCGAAGTTTCCCTTTTGAACCCAGGTTCAACATCAAGGTGCGAGTCTCGTGATGAGCTTCCAGCATCGAGCGGTCATCGGGACTCCAGGGCTAGCCGTGGTCATTCCTCAGGTGCCAAGTCGACCTTGGGTTTCTCATGCTAACCAAATTTGGGTTCTAATGCCGAGCTGGCCTTGGGCTCTCAGGGCCGACCTGAGTCAGGCTTTGGTGTCGAGCTAGCCTTAGGCTTTTGGTGCCGATTGGAGTTGGGCTTTGGTGCCAAGATGGCATCAGGCTTTCAGTGCCGATCGTAGTCGGGCTTTGGTGCTGAGCTGGCCTCGGGCTTTCAATGCCGACCGAAGTCGGGCTTCAGTGCCGACCAAGCCTCGAGCTTTCAATGTCGATTGGAGTCGAGCTTCAGTGCCGAGCTGGCCTCAGGCTTTCGGTGCCGAGCTGGCCTCGGGCTTTCAGTGCCGATCGGAGTCGGGCTTCGGTGCCGAGCTGGCCTATGGGTTTTAGTGCTGACTGAAGTTGGGCTTTAGTGCGGAGCTGGCCTCAGGCTTTCAGTGCCGATCGGAGTCGGGCTTCAGTGCGGAGCTGGCCTCGGGCTTTCAGTGCCGACTGGAGTCGAGCTTCGGTGCCGAGTTATCCTCGGGTTTTTAGTGTCGATCGGAGTCGGGCTTCAATGTCGAGCAGACCTCGAGCTTTCAGTGTCAACCGGAGTTGGGCTTCGGTGCCGAGCTGGCCTCGGGCTTTCAGTGCTAACCGAAGTCGAGCCTTGGTGCCAAGCTGGCCTCGGGCTTTCAGTGCTGACCGAAGTCGAGCTTTGGTTGAAAAGTTGAGTTACTTGAACATAGTTTTATTAGTCGAGAATATGAGACAGGTAAATCCAAAAGAATACAAACACTTAATAACTCTGTTAAAAGTATGCCTTACTGGTAGTACCGATGGAGGTTGTCAGAATTCCAGGTCTGGGGGAGCGACTTTCCATCAAGTCCTTTGATCCAATATGCTCCATGGTGGAGGGCTTCAGTGACCCAATAGGGTCCCTCCCAGTTTGGTGATAGTTTGCCTCCTTTCGTCAGCTTTGAGACCTCGACCCGCCTGAGGACTAGGTCTCCTAGCAGGAACGTCCTAGAACGGACATGGGCGTTGTAGTACCTAGCAGTTTGCTATTGGTAGGCAGCCATCCTGAGCCACGCTCGGTCATGCACCTCCTCCACGAGGTCAAAGTTGTCTCACAGATGACTTGAGTTGTCCTCTCCGTCATAAGACTCCGTTCGGAGACTCGGGACGCCAATCTCCATAGGGATGACAGCCTCAGACCCGAAGACAAGACTGAAGGGGGTCTCCTCGGTGGGAGCCTGCGGCATCGTGTGATAGGCCCATAGCACGTTGGGGAGTTCCTCCATCCATCTCCCTTTGAAGTCATTCAGCCACGCCCTGAGCCTCTGGAGGATGCTGCGGTTCATCACCTCGGCCGCCCCATTGGTCTGAGGGTGACTGACAGAGCTGAACCACTGATGAATGCCCAACTTCATGCAGAATCCTCTGAAGGGAGCGTTGTCAAATTGCTAGCCGTTATTGGTGACGAGGGTGTGCGGCAATCCGAACTGGCAGATTATGGACTTCTAGAAAAAGGATCTTACCTTGCCCTCGATGATCTTAGCCAGCGCCTCGGCCTCAACCCATTTGGTGAAGTGGTCGACGGTGACCAGCAAGAACCTACGCTGGCTAGAGGCCGGGGGAAATGGTCCCAGGATGTCCATTCCCACTAAGCAAAGGGCCATGGGGCCGCCAGGAGGTTCAACTGAGAAGTCTGCTGTAGCTGGATGTTGGCATGTCGTTGACAGCTGTCACACCTTCGAACTAGCTCGGCGACATCCTTCTTCATTGTGAGCTAGTAATATCTTTGGCGCAGGGCTTTGTATGCCAGCGCTTTGCCCCCCAGGTGACTCCCATAAATGCCCTTGTGGATCTCTCAGAGGATGTAATCGGCTTCCATGGGGCTAACGTACTTGAGAATTGGGTATGAGAAGGACCTTCGATAGAGCTGCCCATCCAGTATCAAAAATTTAGGAACTCACCGCTTAAGTAGCCTGGCCTTCGCCGGGTCTTCAGGGAGGGCACCATTGGTAAGGTACCGGATGTAAGCGTCCATCTAAGAGGGCTCCTGGGTGACCGTTAGGGCCTCCTCTGTAGCTTTGATGCTCGAGACCTCTAGATGCTCTACATATGTTCTTCCTAGGGCCCCGTCGGCCGAAGTGGCCAAACGGGATAATGCATCAGCTTTGGCGTTCTTATCCCTGGGAATGTAACTGATATGAAAGTAAGCAAAAAGGGAGGCCTGAGATTGAACCTTACTCAGATAACGAAACATGATAGGATCTCAGGCCTCGTACTCCCTGGTAACTTGTTTGGAGACAAGTTGAGAGTTAGTGAAGGCTCTGAGATGCCTTGCTCCAAGCTCCTCGGCTAGCTTCATTTCTGCTAGCAAGACTTCATACTCTGCTTGGTTGTTGTTGGCGGAGAAAAGGAAACGAAGAGCATACTCCACCGCCTCTCCCTCAGGGCTCACGAGGATGAGCCCGGCTCCACTCCCCTAGGAGTTAGACGAGCCGTCCACATGAAGGATCCAATCCTTCTCTCCTGCCTCGGCCATCATGTCTGAGGATTCTAGATGGGGTTCCTTTGATTGCTCCTCGGCCCACGTGCACTCGACTAGAAAGTTGACTAGCACTTGGGACTTCATTGCTGACCTTGGCCGGAAGGATAGGTCGAACTCCCCTAGCTTAATGGCCCACTTCGCCAGTCGGTTGGAAGTGTCAAGATGGGACAAAATCATCCTGAGCGGTTGGTCCGTCAGCACCACAATGGGGTGGGCTTAAAAATAAGGCATGAAACACTAAGCGGAGACGATCAGAGCAAAAATGATATTTTTGGTTATGGAATACCTGGTCTCCGTATCATAAAGCAACTTGCTGGTGTAATAAGCTGGCCTCTGTGTTCCATTGGCATCCATGCGAATGAACACGGAGCTGACCGCCTCAGGGGAAGCCGTGAGGTAAAGGAAAAGCTCCTCCCTGCTGCGCGGTTTGGACAACAACGGTGGGGGGACAGGAATTCCTTCAGCTCCTCGAAGGCCTTCTGACACTCCTTTATCCACTCGAATCCATTGACCTTGCGTAGCACCTTGAAGAAGGGCAGGTATCTCTCTATTGACTTGGACAGGAAATGGCTCAGAGCTGCCACCCTCTTGGTCTAGCGCTGCACCTCCTTTTTGCTAGCCGGGGGCCTCATGTCGAGGATGGCTCAGATCTTATCGGGGTTTGTCTTGATCCCCCGCTGTGTCACCATGAAGCCTAGGAACTTACTTGCCATAACCCCGAAAGCGCACTTGCGGGAGTTCAACCTCATCTGGAACCGGCAGAGATTGCTGAAGGTCTTCGCTAGGTCAGCAACATGGTCAGCGGTATGGATACTCTTGATTAGCATGTCATCCACGTGCACTTTTATGTTGTGTCTGATATGGTCCTTAAAGACCTTATTCATCAGCCTCTGGTAGGTGGCCCCAGTATTCTTTAGTCCAAAGGGTATTACCCTGTAACAGTATATGCCCTTCTTGGTCATAAACGAGGTAGCCTCCTCGTTCGTCAGGTCCATCTTGATTTGGTTATATTCTGAGAAGGCATCCATGAAACTGAGGGTCTCATGACCAGACGTGGCGTCCACCAATGGTCAATTCGAGGCAATGCAAAGATATTCTTGGGGCATGCCTTGTTAAGATCGGTGAAGTCGACGCACATCTTTCAACTCCTGCTGGCTTTGCGAACCATCACCACGTTGGCCAGCTAGTCGGGATAGTGAACCTTCCGGATGTGGCTGGCAACCACTAGCTTGCGAACCTCCTGGTCGATGGCCTTCTGTCGATCGGGGGCGAAGCTCCTCTTCTTTTGCCAGATAGGCCGGCATCCTGGGTTGATGTTGAGTTGGTAGATAATTACCTTCCCGGGTATACCCGGCATGTCAGACGCCAACCATGCAAAGATGTCGGAATTGACCGGCAGGAAAGCGAGAAGTTGGTCGCGCGCCTCCTCGAAGAGTAGGGATTCGATCTGGACTATTCTCGTCGGGTCCTCCCCCAGCGAAAAGGTTAGCAGATGCTCGGCCAACTCCCCTCTCCTCTCCAAATCTTGGGGGTCAAGCGACTCTGGTGCCGGCGCAGCCACCACCTCCTGAGGGCTAGGGGCTGTGTGATAACAGAGTGGTACTGGGTTCTGCTCTCTCCACATCTTCCCGACTCCTTCACTAGTGGGAAACCTTACGAGCAGTCTCTTGGTGAAGATGACAACGTCCAAAAGGTTTAGACCGAGCCTTCCGAGGATGGTGTTGTAGGCCAAGGGAACTCGAACAACTAGAAAATTCATGAAGACCGTGCTTTGCACAGCGGCATCCCGGCTATGACTGAGAGAATGATCTCTCCCTTAACCCTCATAGAATCTCCAGTGAAGCCCATCAGGAGCATGGTGACAGGCCGAAGGGAGCTAGGAGACAAATCCATTCGAACAAAGGCATCATAACTCAAAATATCAACCGAGCTTCCACTGTCAACTAAGATTCTCTTTACATGGTATTTCACGATCGTCATTGACACGACGATGCTGTCATCATTGTTGTTAACCATCCCCTCTAAGTCCCTTTTAAAGGAGAGAATTACATAATCTAGTTCCTCATCCCTCCATGGCCTCTTGGAGGTGCCACCTACCTCCCAGAAAATTATGGCCACTATCTTCTCGGTCGGGGCATTATCGATGCTGATCTGAGGAGGCGGCGGTGCCGATGGGCCAGGCGCACTCGGGTTCCCTCTCTAAACAAACATTCCCAGGTAGCCATGCTGGATGAGGTCTCCAATCACCTTCTTCAGCTGGTGATAGTCTTCGATGTCATGGCCGTGCTCCCGGTGAAAATGGCAGTAGAGATTTTTGTTGCGGGGGGTCCCTGGCTTCATGGAAGGAGGGCGCTGAAGATACGACTTGCCCTCGATCTCCATCAAGATGTGGGATATCGGGGCGAGCATAGGGGTGAAGGGTCCCTCCTTGGGAGCGAGCGCATGTGGTCGGTTGTTCGGTTAGTGGGGAGGCTTAGGCCTCCTGGGTCAAGCCTCAACAGATTCGGGACAGGCTTGCTTCTTGCTGGATCCCCCGTCCTCCTCACGCCAAGAAGAGTCAGCCTCATCGGAGTAGATATACTTCTGTGCCCGGCTCAGCAACTTGGCATATGAATAGGGGGCTTCTTGTCGAGGGAGTAGGCGAAGCAGAATGGGCGGAGTCCTCGCTTCAAGGACAAAGTGGCCACTGAGTCCTCGAGGTTGTAGACCTCAAGAGCAGCCTTCTTAAATCGGGCAACGAAGTCCCTTAGTGACTCACTGCTCTTCTACTGCACGAAGAACAAACTGTCCGCCACCCCCGGATCTTTCGACATGCATCAAAGTGAGCCAGAAAGGCCCTCTCCAGCTATCGGAAGGAGTTGATGCTATGCGGCGGCAAGCGGGAGTACCAAGCTTGGGCCGCCTTCCTCATGGTGGTGGGGATGGCAATGCAGAGAAGGGAGTCGGTCGCCCCTTAGACCTGCATCAAGACCTTGTAACTCTCCATGTGGTTCAGGGGATCGGTGGTGCCGTCGTACGGGTCCAGCTGAGGGTGGCTGAACCGGGTCGAGATCGGTTCCTCCATAATGCGGAGGGCGGCTGTCATAATCCGCCTCCGACGGATTGGTGATCTTGCGGCTAAGCTCCTCCAGCCACTGGTTGTACTCGTCTAGCTGTTGCTCAGCCCGGCGAGCGATTCGACCATCAAAGGATCCCTCCCTCAAAGATCTCAAGGATGGAGAGGGGTGGCACCGATGTGGACGGGTGCGCTCCGTATCCCTTCCATGCCGCTGCTTGGAAGAAGCACTGGCGTAGCGAGAAGGGGACTAGGACCTCTTAAAGGCCTTACGGTGATGATGTCTAGGCGAGGCACGGCGACGGCGGACCTCCCAAAGCGGAGACCTGCCTCGGGTGGACTGCTGGCTGGGCTGGACCACCCCCGGGACCGATGTAGGCGGTTCTAGGTGCCCTTGCGCGGCCGTCGGCTGCTGCTGCAACACCTGAACCACCGCCACTAACGATTGGACCTCCATAGCCAGGGCAGCGATCCGATCGTCTGGCTGCGGCGGCGGTGGCAAGACGGTGCAGAAATGCTAGCCTGGGGAGCGAGGGGACCGGCCTCTGGTAGCTCAGCACTCTGGTGATGCCCTTCGGCGTAGCTGGTGGAAACCTCCTGTGCATGTGTTGTCACCATCCTTTCGACTGCTCAGGGAAGAAGGGTCTGTAGCTGGCTGGTTCAAAACTTACTTTTCTCCTTCTTCCTCCCTTTCTGGTGCGCCAATCTGTTGCCGCCAAGTCATGTTCCTTTAACGCCGGGAAATGAAGATCTTCTTCCTTGACGAAACTCCTGCAAGAAAGTCCCCGAAGACCAGTTGTATCGGTGAGGACCTTCCGACGCTTAAGTAAGCAACTCGGGAACAATGAAGAAATAGAGTTAATAGAAAGTAGTTAGAGAGCGGTGCATCTCCATTGGCTGGTTTTTGACCAAAGATTTGTTTAAGTCTTGGTGATTGGTGTGGCACCCAGTATCTTCCATAATTAGTGCAGTGGGATGGACCGAGCCCCCTTTGCTTCCATGCACTGCTCCTTAGCCTACAGCGTGGCACCACTACTTGACCCAATTTTGTCATGATCATTTGACCTAACTCTAGTTAGATTTGACTGGAATTGGGTTCTGTAACGACCCAGGCCCATGGGCCTGTTTCGTTACAAGAAAGCAAGACGGATAAGGTCCATACCAACTTGGGCCACCACAGCCCAAAAAGGGATCCAATTGATGCCTTGTTCTTCTTACTTTACTACATATAAACCACTTAACCAACTCCCAATTATCCGATATGGAACAATTGGGAGGGGCATCACAATTGGTGTTAACCTTGTCTGTCTTGCTTTCTTGTAACGAAATGGACCCATGGGCCCGGGTCGTTACAGGTTCTCTATGAATCTGAGCCCGATCCATGTGTTTACAGCTGTCTGGTACTCAACTCAGTTTTGTTTGCATGGACACCAGTCCATGGAATTAATTGTTCAAGCCCCTCGTGACAGGAAAAGTAAGGGAGGAAAGTAATGCAGTAGTGCCTGACGAGGCTTATTTCTACAAAAGAGAGTGTGATTTGCCTGGTGGTTGGATGTGAAAGCATGGGCCTTGGTTGATTCCCCCACTGGATCCTGCTGTACGAAATTGGATATGGGACCAACAAGAAATTAAAAGACACCATGAAGGGTTTACAATTTGGGATATGCAAGCACGTAAACAGCATTCCTGCTTTGGGCTTGCACCTAATCTTTTATAATATTCAAAAGCACAAGGTTCCTAAAATGGCTTTCCATGAAGGGTTTACAATTTGGAAAGCAGATTCTTTGATAGAATGCATGAGACTGGTGAGTGCTAGATGGACCACCAAACCTTGTCCCACTGTTTTTGTTACATCATTTCAAAGCATAGTAGCATGGTTTTCTGATTCATTTTATATATAGAAAGGACTTTTGGTTGGCACTCGGTACACGGCCACTTCTCATGGGGCAGTTTATCGTCTTTAGTTTTGCCATGGCTGTTCTCTCTTGTTTGTTGCTCTTGGTTCTGCTTTTTTTTTTTTTCCTTCTGCTTCTGGCCAAGTGAGAGGTATGCTTGTTTGTCTTTTATTAATGACCATATAAAGCAAGGGATAGAAGCTGATGCTGATTATTGTTAGACAGAAATTTTGAAGTGGATAACAATAATCAAAATTCAACCATTCACTTTTATGTTAATGATGCCTTTTCTAGATTTATGATAGTGATATTCTTTCTAGTATGCGTTTATTCTTAATATTTGACTCATTATTTGTGTATGCTGTAGAGCTCAAATGCTTGAGTGTGTACAATAATAAATTACATGGGGGAAAAGAAAAGGACAACCCCAATTATTATGTTTTTTATGTATTTTGGTTAATTGACAGTCAGTGATAGCAATTGGACATAAATATAATAGTCAGTTATAATTTTCTTGTAGAAAAATTTAATCTCATTAGTAATGATTGGGTACTCCTGTTTTATTTGTGTATAATGGAGGACGAGAGATGATTATTTACTTCTAAGAAGAAAAATGTTATATGACTAAAGAAATTAGATCCATTTCTACTGGAACTTTGACTGGAGATAAGAAAGTCAGTGCAAGATTTTTATTTATTTTTTTATTTTTTTGGGTGTTCAAGTCTGACTAGGAATCAGTATACTAGTAAGGTTTTGTATGATTGGCCTCTGGATGCTGCAATCAAGTCTCCAAACATGCATGATGCTGGACATTTTGCCTAATCAAAACTTTATTTCCAAAAATTGAGCTTGCAAATCTGTTTATAGAAAAGGACCAGGAATTTTAAGCAAGAAAAAGAAAATAGATTTAAAAGGACGAGATATAAATCAGCTATCAATTTTATGATGTTTGCAACAGGAATCTACAACCATAGGTTTAAGTGATGCCCATCTATTCAAAGTTTAGGTATTCAAAAATTATTATCCAATCAATCAAAATTTCAGTATGATTGTTGGGAAGTCATGGAGAGTTGTTCAGTATTATCTTAGGATCACTTAATCCTGGATGTCGTAAAGATTTCTGATGCAATTTTTATTATCTTATATTACATTTATGGATTGTACAGAAAATGTATTAATAAAGTGTCAAAAAATATCATATCAACCCATGTGGTAGGATGACTGTACGTTCTCATAAAATTTAATGAAAAGAAAAGAATGTAAATATTGCTCCAATTTCATGAGAGGAGGAAAAAAATCCATAGTCATGCTTTCAGCCCATAATGTGTTATTATCAAAGATTCTTTGCAAAGCTGAATTCTGGAGGTACTTTTGTTATGGAGAGCTCTAACATGAGCATCAAACATTTTGACTATTCAATTAGTTATGCACATTTCTTAAAAAAAAAAAAAAAAAGAAGAAGAAGAAGAAGAAGTCATATGTCTTTTGTATTGTTACCAGCTTTGCATACTCCTAGATTCATCCCGGCCCAATTGAAGCCAATCCAATCCACCTTACATTATACTAATTCCATGTTGGTTCAATGGAATGAACGCATGGAAATAGAACAATACTAAGATCTTGGTTCCATTTCATGATTTGATTATCAAAAATAATATCAAGATTAGTATTCCTTTAAAACAAATTTTTTTTAGGAGAAATGGATATTTCTGCTTTCACTTATCCTATTCATCTTATAAGTGGAAACCATTTCTCCCATTCATAAAATAGAATATCATGATACATATTTAATTTCTTGATGCTTTTCATAAGGGTGAAAATAATGACTTAGACATCAATTTTGCATGAACTTTTATGCCCCGCGCATTGCATAGATTTATGATTAGTTTATTAAAATATAAAGAAGCAAAAAATGATATTAAGGCATGGATTTTGCAAGGGACTAGCATGAAATGTATGATCGTAAAACTATTTCGCTTGATAACTTAAGCATATATAACTATATCCTTCTATCCAAAAAAATACCTCTCTCTCTCGTATTTACAATGGAGAGAATTATTCTTCAACAACTATTTTAACAATAAATTTTTGATCAAAAATTTATTTCTTCTTATTCCATGATTTGATGGCCATGCATTTTTTTAATCCTTAGCCAATATACGAAATAAGGTAGACTTTATGTTCTTTCAAAATTTTTTGAGACTCACCATAATCTTTTCTCATAAAAATGTATTAATATTTATAAAAAAAGAAAATAGAAGTATTTATAAAGTAGACATAGCTATATTCATGATATACATATGTGAACATGAAGCATTTTCTATATATATATATATAATATGCAGGGATTAAGTTGGTTCAATTTAATAGTCAACCCCTACCCACCCCCCTCCCAAAACAAAAAAGAAAAAGAAAAGAAAGAACAAGGAACTTGAAGAATTCTCAATTTTTGAAACTAAAATCAAATGAAGCTTATTAGGAATAAATGTTTTGCTCAAAATAATAAAAATTTTGATTTATTTCTTTTTTGAAGCATAATGATTTATTTCTTTCATCTAAATCTATTTAGAACCATAATAAATATGGTAAATTAATACTTAATCTATCTAAGTTGGATTCACATCGATCGAAAACCATATCAACATTTAGTGTATGTATATACTACATGCACATAGAAAGTAAGGATTAAATAGTCAATCTAAGATATGAAAAAATAATATTCTCTTGAACACGTTACCCAAAAATATTATAAATTTATTATAGCTAGCAAATAGTAATCTTTTATAAGAATTACATCATGTTTCTAACTAATCATCTTCACTACTTAAAAAAGAAAAAGAAAAAAGTACTAATAAGATTTGTATTTTAACTAATTCAAATTTACCATGACCCAAGTGTTTTGGATCTTTTATTAATTTGGTTTCTAGAGGATTGATCGCACTGAACATATTGGAAAAGTGTTCTAAAATCTTTCTATATTAACAAAAAAACACTATGTTAAAATTTCAAAAATATCTTGAATTTATTAAGAGTATAAAAAAAAGAAATTTTAGAATAGAGAAAAATTCTTCTAAATAGATGATGTAAAGTCCAAAATCTGATTATTTACTTCATCGTTGGATTCATATGGATTTCGATGCTACCCTATTTTGTTAACTTTTTTTCATCTATGGAATTTATAAATTGCATGGATCTAAGGATTATGGAAAGTATAATGAATCAGGCAAAATCCAGGTCCATTTGCAAAATTTCTTGAAAGACATGGCATATGTGCACAGTATACTATGCCGGGCATACCTCAATAAAATAATGTGGCAGAAAGGCAAAATAGAACATTAATAGATATGGTTAGGAGTATGATAAGTAATTCCTCATTACCAAAATCTTTGTGGACGTATGCTCTTAGAACTGCAGTATATTTACTGAATAGGATTCCTAGTAAGGCAATTTCTAAAACTCCTTTTGAGTTATGGACCGAAAGGAAACCTAGTCTTAGACACCTGCATGTTTGGGGTTGTCCAGTAGAAGCACGAGTTTATAATCCATATGAAAAGAAATTAGATTCTCGAACTATTAGTGGTTACATTATAGGTTACCCAGAGAAATTCAAAGGGTACAGGTTTTATTATCCAAACCATAGTTCTAGAATTATTGAGACAGACAATGTCAAATTTATTGAGAATGGTGAAGTTAGTGGGAGTGCTGATAAATAGATTGTGGATATCAATGAAGTAAGGGTTAATATTTCATTACCCATAAATGTTTATGAATCTACAATCATTCCTTACATTGTTTCAGAATTACAAAAACAAAACAACAATGAACAATGTTTGAATGAAGAAGTACCCCATGAAGAGCCTAACCTATCAATAGCTGATAAAATTGAACCATGTGGAATAGCATTAAGTAAACCCGTAAGGATACAAAAATTAGCTATTTCATATGATTATTTGTTTATTTGCAAGAGTCAGATTTTGATTGTGGCATTTATGAAGATCCTGTTTCATTTTTGCAAGCCATTAACAGTGATAAGTCTGATAAATGGATTAATGCTATGAAAGATGAATTAAAATCAATGGCTAAAAAATAATGTATGGGATCTTGTCGAATTGCCAGAAGGTTCTAAATGATTGGATGTAAATGGGTTTTTAAAACCAAACGTGACTTAGAATGGCAATATCGAATATTTTAAAGCTAGACTTGTCGCCAAGAGTTATACTCTGAAGGATGGCATTAATTATAAAGAGACATTTTCACTAGTTTTAAAGAAAGTTCATTAAGAATCATTATGGCTTTGGTAACTCAATATGATTTAGAGTTACATCAAATGAATATGAAAACAGCCTTTCTTAATGGGAATATAGAGAAGAAATTTATATGGATAAACATGAAGGTTTTTTCATGAAAAGAAAGGATCATATGGTGTGTAAACTTAAGAAATCAATATATGGACTTAAATAAGCTTTTAGACATTGGTATATTAAGTTCAATAATACTATTACATCTTTTGTTTTCATAAAAATATCGTTGATCGATGCATTTACTGAAAGATTTGTGAAAGTAAGTTTATATTTTTTGTTCTATATGTTGATGATATTTTGCTTGCTGCTAATGATTTAGGTACTTGTATGAGACTAAAAATTTTCTCTCTAAGAATTTTGAGATAAAAGATATGGGAGAGGCATCTTATATGATAGGAATTTTCATATTCAAAAAGAGATCACATGGATTGTTAGAGTTGTCTCAGAAAACTTACATTGAGAAAATTCTTGAGAAATTTAATATTAATAACTATTCAGCAGGTATTATCCCAATACAAAAAGGGGATAAATTTAGTCTTATGCAATATCCAAAGAATGATATGGAACATAAGCAAATAAAATCTATTCCATATGCTTCTGTTGTGGGTAGCTTGATGTATTTGCAAACCTGTACAAGACCAGATATCACCTTCGCGGTCGGGATGTTGGGCCAATATCAGAGTAACCCTGGTATTGATCATTGGAAAGCTGCAAAGAAAGTGATGAGATACCTTCAAGGAACTAAGGATTATATGCTCACATTTAGAAGGTCTGATCAGTTGGAAGAGATTGAATATTCAGATTCAGATTTTGCTGATTGTATTGACAGTAGAAAGTCAACTTTTGGCTATGTGTTCCTGTTGGGAGAAGGAGCAATTTCATAAAAAAGTGTCAAACAATCTATCATTGCTTCATCCACTATGAAAGTAGAGTTTGTAGCCTGTTATGAAGCTACAATTCACGCATTATGGCTATGAAACTTTATTTCAGGACTTGGGGTTGTCAACACCATTACCAAGCCACTGTAAATTTATTGTGATAATTCATGGCAGTTTTCTTCTTCAAAAATTATAAATATTTCAGAGGTGCTAAACATATGGAATTAAAGTATTTTACTATCAAGGAGGAGGTTCAGAAATAAAGAGTGTACATTGAACATATTAGAACGGATCTTATGATTGCAGATCCTTTAACTAAAGGTTTACAACCAAAAAATTAAAGAATATGTACATAGAATGGGTCTTGGTTGTATTGAAGATTGATTATGATGATGTTATGAATTGAAGATTGATTATGATGATGCTGTGCCACTCTTGAGCTCATTAATATGATATGCTTTTGGTTTTATTTATTATTTCTTGTTGCTTATGCTTGTATATATTATTTTATGGATATTAAGTTATTTATATATAAATTATGTGACCTAACGTGATAAGTTGCTAATACAGTAGTATATGAAAGGAGTATGCAATTTAGATGTGTATGACCATTGTACTTATTATGTAATTTATTATGTTAAAGTCAATCATGATGAAAGAATGACATTATGAAATTTAATTTTGAGCGCCTAATGTTTAACTATTAAATATTAATATCATAAATTTTTGATCCAAGTGGAGAATGTTAAATTAATCTTTACGTTATGCCATTTAATGTTAGATTCTTACGCGAAGAGTCACTCTTTTCTCTATGCCTACCAAAGGCAAAGGGCCACCCATTGTTTTCTTATGCGTGTGCAAAAGACAAAGGGCTACCGAGTTTAAGCCATTAACATTAAGCCGTTAATTCTGGTATTAAATGGAATTAAAGTCATTAATTTGGTATTTGATAAAAATACCAATTGAAAGTATATATATATATATATATATATATATATATATATATATGATGAAGTTAGCAAGAATCCATCTGCTATGAAAAGAATAAGGTTAAGAGAGAGAAACTAGTTATTTGCTATCAAAATCTAATCAGATTCAAGTCTCAAGTCTATATACTATTATGATGAATTCTGCATCAGTTAAATACTATTATGATGAGTTCCGCATCAGGTAAGTATTTTTATATATAATTTTATATAATAAATTATTTATTGAAGATCCTATAATGCTAACAAGTATATCATGGCACATGCAAAGGTTTGGCTCAAAGGGTAGTGCAAATGGTAGATCTTAGCTTGCATGGAATATCAAACAATTCTTGCTTATAAGTTGCAGTAAAACAGGGTGTGAAAAACAAAATCAACATTTAACAGGCTTCTTAATATAGTTTTGTATTATGGTCAAGGCACAAGTGTCGTAAAGCACTGCAGTCCAAATATACCTACCTATCTATTTTGGAAAAAATTCCTTTTTGATGAAACAGTGATGCTAGAACCCACCATACAACAAACGCAAATTTGAAGTGGCAGATGTTACAAGATCTGACTATTCTATGGAAAGGAAATCTAATTGATAACCTTAACATCTTTAATATTAAAATAATTAATAAAATTATAGTTAGTATAAATAGTGTTAAAATGGATGGATGATAGCAAAAAAAAAAAGGTTATTAATTCCTTCACCCTTTCATTAGATAAAATAATATTATTTTATTTTAAAAAAACGTTAGTCAAAATAATCGTTGTTAACTTACAACAATCACTATAAATTAAAATCATGGTTCAATTGTTCTGAGGGCGGCACAAGTTTAAAATTGATGCCAAATTGTCACCATGCTATTTAACAACTAAAAAATTTGTTCACTAATGGATGCTTAACTCGATCCATCCCTCTTACTCCAAAAATGTTTGAATTGATTTTTTATTTATTACTTTATTTCACTATCACGGTTAATTAATATAAAGTTGTTTCAAATGAATCAGAGTGAAATGGCTTGTTACTTTTACTATTCACCGACCAGTTAGTCACTTCCATTTATCTCGGCCATCACAGGCAGCCATCAAACTGCCCGGTTTTCATAAAATAAGGTATGAACCTTTACAGTAAGGTCTGAACCTTTTCTCTTTCTTTTATCTCTCTTTCTGCGGTGAGTCTCATCCTTTTCCGGCTCCTCCTCCAAAGCAACGATGGGTGGGGCAAAATGGTACAACTAGTATTCTCATCAAGAGACTTGTTAGAGATCTAAATCTTTTATTCTGGATCTCTATCAGAGCAAGGCAAAATCCAAATCTTTTATTCTGGATCTCTATCAAAGGCGGGGAAGTCTCTAGCTTGATAACATGCATGGTACCTGCAGTTTGTGTAGTGTTTCAAGGAACATCAAAGTCAGAATTCATAGGCATATATATAAACTTGGAAGAATGGGTTGATAACTAGTAGAGATAACTAGTAGAGAACACAGACACACACACACAGTAGGGGGAAATGTTAGTGTAGGGTGGCAGCCACAAGAAGCTAGAGAAACAGTCTAGAGAAGTCCAACGCTTGCAGCTACCATCAAAAGCCCAAGAGAGGTATGTAGCAAAGAAATAATGAGAGCCCTGATAAGGAACAGTGGTTGATGAATATTTTAAGCTTTCTTCTTATAAAAGAGAGACAAAAGAGGTAAAGGGGAGGCCGAGGGAATCGTTGGGGAGCACCATGTGATGTGATATGGTGGTGGCCCAGCTCATGTCTATGCGTGTGTGCGTGAGAGAGAGAGAGGACTACCCATCCATCCTACCTTCTGTATACTATGGTGGCCTTCTCTTTGGTAAAGATTGAATTGCAGTGCATCCATGGTTCACGTCCACGATTGAGATGGATGGAAGTGGCAGCTGCGTCCGTGAGTCAGTCACCAACTTTTGTTACGTTTCGGACTATTTTGCCGCGGAGGAGGAATTATTGTTATCCAAACTGCAGCTGGAGAGATGGAGACAAATCAGAATGAGAGGCACTGGAGAGAGATGAATCTAACTACATTCACGTATAGCAAAGCTCAATTTCGATCATTTTTTTCATCATTAAATCTGCATGAATCTCAAAACTGAAAAGTTACGTGTTAATTACAGTTTCTTATTATTTTTTTTAAAAAAAGTAACCAACGCAATAAATAGAAACATGTGGAAAGTAAAAAAAATAAATTCCTCGGAAAAAGGGTATATATATACGATCTGGAGAAGCTAGCGTACGTACCTTAATATCTATGTTATCTTTTGGAGAAATGGGAGGGCCAATGCCAATTGCTTCGGTCGGCGCTGGCTTTGGTGTAATCGTTGGTTTTTTCACTGAATTAATTTCGTCTTCATTACTGCAAGCTTGAGTTAGCTGCCCGGTGGGTGGATTTGGAGCCTTCTCAGCTAAGGGCAGGGCTGGTGAGAGATGGTGGTTCGGTTTCTCTATATATGCATGAGGAGTACTCCGAAGAACCTTTAATTTCAAGCATGGCAAGGGCTTTCGAGATCTCCATGGCAGACAAGCTCCATGACCTTGCAAGGAACTCCATGATCTCCATATCAAAAGGTGTAAGAAAACATATCACCATATATGCAAGGTTACTTAAAATTGAAAGTGCTTGAAAAATATATTGGAGAATCGATCAGATGGATGGACCAGCAAGAAATGTTTGATATGTCATTTATAATGTCAAGCAACAACCATTTGAAGGTTGCAACTCTATTGACTTCATGCTTTTTGGTGAGCTCTTGGCCATTTGATCATTTTTCCAAAGTTGTCGATCCACTAGGCATCTTTGATTGAGATGTGGTGACCAGTTCTATGAATATTGGGTTCTCTATGAATCTGAGCCCGATCCATGTGTTTACAGCTGTGTGGTACTCAACTCAGTTTTGTTTGCATGGACACCAGTCCATGGAATTAATTGTTCAAGCCCCTCGTGACAGGAAAAGTAAGGGAGGAAAGTAATGCAGTACTGCCCGACGAGGCTTAATTATTTCTACAAAAGAGAGTGTGATTTGCCTGGTGGTTGGATGTGAAAGCATGGGCCTTGGTTGATTCCCCCACCGGATCCTGCTGGACGAAATTGGATATGGGACCAACAAGAAATTAAAAGACACCATGAAGGGTTTACAATTTGGGATATGCAAGCACGTAAACAGCATTCCTGCTGTGGGCTTGCACCTAATCTTTTATAATATTCAAAAGCACAAGGCTCCTAAAATGGCTTTCCATGAAGGGTTAATTTACAATTTGGAAAGTAGATTCTTTGATAGAATGAGACTGGTGAGTGCTAGATGGACCACCAAACCTTGTCCCACTGTTTTTGTTACATCATTTCAAAGCATAGTAGCATGGTTTTCTGATTCATTTTATATATAGAAATGAGTTTTGGTTGGCACTCGGTACAAGGCCACTTCTCATGGGCCAGTTTATCGTCTTTAATTTTGCCATGGCTGTTCTCTCTTGTTTGTTGCTCTTGGTTCTGCTTTTTTTTTTTCCTTCTGCTTCTGGCCAAGTGAGAGGTATATATGCTTGTTTGTCTTTTATTAATGACCATATAAAGCAAGGGATGATGGGAAAGAATCCGTGTACGAGCAAATACTAGCAGATCGTAATACACAGCGGAATAATAAATAAAAATGCGCAAACCACACAATCACAGAAACACCAAGATTTACATGGAAAATTCCTTCAAGATAAAGGAAAAAAAATCACGGACAAGCCAGAGAAGAAGATCCACTATAAAATAATAAATATCCAAGTCTCAAAGTCCCTTGCCAGAACTTGAGAAACAATCACAAGAGAATAATAGGGATATAAGGATTACATCACCGAAAAATACGGTCTCCTGCGTTACCTCCTTATTTTTTCCCTTCTCTTCTTCTTCTTCTTTTCTTGTTTTTCTTCTGCAGCACCTTCACGTGATTCCTGGAGTGGAAGTCCTCCCATGTAGTCAAGCACCAAGCAGCAGCCCTTCCTTCTCTTCCCCTAGCAATCCATGCTCCTAGAAAAAAAGAAATACCTGCTATATGCTTCTACTCTTTTTTCAAGACGGCTGCTCCTTAAAATTAGTGATCATTTCAAAGCATAGTAGCATGGTTTTCTGATTCATTTTATATATAGAAATGAGTTTTGGTTGGCACTCGGTACAAGGCCACTTCTCATGGGCCAGTTTATCGTCTTTTATTTTGCCATGGCTGTTCTCTCTTGTTTGTTGCTCTTGGTTCTGCTTTTTTTTTTTCCTTCTGCTTCTGGCCAAGTGAGAGGTATATATGCTTGTTTGTCTTTTATTAATGACCATATAAAGCAAGGGATAGAAGCTGATGCTGATTATTGTTAGACAGAAATTTTGAAGTGGATAACAGATAATCAAAATTCAACCATTCACTTTTATGTTAATGATGCCTTTTCTAGATTTATGATAGTGATATTCTTTCTAGTATGCGTTTATTCTTAACATTTGACTCATTTTTTGTGTATGCTGTAGAGCTCAACTGCTTGAGTGTGTACAATAATAAATTACATGGGGGAAAAGAAAAGGACAACCCCAATTATTATGTTTTTTATGTATTTTGGTTAATTGACAGTCAGTGTTAGCAATTGGACATAAATATAATAGTCAGTTATAATTTTCTTGTAGAAAAATTTAATCTCATCAGTAATGATTGGGTACTCCTGTTTTATTTGTGTATAATGGAGGATGAGAGATGATTATTTACTTCTAAGAAGAAAATGTTATATGACTAAAGAAATTAGATCCATTTCTACTGGAACTTTGACCGGAGATAAGAAAGTCAGTGCAAGATTTTTTATTTTTTATTTTTTTGGGTGTTGAAGTCTGACTAGGAATCAGTATACTAGTAAGGTTTTGTATGATTGGCCTCTGGATGCTGCAAACTTCAAAAAAATAATAAGGAAGAAATGCAGACAGGTTGAATTAAGGAAGTCAACGAATACACTTTGAGCTATGGTGTTTGAAAACTAGCAGAATCTCCATATAATCCAACTGCACCTCCATTCTAGCCTAATTTTTCAGTCAAAACAGAGCTGATCATGGTCAAACAACATAATCTGACATCCTGACCTCAGCTGTCAGCTTATGATACTGGATTCAAGCTCCAAAATTCCATGTGATGCCCTATTGGTTCCTGGATCCTGCATTATCTTTAGTCTCTTTTCATGATTTTGATGATAATGGCTTGCCTTCACTTTGGGAATGCATGGACATGAAATATTTTGGTGGAATGGTCTTCAACGTGGTGGATAGGCCTTTGATCCATGATGCATAATAGCATGCAAAATACTAGATGAAATTATCAAGTCTCCAAACATGCATGATGCTGGACATTTTGCCTAATCAAAACTTTATTTCTAAAAATTGAGCTTGCAAATTCTGTTTATAGAAAAGGATCAGGAATTTTAAGCAAGAAAAAGGAAAATAGATTTAGAAGGACGAGATATAAATCAGCTATCAATTTTATCGTGTCTGCAACAGGAATCTACAACCATAGGTTTAAGTGATGCCCATCTATTCAAAGTTTAGGTATTCAAAAATTATTATCAAATCAATCAAAATTTCTGTATGATTGTTGGGAAGTCATAGAGAGTTGTTCAGTATTATCTTAGGATCACTTAATCCTAGATGTCGTAAAGATTCCTGATGCATTCTTTATCATCCTATATTACATTTATGGATTGTACAGAAAACGTATTAATAAAGTGTCAGAAAATATCATATCAACCCATTTGGTAGGATGACTGTACGTTCTCATAATATTTAATGAAAAGAAAAGAATGTAAATATTGCTCCAATTTCATGAGAGGGGGAAAAAAATCCATAGTCATGCTTTCAGCCCATAATGTGTTATTATCAAAGATTCTCTGCAAAGCTGAATGCTAGAGGTACTTATGTTATGGAGAGCTCTAACATGAGCATCAAACATTTTGACTATTCAACTAGTTTGCGTATTTCTTTAAAAAAAAGAAGAAGAAGAAGAAGTCATATGTCTTTTGTATCGTTGCCAGCTTTGCATACTCCTAGATTCATCCCGGCCCAATTGAACCCAATCCAATCCACCTTACATTATACTAATTCCATGTTGGTTCAATGGAATGAACATGGAAATAGAACAATACTAAGATCTTGGTTCCATTTCATGATTTAATTATCAAAAATAATATCAAGATTAGTATTCCTTTAAAACAATTTTTTTTAGGAGAAATGGATATTTCTGCTTTCACTTATCCTATCCATCTTATAAGTGGAAACCATTTCTCCCATTCATAAAAGAATATCATGATACATATTTAATTTCTTGATGCTTTTCATAAGGGTGAAAATTATAACTTATACATCAATTTTGACATGAACTTTTTATGCCCCGCGCATTGCATAGATTTATGATTAGTTTATTAAAATATAAAGAAGCAAAAAATGATATTAAGGCATGGATTTTGCAAGGGACTAGCATGAAATGTATGATTGTAAAACTATTTTGCTTGATAACTTAAGCATAACTATATCCTTCTATCCAAAAAAATATCTATCTCTCTCGTATTTACAATGGAGAGAATTATTCTTCAACAACTATTTTAATAATAAATATTTGATCAAAAATTTATTTCTTCTTATTCCATGATTTGATGGCCATGTATTTTTTTAATCCTTAGCCAATATGCGAAATAAGGTAGACCTTTATGTTCTTTCAAAATTTTTTGAGACCCACCATAATCTTTTCTCATAAAAATGTATTAATATTTATAAAAAAAAAAATAGAAGTATTTATAAAGTAGACATAGCTATATTCATGATATAAATATGTGAACATGAAGCATTTTCTAAATATATATATATATATGCAGGGATTAAGTTGGTTCAATTTAATAGTCAACCCCTACCACCCCCCTCCCAAAACAAAAAAGAAAAAGAAAAGAAAAACAAGGAACTTGAAGAATTCTCAATTTTTGAAACTAAAATCATATGATGCTTATTAGGAATAAAATTTTTGCTCAAAATAAGAAAAATTTAATTGAAGCATAATGAATTATTTCTTTCATCTAAATCTATTTAGAACCATAATAAATATGGTAAATTAATACTTAATCTATCTAAGTTGGATTCGCATCCATAAAAAACCATATCAACATTTAGTGTATGCATATACTACATGCACATAGAAAGTAAGGATTAAATAGTCAATCTAAGATATGAAAAAATAATATTCTCTTGAACACGTTACCTAAAAAATATTTTAAATTTATTATAGCCATCAAATAGTAATCTTTTATAAGAATTACATCATGTTTCTAACTAATAATCTTCACTACTTAAAAAAGAAAAAAAAGTACTAATAAGATTTGTATTCTAACTAATTCAAATTTACCATGACCCAAGTGTTTTGGATTTTTTATTAATTTGGTTTCTAGAGGATTGATCGTGCTGAACATATTGGAAAAGTGTTCTAAAATATTTCTATATTAACAAAAAAACACTATGTTAAAATTTCAAAAATATCTTGAATTTATTAAGAGTATAAAAGAATAGAAATTTTAGAATAGAGAAAAATTCTTCTGACTAAATAATGCCAAAAGAATAAAGAACTCTCACAACTAAGAAACTTTAAAAAAAAATTAAAAGACTCTAATAGTCTCCATTTCTATAAATAATTGTCCAATTCTCATGAAAGTCTCACAAGATTAAGCAATTCAACAAGCTCCTTTTGTTCTTTCATGGTATTTGTATTTAATGATAGATTTATAGAATAGATTGGTTGTTGATATGGGTAGTCTAAAAATATGATATTAAGGCATTCTTATTGGTAGCTTCATTATATATATATAAAAAAAAGAATATTGAAGAGACGCTCAGTTATTGGTATGGGGTTCAATAAGATGGCGAATCTTGCTACACATAACTACTATCTTGCTACACATAATAAGATTCGCCATCTTATTGAACCCCATACCGATACCACATTGAAATAGTGTTAGTACACTTGTTATGTGGATCGGTTCAGCGTAACAAAACTCTTTATGCACCCCGTACCAAGTCTCAGTTTGATAATAGTATTGTATGATATGCCCGGTATGGATGATATGCACAAGCATGGCATACTAGCTTTGTCTCTCTCCATCCCTTATTGATGAGCCAAACTACAATTGATTTTAACCTTGAGATTGGAGTTCAGATACAAGACAAGAGCTAGATGTGCCTTGGCCCATAATCAAACCTATTTGCAGAGTCTCTTGGGTCAAAACCATCAACAATATTGTAACTTGAAGAGGAACAAAGTTGTCAAAATAAATTTGTACAAGCCATCTTTCAAATGGGTAATGTGGTAACACAATTAAGCATAATAATATGCTTAGCACTAGAAGCACAATATGAAAAACCATCTTTCAAATATATTGCCAATATAAAGACAGCATCAACATATTTATTTAAGTAATATTACATTAATCTAGAGTTCTAGACTCGTTAGGTCCTTGACCTGCTTTTTAATTTATATTACCTGTTGATCAAATATATTATTATAAAATCAAAGTAACTCTGAAAAAGGGAAAAGAGAAAAAGAGAGAATATCTCTTCAATTCTTGTAGGCAATAAAAAAAAAGGTAAGAAAGAGCAATTAAACCACCTCCTAAATTGTCTGCATGAAAAAATAATCGAGAATTATTCTTTTCTATATATAACTTCTCTTTAAGGAATCCTCCGCTAATAGCTAGGTAGTCTAGGAAGGCCAAACCTTAGTGTCATTGCAAGATTCATCACAAACCCCAAAATTAGATAACCTTCAACAAGCTGCATGATTTCACCATAGGCCAATGAAACCATTTGGCTATTAGTTGTTTTCTTCTCGACATCAGTGCACACATACCTTATCTTTCTATTGTATTGACTCACAACCCAATAGACATAAAAAGCAACATCACAAAAAATGATGGCTTTTGAGAAGAATGATGAAAATTCTTCCCACACCAAAGACAGCAGAAGCTGGTTGCTGAATCTCATCTCAGTATATTGCATGCTGTATATTTCTTGACTGTTTCATTCTTTTTGGATATAAGAACATATGCTTACCCTACTTGATAATTCATAAAATCAAAAATTCAATAGATGCAAAAACAAGCAATGAATAAGATAACTGCCATGGAAGCATCACCAAGGATGCTAACCAAATGTTGCTGATGTTCTCGAAGGATAGCAACCAGGGACTCAGCATGACCACTTGTACTGGTGTCAGATGTACTATGAAGTAGTTCTGGGCCCTCACCATCATTAGCCTTAGCCTAAAATGCCAACATATGAACAGAAATTTCTTGAGTCATCAAAAAATAGTAAACGTTATGGAAGAAATTAGTTATGTATTAGGTCAACCTTCAATAAAAGTATGACCATGATCTAAAATGCAATAAAAAGCTCAAACAAAAGAAAGCCAGGTCATTCAATAACATGTAACAGAATCCCATGATATACATATTCCCAATGGTACCAAAGATATTTACAAAAAAAAGGACCAATGTCTAAAACAACTGCAGTGACTAATCAATTATTCATTGAACAACTGAATAACAAGTACATGACTGACTTATTGGATAGCAAGTTCATATTTTAACACTAGATCAATTAAATCAATCCATCAAACAGACTGAATACTCTGAGAAAACAAGATGTTAGGCATGAAATTTCGAATTTTATAAGAAGAAAAGAAAGGATAAGTTCAGACCTGAGCCCCATCTCTCTCCTTTAAACTCTTATTTTCTTTACTCTATTATCAATTTATCCTCCTTTAAATGTTCCTCACTCATCCTTGTGTACTGTTAACAATAATAAAAAAAATCAGACCATGATAATCTTCAGCAAATTGATAGTTCCTGAAGATGACTGCGGGCTGCATGCAATTGATATTTTGGATCCATCATGGGTGAGTTGGGTTTGACAATCGGATTTGGTTGTTGCAACACTGCAATTTAGAATTTGCAGGTTGTTGCGGGCAGTACCTCATATTCTCGTTTGTACTATGCTGCTCATGCTTTGGGATGGCATCCTCACTGCATTGATATGTGATGCATTGAACTTATGATATTAGCTGTTTAACATTATTCTTTTCCTCTAATTTCAGTGGGCAAAGTGTTTGCATCTGACTGATGTATATCATTTCCATGATATGATTGATATGCTCGTGGAATGTGGATATGAGAAAGGAACCACACTGTTTGGCTATCGATACGACTTTCGTCAAAGCAATAGGTAGGACTTTGTTTATCATTCAATCTATGCTTGTTGAAACTACTGAATTATTTTCAAAAGGATGACATGTTGCAAGATCAACATGCAAGTCAATTTCCTGAGCTAACGAGTGAAAATCATTGATGGCTTTCAGCGTTGAGTGTTATGTGTTGTGGGCAGAATTGACAAAACATTGGATGGCTTGAAAATAAAATTGGAAACTGCTTATAAGGCTTCTGGAGGTAAAAAGGTTAATATAATATCGCATTCCATGGGTGGATTGCTTATTCGGTGCTTCATATCACTGCACAATGATGTGCGTATTTTTCATTTTTACCTATGTTATATATAAATCATCGTCATAGAGTTGATTATGGTTGTGGTTATCTACGACAAAGACTACATTATACTGATACACATGGAATGAATTTTTCTATAATTATCAGGTGTTTGCAAAGTATGTAAACAAGTGGATTTGTATAGCATGCCCCTTTCAAGGCATCTATTTAGAAGGGGAACTTGGTCTCCTATATTTCATACCATACATCTGACTTAGGATTCTAAATGTCTTATGGATGATGTAAATTTTACTCTGATGTTGAATCTGTCCTTATATATCTGTAATTGATTCTTAATTTGGGGCTTCTTTTTGACGGGTGCTCCTGGATGCATCAATGATTCCCTTTTAACTGGATTGCAATTTGTTTATGGTTTTGAAAGTTTCTTCTTTGTTTCTAGATGGACGATGCATCAATTGGTAATTCCTTAACATGTGAGTTTATTTCATTATGAACATAAGGTAGTATAGATCATTGCCACAAATTATGAAATCAAGCTGCAGTTGCATAATGCTTTGCTTCACTTCACTTATTTTGTGTTTTGAGATGATGGTTAGTTTCTATTCTCTCTCCCTACCCCTCCTCCCCCTCCTTCCACACACGCATGCACAAAATGATGCATGTGTGCACATGCAAGCATGCTTCCTCCCCCTCCCTCTACACACACACACACGTGTGCTGTCACGCCCCAGACCCTATATTGGATCTAGAGGTGGCAACCCGCCGCATGCCGGGCATGCAAGGCGTCCCGAAATATAACATTTAATACAAGAAGGGGTAATAATTATAATTCGTCCAATTTAAATGGTTCTTAATACAAACCATAATCATATGTTTTAGACTACATGCCAAAATACATAACTCAATGGGGTTACAACAAAGTACTGGATCTAAGTCACTCTGATAGCTGCTTCAACTACCCCATATCCCCATCTTCAGTTCTGTGGCTCTGAAAAACATTGTGAGATTTAAATGAGCTCACACTCAATAAGTAAGCAAACTATAATGTAATTTAATCACTTCATGCTTTTATAAACTAAATTTTTCCACAATAAATATCTGCCAAGCTCCCATATTTCAGATACATTTACCATGTTATCAAAACATGCATCATATGCTCAAAATAAATTTTGGAAGCAATTGCCATATATAGTATATCAAGAATATACAATTTCAGGATAAAACCACTGTAAATAGCATGTAAAAAATGTATTTTTATACCAATGTCCCACGGCCACACACTATGTACACAGAACACCCCCCTCGGGTGTAACACCCCCCTCGGGTGTATCCTCCCTAAATATCCCCTAGGAGTCAGGGTCCTGGAACCAGTGTCATGCACTCACATCCTGCCATATCCGGCTACAACACACCCCAAGAGTGTGTTCTCCATATACCCCCCTATGGAGATGGGTCCCGGTGCCATGTGGCATAATATTGCCATATCCTGTCACAGCACACCTCCGGGGTGTGTGCTCCATATACCCCCCTATGGAGTTGGGTCCCGGTGCCAAGTGAGTCATGCAACATATCGCATCATACCATATCATAGCGGACTATAGTGGGACATATCATCATATACACAAAGTATCATTTGCTAAATAGCATGTATCATTGCAAAAAATGCAATCCATATACTTTTCATAAAAACATGTCACATACACATGTATATTTATAAAACCTTTAACAATTTCAAAGTCATGCCAATTGATCAGTTGTCCACATAGATACCCAATATAATAAATAATAAACTAATCACAGCAAAGGCTCATTTACAAATAATAATACCAATCCATTTTCTTATTTTTCAAATAATGCAATATATAACAATATAACATTTACATACATAATTTTTATATTTTAATAATTTATGAAAATTATGATAAATGACTTACTTACCTTCTGGCGCTAATCCAAAGATGTAATTTGGCTATTTAAGCACCTGGGTACCTACAGCATCAATTTCCCAATTTTTAGTCCCCAAAAGTAGCATATCAAAATAGCTTTTAGCTCTACCCAGTTTTAATCCCGGGGCCAACTTGGGGCTTGAATATCTCCCAATACATAAGCCCAAATGGAAAAATAAAAATACCCTCAGAAACTAGAATCAACACTGATCCGAAGCATATTTTTATTTTTCCATTTTTGGCTCAATACGGGGTCCAAATCGTGGCCCCAAATTTGCTCGCGAGCTGGCCCAACAGGGCCCAAAAGGGGAACGGCCCAAACCGGCCCGCTCCCCCTTTCACCCCGCTTCCCCTGTTTCGATCGAAACAGGGGAAGGATTGTGCCGGCGGCTAGGGCCGCCGCCGGCCACTACCCGGGGAGGCCCGGTCGCCGACGACCGGCCCGGAGCTGGCCGTCGCCGCGGCCGCCTCCCATTCCCTCTCTTTCTCCCTCTATTTCTCTCTCTTTCTCCCATTGCCCGCCACGGCCGCAAACCGTGCCGGTGGCTCGGCCAACCACCATGGCCGGTCGGACCTCCGCCGGACGCTGCCCCGGCGCCGGTGGAGGTCGCCGGTTGCAGCCCGGGCCCGGCGAGCCGGCGGGCACTCCGCCGGACCCGAACCAAGCCGCGGAGCGGCTTGGTTCCAAAAGAAGGGAGGGCCGCCCGGCGGCCCTCCAACATCCTTCTCCGGCCGCCTCGAGCGGCCGGACACCACCACTCCCTGCTCCTCCGGCCGCCTCGAGCGGCCGGGCACGGTAACGGGAGGAATTCCTCCCGTTCACCCTCTCTCTGCCTCACAGTCACTAAGAAATCGTGGAAGAAGGGGGGGGGGGGGAAAACCTTAGGATCGATGGTGACAGATGGAGGGAGAGGCTCCCCTCTCCCTCCCCATTTATAGTGGCAAGGGGAGGACCAGCCCTCCCCTGCCGCTCGTGTGAAGAGGGGTGCCACCGCGCCCCTCTTCCTTGACCGACGGGCGCCGCCCATGTAATGCACGCGGGTGGCGCCGCAGAAGAAACATGGGCTCACATTCTCCCCTCCTTATAAAATTTCGGCCTCGAAATTGGTGTACTTCTTATAATATTTAGAATCCAAGGCTTTGATCATAAGAATTATTATCTTTTTATTTACATATACTAAGATACAAATAGGTATGGATATTTCTTTTTTCACTTCCTCCTCCAGCTCCCAAGTAGCTTCCCTCTCAGAATGGTTACTCCACTGAACCTTGACATAGGGAATGCTACGCCGTCTTAAGACTTGGTCCTTGCGGTCCACAATACGCACAGGATGCTCTTCATATGTCAGATCATTCCTTAACTGCATGGGCTCAAACTGTATCACATGGCTGGGGTCAGAAATGTACTTTCTCAACATAGATACATGAAATACATTGTGTACCCCAGAGAGCACTGGAGGTAATGCCAGACTATAAGCCACCTCCCCTACTTTACTCAGAATCTCAAATGGCCCAATGTATCGTGGACTCAATTTACCTTTAATCCCAAATCTCATCACATTTTTGGTTGGTGATATCTTCAGAAAGACATGGTCTCCAACCTAAAATTCTAGCTCCCTTCTTCTCACATCTGCATAGCTCTTCTGTCGGCTCTGAGCTGTGCGGAGTCGTTCCTTAATCAACTGCACCTTCTCTACTGTCAGCCGAATCAGTTCAGGGCCCAACAATCTTCTCTCTCCCATATCATCCCAACATAAGGGGGATCTGCATTTTCTACCATACAAGGCCTCAAATGGAGCCATCTGGATACTGGCTTGGTAACTATTATTGTAAGCAAATTCCACTAAAGATAAGTGGTTGTCCCAAGCACCACCCAAGTCCATCACACAGGCTCGCAACATGTCCTCCAGGGTCTGTATGGTCCTCTCAGCCCATCTGTCTGAGGATGAAAGGCTGTGCTGAAGTTCAGTTTGGTCCCCAGAGCTCTATGAAGGCTCTTCCAAAATTGGGACACAAACCGAGTATCCTGATCTGATACAATAGATACGGGGACACCATGAAGCCTCACAATTTGTTCAATATACATGTTGGCTAATCTCTCACTAGAAATCCCAACTCTGAATGGCAGGAAATGGGCTGACTTCGTCAATCTGTCTACAATGACCCACACCGCATCATTGCTCCTAGGGGTCTTAGGCAGACCAGTCACGAAGTCCATAGTGATCTTCTCCCATTTCCATTGTGGAATCATCAGAGATTGAAGAGGTCCCGCAGGCCTTTGATGTTCAGCCTTCACTTGCTGACATATTAAACATTTGGCCACATACTGAGCAATCTCTCTTTTCATTCCCTTCCATCAAAAATTTTCTTTTAGGTCTCTGTACATCTTGGTGCCTCCTGGGTGCACTGTATAGGGAGAGTAGTGGGCCTCCCTCAGAATTTCTGCTCTTAGTTCCACCGCATTTGGCACATAGAGCCTGCCATCAAATCTCAGGGATCCATCCTCCATTATAGCAAATTCATTTTGAACCCCTGACTTCACAGCTTCTTTAATCTTTTGCAGGTCCAAGTCTTCTTTCTGGGAGGACTTGATCCTGTCTATCAGAGTTGGTTGGAGTACGAATGCTGCTACCAGCCCATCGAACCGCTGTACTCGCAATCCAACCTCCAACTTCTCAAGGTCCCTCCAGATGTGAGGCTGAGAAGTGATCATAGAAGCTAACTCCGAGGAGGACTTCCTACTCAAGGCATCAGCTACCACATTGGCCTTCCCTGGATGATAGTGCAGGTTCAGGTCATAATCTTTTAGTAGCTCCATCCACCTCCTCTGTCTCAAATTTAACTCCTTCTGAGTGAAGATATATTTCAGACTTTTGTGGTCTGTATACACATCACATGTCTCTCCATACAGATAATGCCGCCAAATCTTCAAGGCAAAAATCACGGCGGCCAACTCCAGGTCATGGGTAGGATAGTTTTGCTCGTATGGCTTTAACTGCCGAGAGGCATAGGCTATCACCTTCTCATTTTGCATCAAAACACATCCCAATCCCTTCCGAGAAGCATCCGTGAATAGGGTGAATCCTCCAGATCCTGACGGAAGGGTAAGGACGGGGGCTGATACTAGGCGTTGCTTCAGCTCCTGAAAACTTCTCTCACACTCCTCAGTCCAATCAAACTTCGCTTGTTTTTGGGTCAAGCGAGTCAGGGGTAGAGCAATGCGAGAGAAGCCTTCCACAAATCTGCGATAATATCCAGCCAGCCCCACGAAACTTCTTATTTCAGACACATTGGAAGGCCTACACCAGTTAACAACTGCCTCAATCTTCTTTGGATCCACAGATATGCCATCTTTAGATATTATATGACCCAAGAATGATACTTGGCTCAACCAGAAGTCACACTTATGCAACTTGGCATAAAGCTTTTTCTCCCGAAGAGTTTGCAGAACAATCTTCAGGTGGTCCACATGCTCCTCCTGGCTTTTAGAATACACCAGGATGTCATCAATGAACACCACCACAAACTGGTCCAAGTATGGCTTAAAGATTCTGTTCATCAAGTCCATGAATGCTGCCGGGGCATTAGTCAACCCAAACGGCATCACCAAGAACTCGTAGTGGCCATACCTAGTCCTGAATGCTGTCTTAAGCACATCCCCAGCCTTGACCTTGAGTTGATGGTATCCTGACCGAAGATCAATCTTCGAGAATACCCGAGCTCCTTGGAGTTGATCAAATAGATCATCAATCCTTGGCAGAGGATACTTGTTCCGCACTGTTACCCTATTGATTTCTCGGTAATCAATGCAGAGCCGAAGACTTCCATCTTTCTTTTTGACAAATAATACTGGAGCACCCCAAGGAGATACACTAGGTCTGATGAATCCCCGGTCAAGGAGCTCCTGCAATTGGCTCTTCAACTCTTTTAGCTCAGCTGGGGCCATACGGTACGGGGCCCTGGATACAGGTCCAGTGCCAGGGGCCAAATCAATAGTGAACTCAACCTTCCGATCTGGGGGTAATTCGGTCAAATCATCTGGGAATACATCAGGAAATTCCGAGCCACTGGAATATCCTCCAACTTGACCTCATCCTGCTGAAGATCTTTGACTACAGCAAGAAACCCTTGGCTACCCTTCTTCAAATACTTCGCGGCCTGTAGTGCTGACACGAACACCGAGGCCAGATGCTCCTGACTTCCAGTAAAACTGAATTCAGGTTGATTAGGAATTTTGAAGATCACCATCTTCCTGAAACAGTCTACTGAAGCATGATAGGAGGCCAACCAGTCCATCCCAAGGATAACATCGAATGATTTTAGTGGGAGGACGATTAGATCGGCCTTCAATCTCCTATCCCCTATGTTAATCAGGCAAGATCTGCATACTGAGTCTACCCTCATAACATCACCATTTGGGAGAGCAATGCACAACTCCTGCTCTAGGGGAACGGGTGTCAAAGATTCATCCTTGGCGAGATATGTGCTACATACAAATGAATGCGTGGCACCCGGATCTACTAAGAATTGAGCATAAGCATTGCCTACTTTAATTATACCTGGTCACAAAATTTAGTTTATCTTAGATGTCATGAGGTTTAACAATACTTTTATCATTCATGATCAATGCATCCCATTGCATATGAATGAAGCAATCTTAAACGAGTACTTAAGTAACAGGCATACCTGTCACAACGGAGTTGGAAGCGGCAGCATCCTGTTGTGTGAGAGTAAAGACCCTTCCCTGGGTCCTAGGCTGCTGCTGCTAGCCTCTGCCCTGATCCGCAGGAGGCTGCTGATCCCTCCGAAGGGGACAAGTGGCCATCTTGTGACCCACCTGCCCACATATGAAGCAGGCACCAGCCGTCCCGTGGCACCACTTGCCTGGGTGGGAGTTTCCGCATTGAGGGCAACGAGTTTCCGTACTCTTCGGTCCTGAGGGGGCCTGATAAGGACCTTTCTTCTTGGCCTGTCCTGAAGACTGGCCAGAAGGAGGCCCCTTCTTCTTCCTCTGTTGCTGCTCCCACTGCTTATGGACTACACCCATATCTCTCTCAATCACCAGGGCCTTGTTCACCACAGCACTGAATGTGGAGAGTTCAAAGGCATTGACTGCTTGCATCAGTCTAGGCCTCAGTCCCTCGGTGAACTTGATGATCTTGGCTCTCTCAGTGGCGGCTATGTCTGGAGCAAACCGAGCCAACCAGGTAAACTCGGCTTCATACTGCGCCACAGAGAGATTTCCTTGCTCCAGTTTGACAAACTCCGACTGCATTTGCCTCTGCACACTATTGGGGAAGTATTTGTCATAGAAGACTTTCTTAAACTCTCCCCAGGAAACAGTCCGTCCATCCATTCGTTGCTCCACAAGTAGCCACCAATCATATGCCTCCCCCTGAAGGAGGTAGGTAGCAAATCTGATTCGCTCCTCCTCTTGGCTACCATGAGCTGCAAAGGCTTTCTCCATCTCCCTCATCCATTTTTCAGCATCGGCAGGGTTAGTAGATCCACAAAAGGGAGCAGGGGCCAAGCTCTTGAACTCAGCAAAGCTTCGGCCCCCTCCCCGCCAGGGCTGGATGGAGCCGACTGAGCAGGCTACGGAGCGGGAGAGGCACAAAAGCTGTCACGCCCCAGACCCTATATTGGATCTAGAGGTGGCAACCCGCCGCATGCCGGGCATGCAAGGCGTCCCAAAATATAACATTTAATACAAGAAGGGGTAATAATTATAATTCGTCCAATTTAAATGGTTCTTAATACAAACCATAATCATATGTTTTAGACTACATGCCAAAATACATAACTCAATGGGGTTACAACAAAGTACTGGATCTAAGTCACTCTGATAGCTGCTTCAACTACCCCATATCCCCATCTTCAGTTCTGTGGCTCTGAAAAACATTGTGAGATTTAAATGAGCTCACACTCAATAAGTAAGCCAACTATAATGTAATTTAATCACTTCATGCTTTTATAAACTAAATTTTTCCACAATAAATATCTGCCAAGCTCCCATATTTCAGATACATTTACCATGTTATCAAAACATGCATCATATGCTCAAAATAAATTTTGGAAGCAATTGCCATATATAGTATATCAAGAATATACAATTTCAGGATAAAACCACTGTAAATAGCATGTAAAAAATATATTTTTATACCAATGTCCCATGGCCACACACTATGTACACAGAACACCCCCCTCGGGTGTAACACCCCCCTCGGGTGTATCCTCCCTAAATATCCCCTAGGAGTCAGGGTCCTGGAACCAGTGTCATGCACTCACATCCTGCCATATCCGGCTACAACACACCCCAAGAGTGTGTTCTCCATATACCCCCCTATGGAGATAGGTCCCGGTGCCATGTGGCATAATATTGCCATATCCTGTCACAGCACACCTCCGGGGTGTGTGTGCTCCATATACCCCCTATGGAGTTGGGTCCCAGTGCCAAGTGAGTCATGCAACATATCGCATCATTGGAGGACATCGGGTGAGCATCCTGCGCATGTACCGAAGGGTATTTGGTACGAGTGGCAGCAGACGTGATAGTCTGATGGCTGGTGCAAGAGGTCCGCATTAGCCAGCACAAACTGCTGATCCGAGAGGGGTGGTCCTGGTACGGGTCTCTCCCGCTACACTACGGGGTCCATTTCAATTCAGGAGCACAGACGCCGTATGGTAAGAAAACATAAATAATTTAATTAGTAATTTAGTTATTTACAAATACTTATATTTATATCAATTTTTCTTTCTGTTGTTGTAGTCTGAACAGGAGGGCAGAGATCCTAGTGAGTTTCGTCTATTCAGGGCGACACACACCAGGAGGGACGGTTCCTAGGTCGATACACGATCATGAGAGGTTGCGGTAAGAAATTAGCTTTATATTGTATCTATTTAATTTCTAAAATTTTATTTAGAAAAATTTATTGATTCATTTATTATTGATTTTATAATTCAAAGGCACGAGTCGAGGAGCTTCAGTCCCAGGCATCGCAGGTCGACTCCACTGATGGGGGATCGTCCGTCGAACTCTCATCAGAGGAGAGCCGATGTGTGTTTTTGGAGGCTGTTGGTGCCCAGCCGCGAGACCGTAGGGTCTATGGTCTGGGACTAGAGCTTCTGCATATTTTTCCCATCAGGCCTTCAGTTCGCGCTATTCTGGCGGTATTCCTGCCGAGCGTTTAGAGGACATTCAAAGATCTATTATGGAGGAGGTTCGGCAGGAGGTTCAGTAGGATATTCGGTAGGAGATTCAGCAGGAGTTCGACCAGCGCACGGAAGTCCTTCAGCATGAGCTCTCTGACATAAGAGAGCAGATGCATCACATGCGGGATTTGGTTAGCCACATGTCGCAAGGTTTCTAGCCACCACATGATCGTAATAGTGGAGATTCTTGATGTATTTTTTTCTTTACTTTTTATGTGTTGTATATGGAAACTTTAAAATTTTAATATATTAATTATTTTTAGAATTTTAATAATGAATGTTTCGATCAATATTAGTGTTTCGATCAATATCAGTATTTTGATCAATATTTTTGTAAATTTAACCGTTTTAATTTTTAATATTTTATATATTTTTAAAAAAATTTAATTAGCGATGCATTAGCGACTGAAATTACATTGCTAATATTTTTAAAATATTATTATTAAATATTGCGACGCAAGAAATTGGCGTCGCAATATTGTGACACAATCGGATGCGTCACAATATTAAATTTAACCATTTTAATTTTTAATATTTTTTATTTTTTTTAAAAAAAATTTAATTAGCGATGTATTAGTGACTGAAATTATATCGCTAATATTTCTAAAATATTATTATTAAATATTGCGATGCAACGTCTTGGCATCGCAATATTGCGACGCATTGGATTGCGTCGCAATATTGCGACGCAATAGAATGCGTCGCAATATTAAATTTAACCGTTTTAATTTTTAATATTTTATATTTTTTTTAAAAAAATTAATTAGCGATGCATTAGCGACTGAAATTGCGTCGCTAATATTTTAAAATATTATTATTAAATATTGCGACGTAATAGAATACGTCGCTGAGAGTCGCTATTTAGCGACGCAATTGCGACAAAATTCATTCTGTGACGAGACTTGCAGCGACGCCATAATTGCGTCGTTAATGCATCATGAAAACAGTTTAGCGACACATTAGTGACGCATTTTGGCGTTGCTAAATTTAGTTTCTATTGTAGTGTTAGCAGGCATGTTGTACATCAAGAAAGCAAATTCATTCCTTCCATAAAGCAAAAGTGGTTTGAGATCCTTGGTATTAGAGTCCAATTAGAATCTCATTCATTCCATTAAAACCTATGTAATAGTTTATGAGGTTTGTGTTGATGATAAATAGTGGTAAGATCTTATTGCTGAAGAAATACCCTGGGCTTTCACCTTTTCTTGTTGGTGATCAGAGTAACGCAGCGATAATGCATTCGAACCCTGTGCTTCCTTTTCATGCTTTCACTCGAACACCCCATCCCGATCGCCACTCCACGCTTTCTCTAGAACACCCCATGATCTTCACACTCGATGGTACCACATTTAGGAGGAGGTCTCTCACTTCCGTTGAAGATGCCATCTAAGATGTGTGACGGGACGAGCGTTCCTGGTGGGGTCGCTCCGTTGCACCACGGAGAGAAAGATTGCTCCACTACACCACCGAGAGAAAGGAAGAGAGAACGGAACAAGAAGTGGCTCTATGATGAGAGAAAAAAATTAGAGTTGGAAGAAAAGAATCTATTTTCATTGTACAAATCCTAGAAACCAGGGTTTAAATACTTGGCCAAATGGGCTTAGTCCAGATTCAGCAAAAACTCTCATGAATTAACCCAATGAGATTAAAATAACCCTCAAACCTATGTACACCCATGACTTAATTTAATCTCAACCCTTAGACTCACACCCAGTCCAATACAAGTTAGCCCAACATAGGCCTTGAGAGCACCACACCAGGCCCAACAATATTTACCTTGGTGCTTCAAGGACTCAGCACATCCATCGTGTCATTAGCTGCATCAATGAAACACACTTATGAAAGTTATTCCGTGAAAGAACCTTGGTCAGTATATCTACTGGATTCTCCTTGGTATGTACCTTCATCAGCTCTATCTTATCTACTTCTACCAACTTTCTGATCCTATGGTATCTGATGTCAATGTGCTTCATCCTGGCATAATAGACTACATTTTGCGTAAGCATCAAAGCACTCTGGCTATCACTATGCATCCGATGACCTCCTGAGCAAGACCCATCTCCAGCATCAAGCCCTTTAGCCATAGGGCTTCCTTTGCTACCTCTATGATGTCTATATATTCTGCATCCATGGTAGATAAGGTTGTGATGGGCTGCAATCATAATCTTCATGAGACTGAACCACCAAACAAGCTGAATACAAAGCCTATTATGGATTTTCTGGTATCCACATCTTCACCAAAGTCTGCATCCACATACCTATATAATTGCCTACGAGCATTCTTGGTCAAGTTGATTCCTCAACACCTTTTTGTTGTCCATAGCAAATATCAACTCCAACTATTCCCACTAAGTACCTGAAGATCCCCTTCAGTGCTCGCCAGTGCTCCCTGCCAGGCTACGCCATGAACCTGCTCACCTGACTCACTGCATAGGCTATGTCTGGCCTGCAATACCATGGCAAACATAAGGTTACCAATACCAAAAGCATACAGTACCTTCTCCATCTTCTGAGCCTTCATCTCAGTTTGTGGCAACATGATCTTCGACAGAAAAAAGTGTGTCGCCAAAGGCAGTGCTGCCGGTTTGGTCTCTTTCATCCCAAATCACTCCAAAACCTTCTTGATGTAGCCACCCTGAGACAAATGCAGAATACCCTTGGGTCTATCCTGATGATCTTCATCTCTAGAATCTTCTCGACATACCCCAAATCCTTCATCTCAAACTCTTGAGACAAAGTCGCCTTCAGTTCCTATACAAGCTTCTTATTCTTGCATTCTATCAGCATGTCATCTACATATAAGAGTAAGTACATCCTAGAACCATCATCCAGAGATTTAACACACACACAAGAATCAAACTCACACCTGGAAAGGCCAATACTCTTGACATAAGTGTCAAATCTCTTGTACCACTGCCTAGGCAACTGCTTCAATCTGTACAAAAAGATTTCTTCAACAAACATACCTTCCTATCTGATCTTGATTCTCTAAACCCTGACGGCTGCTCCATGTAGATGCTCTCCTTCAAGCGACCATGAAGGAATGTTGTCTTCACATCCATCAAATCTAACTCCAAGTTTTGAGCTGCTACAATACTAAGCAATAATTTAATGAAAGTGTGCCTAACAATTGAAGAAAATACCTCACTGTAGTTGATTCCTTCCTTTTGAGAGTATCCTTTGACCACTAGTCTTGCCTTGTACTTGATACCTCCTTGCTCTAAAGGCCCTTCCTTGTGCTGATAAACCCATTTGTATCCAATAGATTTCTTTCCTTATGACAACTGGTGCAACTGTCATATGCCGTTCTTGTGGAGAGATAGTATTTTCTTTGCCATAGCCTAGACCCACCTATTCCTGTTCTAACTTTTCACAGCTTCTCATAGGTGTAGAGGTCTCTATTCACTGTCATCAGGGCATATGACACCGAATCTTCGAAGCCATATTTAACTACTGGTTGCACGTTCCTTCTGGGCCTATGCAGTATATTCATGTATTAGTCCTCTGGCTAGCAGCATCCTATTGAACTCCCTGGCTTCTATCCCCTCTGTCAGTCCTCTTTACCTGAATCTTAAATCCTCCTGGTTTACTAGCAAATGGAACGACTGTGTAGGAGATCATTTGACTAGTGCTGTCTTGTTGTACCTCCTGTGGCTAGGGGTGCAACTTGGGCCGGGTTCAACCGAACCTGACCTGCTGAACCCCATTTACAGTGTTTAAACTCATGTTTGCCCAACCCAAACCCGAAAGACCTGGATTTAACCCGGCGCGATTTGCAATTGACCCGGGTTTGGGTTGACCGCAACCCGAACCCGAGATAATCCGAACCCGAGGATTATCCAAACAGAGGGTAGCTTATCGACACAAGATTTTTGGGGGCATTGAGGGTGCCAATCAGACAGACAAGATGGCCAACTTGAGGGCGAGGAGGATAAGGCCGTCAGTCGCAGGCGAGAAAAAGAAGGACAAACATAAAGGCGGACCACCCGCACATTTCGTTTTACTTTCTGCCTCATCTTTTTTGTTTACGGGCACCTCCTCCTCTTCTTTGTTTTAGGTAAGGCTTTTTTTTAGTACAATGTTAAAGCCCCGAGTCCAGCTTATGCATTCGGCAAGGGATTTTATTTTTTTGTCTCTAGGATCCATAATTTGGTATTTATTTACTTTGAAAAAAGTATTTTATTTTATTTTTTCATCAATCCAAATTCTAACCCGAATCTCAACCTGAACCCAATTTTTAAAAATAGGGTTAGGGTTGAGGTTTTACAAATAAAGTTAGGGTTAGGGTTGACATTTTACAAATAGGGTTAGGATTAGGGTTGAGGAAAACCCAAGTTTCAGGAGCCCGAGTTGCACCCCTACCTATGGCTCCTGTTGTGCTTCTCTGTCATCTCTCCTCTGAAGGATCGAGCTCTCATTGAAGGTCACATCCCTACTGATGATAACCTTCTTTTCAAGGGATCCCATAGCCGATATCCCTAAATTCATGCGGATAGACCAGAAACACCATTTTCTTTGACCTGATGTCCAGCTTGCTTCGCTCTCCAGCACCAACATACACATATGCAGTGCATACAAATACCCTCAGATGGTCCAAGCTTGTCTTCCCTTCAAACCACATCTTCTCTGAAATGCCCTCATCTAACTTGGTGTGCGATGATCGATTGACCAAGTAGCTCGTTGCATCTACTACGTCAATCCAGAACATTTTTGGAAGCTCTGTCTGCAACCTCAAGTATCTTGCCTTTTCAATAGTATTCTGTTCATCTTCTCAACCATCCTATTCTGTTGAGGAGTTTTCATCACTTAGAAGTGCCTTTTGATACACCACTTCTCACAAAAACTCTGAAACTCCCTGCTGGTGTACTCTCTGCCATTATTTGACCTCAAACACTTTACACTCCTTCCTGCTCCTTCTCCACCTCAATCTTTCAGATTTTAAACTTGGTGAAGACCTTTAATTTTTCCTTTATGAAGTAGACCCATAGCTTCCTTGATAAATTATCTATCAGACATCTATATGTAGTAGCTCTAGGGGTTCTGCACTCCTAGCTATGCTAGCTAAGAATTGCACTCCTAGTAGCTCCAGGATCTTCTTCAACATCAACTTGTTGCACATGTTCTTTTCCATGTAGAGAGTATACAATTCGTTTATAGTCCCTTTGGGGTCTTCTCCTTCAGCACTGAATAGAGGACTGAATCTGCTAGATATCCTCTAATCATTGAACATGCTCTCTTTTCCAACGACATCCACTGTATTGTCATCCTATTTCATCTTTTCTTCAAAGCTAGATCTAAATAATGCTACACAAGAAGATCCTCTACCCAAACTTTTCATATGGAGAAACTTTTCTTCTCATTAAACTTCTCAAAATCTATCTTTATGCTACTACCCATAGCTAGATCTCAACCAAAAATAGTACAAAAAATTTTAAAAAATTGAGAAATACCTCGATGAACTTTGTTGAAATTTTTTAGCCCTTTGAAGATCTCCAATGCAATCTTTATACCTTCCTCCTTGCTGAACCAGGCTCTGATATCAACTATTGATCAATAGTGTTTTGGGCTTTGGATCAAAGCCCAATCATCATTGGAGCCAGGTGCTTCATGAGATTGTGATTCTGATGGTCGTGCACTAATGATCAACAAAAAAGGGGGCGGTGAAGCAGAGTGTTAACTCTTGAACTATCCAAAACAAATTGGCATTCCGTGAGGATAAGAGATTGCGGGTCAAGGAAGCACAAGGAATTGCTTCAGTGACGAGACCCATCACTATTGATCAATAGTTTGAATTGAGAAATAAGTCATATATTTTCTTTTATAAATAATATGCATTATGCATACCCAATTTATTTTTATAATATAAAAAATAATAAATCAATATTTATTTATTTGTTATTTATTTATAATTATATCAAATTGGACATAAACCAGTGAAGCTCATTTTGTGTTTGGCTTGTCTATATTTTGAGCTTAAATTCTTGGCTAATAATTAGCTTATAAATCACTACTAATTACGCAAATCTAATTTGAGTTGAATTTTGAGCTAACATGAGTTGCTAATAATATTTCCTTATTTGAAAGACTAATTGTACCCATTTATTAGAAAGAAAAAGCTTTTTATGATTTTACCCAATTCTTATTTGATCTCATTTAATATAATAAAGATTTTTTAAATCTCTATTGGGAACAATTAAAAGCTAAACTTGATGAATAGGGATGGCAACGACCCGAGGATGGCCTGGGGTAACTTATACCAGTCCTGTTCTCGTTAAGAAAAACGTCCCCGTTACCCATTCCATTAAGCCGTTATAGTTAACGGAGCGGGGACAGGGATACCCGACCGAGTAAACGGATACCCATTGGATACCCATTTGACCATTTACATAAAAAAATAAAATTATTTTATTAAATTTATAATTTTTAAAAAATTAAAAAATACTAATAAAAAAAATCTAATGGAGCTATTTTTTACTCAATTTTTTTTGACAGTAGTTACAAATTGCCTTCAAACTCCCATCGATTATTTTGCATTCAAAATAGTTCCAAACTTTCGTAAAGGCATTATTGGAGGAATAGAGTTAGTGTTTTGCATTTCAACTAGAGTCAAAAATCTTTAATGGAATCATCTAATGTGTTAGATGTATCAATATCATCATTTGGTTGTTCTCAATTGGTCTCCATCTTATCCTAAAAGATCAATAAATTATCATTAAGCACATAAGCTAATATACATAATCAATAAATCTATATATTTTTTATTTATTTTAAATTTTAAATATATTAATATATTTAAAATTTAAATATATTATATAAAGCTAACGGGGATGGGGATGGGGCCGAGAATACCGTCCCCAGGCCGTTTACCCATTTAGCCATTAACGAGTAATCCCCGTTACCCATTAAGCCATTTAGACCGAAGATTCTCAGATCTGTTAAAAACGGTATCGATCGGTAAACGGCCAAATAAAAAAATTGCCATCCCTATTGATGAAAGCTAACTTAAAGCAAATATCAATTATAAATTAAAATTCACTAAGTATCAACATAGGCAGCCTAATCTAATCAGCGAATTTCTTAGATAAAGGAATGTTATGTAGAGATCATATTTTCAATTATTTCATTTTAAGTCTTAGTAGAATATTGACCTTTGAAAACAATCATGATTCTCACAAAATAGCCAAGTTTGAAATAGGATTTTTTATGTGTATATCCTTATAAATAATAAAATTATATGTATATCCTTGCAAATTTTCTATTTATCTTTATACCCTTATAAATTAGTTCTTTTACATGTATACCCTTATAATATTTCATTTTTCATGTACATCACGATAAATTTATAATTTATGCATATACTATTATAAATTATTACTTTTACTTATATACCCTTATATATTTGAAATTATGTGTATCCTTATAATTTTTTCTATTTATATGTAAACTTTCACTTAATAAGGGTAAACATGTAGAACAGAATAATTTATAAATGTATACATGAAAATAGCAAATTTATGAGGATATATATTCAAAACAATTAATTTTTAAAGATATAAATGTAAATATTAAATTGAAGTGTGTATCTACAAAATTTTAGATGTTTATAGATATATACAAGAAAAATCAATAATCTTTAAAGATATATATAATTAACAATTTTTTATGAATATACATGCCATTTCAATTATTTATAATATAATTATCAAACTCAAAAAGGAATGTCATGCCAAGACGAAAGTCAAACAGATTTCATTTTGTTTGGATCTTTACTCTTGAAAAATGAAATTTCATCTAAAAAGATTATAAAGCTTTCTATAAATATTATTTTTTAATATTTATATAAATTCATATAATTTAACATAAATATTTTAAAATTTTTATCTAAATATGAAATATTTATGTAAGAAATATCAAATATTTATCTTAATTAAGCGACAATTCAGAAGGAATTTCCATAACACATCAATCTATTTTTCCCCTACTGAGATTTTTTTTGCAACAGTCTATAATTCTCAAGATTTTCCCTCCTGCAGGGAGAACACCATGAAGACTTTAAACCTCATGATCCTCTGTATGTTCCTCTATTAAGGTTTCTTTTAGGCATATTTAGTAAGATTGATGAAACAATATCACACAAGATCTATCAGAGCAACATCAACCAATCTTATCCATGTAAGCTACTCCACTACTTCCATAAATACAGAAACAGCATTCATGCATTACACTTTCATAAAATAGAATGATGCTCATGCTATTTTTTTTTATCACCACCTGATTTCTGTGTTGCAAGGAATGCATGTGATAAGCACATCTGCACGAGTAGTTTAAACGCATCAAATGCCAAGACACTTTCTGGTGCAATTTACCCTCCATTCTACTCCAAAATGAAGGGAAAAAAAAGATACTCCCTTCATACATTTGTTGGCGCAGACACGTGGAGATTTGATAAGTGGGTCGATTCTCTCTTGAACAATTATCCGATTTCTTTCTTCCTTTTAGGTAGGATAGAGTACATAGTGCTGGAAGATAAAGAGAAGGTCGAAAAATACAACTTCCTGAGAAAAAAGATATAAAAGAATATGAGTTTCAGTTTAAATTCACGTTTGTTGAGATAAAATTTACCTCAACAACCAGTTTTGAATCAATCGGTTTTGAACAATCAAGGATTATGTTGGGACTGAGATAAAGATTTGTAGTTGTAATTCTCATGTAATCAGCCCATCTAGTGATAGCCAACATGATATACTATGAGTTCTTTCGACGAAAGCAAAATACGATAGCATAGGCATCCACATACATCAAAATATATCTGCAGCCATTTCATATAACAAAGGAATTCAACTAGCATTTGCATCTGATAAGTGGAATTGTTGGACCATTGAGAATAGCCAACTTCATTGACAACGTCAAAGATTTCTGGCAGGCAATAAAATTGCATAGGGTGATGTTGTTACTGAGCTACTCTTATGGTGAAATCAATTGACTTACAGAAGGAGAAGAATCTGGTTCTCATCAGATCAATAGTACCTAAATCAGACAAGAATTTCAAGCTAGGCTTCACCACAAATGTATGTCTAAAGTCAGATGATAGAAATTCTGTGTATTTTGTCTCTTTGAGTGCTTTCCTACAAGACTATAAACTTTTTGACTATGTTTTGCTCAAAACAAGCAAGAAGCCATAAGAAATGATTCAGACCAAACTACTCATTTTACCCTTGAATGTGACTTTTCTTTCTTGCATACGGTATCATACATGTATAAAGAATAGGCAACCGTCTCTAAAGACTAGGCAAATATTTTGCATACGGTATCATACATTGTCTCCTATCTTTTAGACTTTTCTACCCACTAGCATTATGAATCACAATCAGTGGAATTGCTTCCCTCCCAGCTAAATTCAATTTCACAGGTGAAGGGAACTCTATGTTTATACAATGGATCAAATGTTTGTCATATGTTTCTATCAAAAAATATGCTTGTTATATGTCAAAAACTGCTATATATAACAAGCAATATAATAATGAAAAGAAAGATTACAGATCATGAAGTAAGACTAGAGTAGAGAATAGTTTAGCACCAACCAATGAAAGCAGTGTCTTCCTTTTGTCACCATAAAAGTATACCCATGTACCTGCAAAATGAAAAGTTTGATCAAGAAAATACAAATACTAGTAAATCATAAGGAGCACCTTGTTTAAGAAACATGCAACATACCCTGATCTATAGACTGCACACCCATCTGAGCAAAGTTCAGCAATACTCCTAATAAATCAAGTAAAATGTTGCCAATGCTCCAGCCAACTGTGCTCTTGCGCCTGAAGTTCATTACGGCCTAGCAAAGAGAACTGGGTAAGTCCATAGAGACAAACTATCCAGACAAAAAAAAAAAGTAATAACACTAAGTCTAGTATCAATGAGATGAAAATAACAAATGGGTTAAGCATAGAGACCTTTATCAAAAAATAAGTCAAAAAACATTATCAATAACATAAAATGTTTTCTACTCGGGAAAGAAAGTTTGGGATATGGTCCAACTTGAATTTCAATATCAATTTCCAGATAACAATCTTACCTACAGTGATTTTTCACTAATTTTGTATTCCTAACACAACCTTTATTATTATGAATGGCTATGCATTAATGAAGAAGAGTACACTGGAATTGATGTAAGAAATTCATAATCATTAGAACCTCAATTTCTTTTGATGTCTAGTTGCATATTTGGATTCTTTTACTCTAACAGGTAAAATGATTGTTATGTTAGATGAAATATTAGCATAACCACGGAATTTCGACAAAGAATAGAATACATGCTTATGTTGTAATGACAAGAGACATCTTTTATTTAATTTCACATTAAGACCTAAAGAAAGATAACCTTACTTGTTAATGGCCCGTGTTTTTCTACATATCCCAATGTCTCTTTCCCTCATCCTCCTAGTTAGCTCTCCTTCCGATATTACAACCAACATGGTCAACTTATAGAAATATAACTTTGATAATTTATAGCATCAAACATGAGTGTAGAATAAACAAGGCTATTTTGTTCAGGAAAAGCATCATGAAAAATAACCGTGTGATTGATAAAACAGATTGAAAAATAAAAATGGGTTGTCAAACAGCTCAAAATACTTCAGAGAGCTTCACTTTTTAATTCATCATCTCCCAGAAATCAATAACAAAAGAGAAAAGAAACTTCTGGCATTGAAGTCAAAGTGCGTAGTGGCAACTCTTTAAACATGACCAGTGTACCAGACTTACACAATTCTGTTTCATATCAATCTTGAAACATGACCCGGATCTTTCTCAGTATAGACTCTAGAACCTATCATTACTAAACAATGAAGGCACAATATGTGATTCTGTGCCCCACAACAACATTCCATTAACATCAAATTATTTAGCTATTTCTTTAACTTGCTAAAAGAATAGCAAAAATAATATAAAAACCACTAGCAATCTAATATATTGAGTTATCTCCTCCACTCTGCCCTTATGAACTGAACTGATGACATAAAGGGAAATTTTGGCCTTTGTATTAAATAACTTACCAGCTTTCTAGCACACTTCTTAAGAGACATTTTCTTGAGAAAAGTATAATATTGCTATATCTTTCTTTTATGAAGTTTGTTATCCATCCACAATAAGATTATTGTGCAATATTAAAAAAGCCTACTTTTGATCCAATCAAAAGAAAAGGAAGAAATTCCCTCAACCTGCACCGCTAAAATCTCTTTTTTTAAAAATAGACAATAGACAAGCCGGTAAGAGTAGGGTCCAGGTATCTTTTTTCTTTTCATTAGTCTCCTTTCAAAATTGAGTTACAAAACCTCTATTTATATTAGTAAGATCCACATTTGAATAACTTGGGTTGGACTCCTCTTCTAGCTAAAAGAGGATACAAATATCCCTTATTTTATGCTATTGAAGTTCAGCCCAAATTAGGCAGAATTTCTCTCCTACTTAAAAGATGATACAAACTAGTTTTTAAAAAGTCAGACTTTGGTAGAAGGTAGATCTCAACTCCTACATCAACTCTCTTTAATTGCATTGCCAAAGTCTTCTTGAATTAGAAGCTATAGATTTCTAAAAGTTCCAATATTCAATTGAATCCTGAATGTACTGGATCCTACTCCCGATTCTCCAAACCTATTCAAGTAGCCAGATCAGTCCATGATAGAACAGATGATCTCCAAGATCAGAGTTCCTCCTAATTGAGAAATTTCACTCTGGTTAAATTAAAACTAGAGTTGCAGAAATTTCTGCCTACCCATCTCATGGCCGAGCTTCTTAGTTTTTTTATTTGAGTTCATCCTCCATTGTGAAGTACCCATATCTTTTAGTTATGAGTCGAAGAAGCTTCTAGTCATATCTAGACGTTAGAGACGATCTTGTGACAAGTTGCAAGTGCTAAAGCCGAAGACATTGGTCAAGTCACAAGCTATGTGAATTGTTTGATTCTATCCTCCAATTAATTGAGGCATGACCTCATGTCATCCTCTGCCATGATAGAAGCCATCCCCATCTTTATCTTTTGATGTTCTTTGAACTCCCCATTTTTATCTTTTGAATTGTATGATTCTGTCCTCCAATTAATTGAGGCATGATCTCATGTCATCCTCTGCCATGGTAGAAGCCATCCCCATCTTTATCTTTTGATGTTCTTTGAACACCAAAAGCTTTTTTCCCATGTACATGTAGTATTCATAGAGTACGAACCTTAGGCCTTGATACCAACCTAATCAAATTAGCCAGAAGAAAAAAATTCTTTTAACCCACTCAACTCAAATCTTTTTAAAAAATTTAGAACATAGGAAAAAATAGCGAAGGTAGAGTCCATGTCTCCTTGTATTTTATTGATCCCTTTTCAAAATTGAGTTACAAAGCCTCTATCCATACTAGTGAGGTCTGTCCTCACACAATTTGGGTTGGATCCCTCTAGTTAGAAGAGAATAAAAACTTTCATCTTTTTATGCTAATGAAGTCCAGCCCTAATCGAGCTGGATTCCTCTCCTAACCAAAAAAAGATATAGATTATAAAAATAATAAAAATATTTAAAATTTTCATATTTGCATGTAACTATATCTTGATTTCTGCATCAATTCTATTTTCATATTGTCAAACTCGTTCCAAATTAGAAGTATGACTTGTTAAAGCTTTGGTACTCAATTAGGTCCTAAATGCAGTGGATCTTCCTCCTAAAACTTGTCTAGACCTATTTGAACAGCCACATTTATCTAATGATGTCAAATAATCCTCCATATCAATTTTGTTATCTTTTTTCTTAAGCATCTAATACAACCCATGATAAATTCTGCAGAACTTAGGTGATGGAGGAGTGAGGGGAAGATAAAGAAAGACACTTATCAAAAGGAACTTTATCTTTCCTTTCCTTTTCTTTCTTTTTTAGGTTATAATTTGGGACTTCAAAAATGAGAAAAGTGTCCCTGTATAGTAGTATAGACCTGTAGGAATTTCACTTCTTCCTTCCCTTGATTCTTTCTTCTTAGATTAGGTAATATGCAAGTGGCAAAATGATATCAGAAAGTAGATGGTTTCGATCACCCTAAGTGACAAAATCAAGTTTTTTTTTTATTTTTAAAAAAAGACTATTTGTCAATAGGAGTGCATTCTTGTTAGAACTTAATATGTGAAGATAGACAACTCTAGAGCCAAAATAAGGAGCTCTGCTCCTATATTGAAGGAGAGTTTGTGACAAAACAAGATGTGTTTGGTTGCAGGTAAGTTGAGCTACTGAGCCAAAGTTTCGATAGGAGTGTTGACTTCCATCCTTTTTTTTTTCCTTGGACGATGAAAGCCAACATCAGACTTTCACAGAAAACACCTTTATGGACTTTGACTTAGTTGGATCTGCTGTCATGTTCCTTAAAAGTTGCATATTGCCCAAGTTTCTCTAGAATTGACTTTAAAGAACTTCTGTCCATATATTTATAGCACAATCACCTAATTGAACGTACCCGTAAAGGTGTGATGAGGTTGATGCCTTAAGGTCAAGTTGCAATATCTAGGTGTTAAGGTGTTTTAGAAACAATAGATATTATCTCTGCTTCTAAAGGGTTCTTATTACTTTCTTGGTTGTTCATCTAAATCGGCCTTTTTTCCCCCTAATTGACTCTTTCTTCCATCTTATAACCTTCCAAGCTACATAAATTTCTCAAATCCGTCCAAACCTAACTTACCATGTACATCCATGTTCAAAACTCTTTTCTTCCATCAACAAACCTCTAAACCTCATTTAAGTCCAAGTATCTCAAACCATATGTAAAACCTTGCTCCAACCCAACTTCAAATCTGAGCACTTAATAAGCAACTTGTTTGCTTAACATGACAATTGAGTTCCATAAAACCTAGTAGACCTTATTCCCATAAATTGCCTTTATAGAATACAACTGATCTCCTAATTTTAGAATAACAGACTATATGCTCCTATTTTAATTTTAAATAGATCTTGTGGCTTGTATACTTCCAAAATGTGGTAATGGTTTCAAATATTTAATTTTAAATTTATATCATCTATACAATAGGGAACAGCTTTGATGCATTTTGTTGTATCAACTCCACATTGTCATGGTGACATCAACATGGGCTGGTCCCCTAGGGGTCTACCAAATAAAGCCCACAGCTAAAGTTATTTTGATTAACTTTAGAATTGACTGCATATCTTTCTATATGAGGCCACAGGAAATTCAAGTCTCTTAACAGGAAAAGCAATTGTATTCTATGTTAAAAAGAGTCCTTTCTAGCTTTAAATTACCTAAGTTGACCACCTATCCTTCACCTTCAAAAAATTAATCTTTGCAAATTGAGGTGGCTTCTCTTGTAAGTAGAATTCAATCTGTTAAAGATCATTCAGATCAAAATGCTGAAAATAGTATAAGTTAACATACTGGTGCATTTCCAACATAGAATTTAGACTAGAAACTTAAGAAGGGGATGAGTTGTGCAAAAATATTTGGGGTAAATTCCTTCTATTTCATCCTTTATGTTCCTTCTATATATGTTTTTGTGTGTTTGCGGGTGTTGATGTGGGCTGAATTTGGAATTGAATGGAATTAGGTGTCGGCAAGAGGAAACTTCAGAATTCTAACTTCTAATATATGATTGCCCTATTTTCGGATGGGTAATCATACTAGAATCTCTTATAAAACCTGAATTAGTAAATCAAGGCCAACTATGTAGTTTATCAACTTATGCTTTGCAACTTTCAGATGAAAAGGTTGATTTTATCTTGTTCCTAAAATTGCACACTAAAATATGAAAATATCCTAAAAATCAAGAATAATCTAAGACAGGAAATACAAAATCTATGAAACTACGGAAACAGCTTTACCTGTGGAATGTACTTGATTACTGCTATGATTACTTGTATTAAGCTGAAACACAAATGCAACAAGGAAAGATTAATCACATTAGCAGATTGTTGCAACAACAAAAAAAAAAAAAAAAAAGATGAAGATATATTTGTGAGAACTTATTTCTTTTTCCTTCAACCTCCAAACAAAAATCACAACAACAAGCTACTGTAAATGTTTCTCCTCAGATAACTATAGGTTTTTTTTTTTTTTCCTGTGAAGATAAAGAATTACTTGAACACAGAGATGAGCCAGAGCCATGAATGAACTATTGAGGCTATGATCACAAAGATGATGGCAGAATTCAGAACAGCAACAGAGATTGCAAAACAAGTTTTTGAGACCCTTTGATTTCCACGCTGTATTAGTAAACAAAGATAAAGCAAGGTGAAAAGTGAGTACTTACAATAAGGGATTGGCCTGTCACTTAATATAGAAGATAAAAAGCTCAGTTAAAAATAGGACCACTTACTTGATAGATTGAAACTTGGAACAAAGTAAAAGCTGTCAATGCAACAGCATGTACCGAAAATGCAATCTGCCATGATGATGGAAAAGAAAAGGATGACGAATGGATTATATATTGATTTACCCATATCATTACTTTATATAATGATTACATTGACAATTCTTGCAACTGAAAATCTAAATTAATTAGACGATCAACTATCAGCATCACCATAAATAGTCATTCTTATTTTAAAGCGGGGAAAAAATGACTCTAGAGCTGTGACAATGTCAAATTAGAAACTACATTGCCTATCACCTCTCTCTACATACACTAAATTTAATATAAATACAGCATGAAATATCCAGGTCAACCTCCTTTATTTTCGAGAGAGAAGACTAGTCACCCTCCAAATTTGAAATAAAAATCAGAATCTGTGTTTTCAAACAGTACTTTAAAAAACAAAAACGACTTCCAAATCATTTTGTTACTAATTTCAAAAGCCAACAAATTTCCAGATTTCAGTATGATCCATATATGTCATTCTCATTGGAATTAAAAATTATAAATGTGTATGCACCGTGAATAAAGCCCAAAAAATCATACACAATTGAACATGCAAGCATCTAGATAGCCTCAGTTTAAAGTTTCAGTTTAGGTTTGACCAGATAGCAAAAACACTTTGGCCGGTTCAAAACAAACTGATCAAAGAGCCCCAAAAGTTGCAAACAAGAATCAATTAATCAACACACCCAAAATAACAAGGTCTAATTAACGTGATAGTCAACATCAAAGGTGTCTGAATGATGATTAGATGTCTTCTTGATATATGTCTTTGAGGAGATATGTTAGTGTTGACAATATTTTTTACTGATGTACATGTTGATACAGAACCTCCATATCATGATATGCATATCTGCATTTTAGAACTAATGTTCTATGAATAACATGAAATAGTAACTCTCAAGAACCCCCTGTTTGTAGTAATAAATATGGCTAAGGATGGATTTGAACCTACCTATGGAATAAACAAAAGTTGTGAAAATGAATGCTTCTTCTGGTTAAGCCATTCTTAAAACCGTGGAGACATTTAGTAGCATAAGGATGATATAGCGCGCGGTTTATTGAATGGTGCCAAAATAAAATCATCCATATAGTTTAAAAAAGAGCTAAACAAGATGAAACTAGAAGCTGAAAGTGCCATCAAAATCTACCAGAATACCACTTCGCATTGTCCATGAATTGGACTGGAAGATGATATATAATATCATATAAAATAATAAAACTATATGCACGTAAATTTATGATATAATCCTGATTTCACCACCTACCTCTTTAAATCCATGTTTTTCACGATACTGCCTCTTAGTTGTGGGGCTGAAGAACATCTCAGCATTGTATATAAGATACAATGAGTGATTAATCATGTTCAGCACCAAGAAATCAAAGTTTAGCCCAACCACACTGCAAGATAAAGTTAAAATGTAAGTCGCCCAGCAATCAAAACCCCAAGAAAAACGATAAAAATAAAAATAAAAATCCAATCTTCCGCCCAGAAAACAAAATTTGAGGCTAAGATTTCCACAAAATTGGGAAAAAAAAAAACGGAACCTTTTGCGCTTGAAATTGAGGATGACTTGAGGGTAGAAGCTCAATGACCATGAGACGAAGGCCATCCAACCAAGAAACTTGTATCCGACCTCACGGTATGTAGAATTCCAAGCCATTTTTTTAATTTTTTAATTTTTTCTTGCCGCTCGAGAGAAGGAGTGCAAAGCAAAAGCGCCGGAAGCTGTTTACAAGACGAAATAAAGTGTATATATGAAATTCAAATCCTTAGACTTCTTTTTCCAACTGAAATTAAATGTGTTGGAAACCTCCAATATATATATATATATATATATATGAAGAGGAGATAAAAGGATAGCAGCTAAATAGATGGAGTTTTATGTTAATGAAGGATCAAAATTTGAAAATTTAATAACATGTTTATGAAGCATTGTAATTAATTAAGAATTCCTATATACATATATAGCCTGCGTACTTGGATAACTTGAATGGTATGTCAACAGGAAACCCATATGCTATTGGAAAATCATGTCATTTGGTAAGATGACCAGATTCATAGTTGTGATCTTTAATGAGTGATTGCATAGAATTTGATCATATATTCATCCTGAGTCATAAGAATGTAACTAGTTTTGCTTGTAGACCACTACAAGTGCCAGAAGTGGAAACTGGGAGGAAGAAAAAAAAAAAAAATTTGCAGCGCTGCTGGATTCCGGAAGTGGAAACAAGTGCTTGTGGACCACTTTTCCCGCAGAGGAATCCTCGCAGCAAAGCTGGGAGGCTGACGCTGCCTATGCCAGAAGTGGAAACTGGGATGAAGAAAAAAAAAAAAATTTGCAGCGCTGCTGGATTCCGGAAGTGGAAAGAAGAAGCGTTTGTTACTTTGTTTTAGCGTTTTTTCACCTCCTCGAATGAAGTAGCAGCTATTGGTGTTGGAAAAGAAGGAATTTTATAGCGAAGGGCTATTGGGATTTGGATTCTCTGGCGCCGATATTAAAGTCGATATGAAATTCAAATCCATTGCAATGAGAACCAGGGTTGGATGGCACGCCACTGCATGGTTTACAGTACTTTATGCAGTGCTGTGATATAACACAGAAGAAGAAGAAGAAGAAGAAGAAGATGTATTGGCTTTTAATTAGTGATGCAAGGATATGCAACTGCATAGGAATTAGGATTCCTGTGCCATGATAGCATCCTTGACAATTTTGGCTGAAGACTCCCGTTGGCATTGGAGTCCCATGAATAGATAGCCCCCGCCTGGAGCTGATGTGCATATACTAGGAGCAACGAAGCAAGGCCTAGCTAGCTTTGCTGTATGAGATGCACAAGTTCAACGGAATCATAAGCTTATTTACTGATCTTATTAATGAAAGCGCCGGAAGCGGGCTTTTGTGACGTAGTGTTCCATCGAGGAAACTAAAGCCCTTCGCTCTGGAATTAAAAGTGTTATTGTTGCTGAGAATAGGGGTGGGTATATTATCGGAAAGCAGACATTAGAGCTTTTAGTATGGCAGCGCTCGTGATGTTCAAATGAATGTAGCTGGGATTGCCAGACAATTATTGCACTGGAAAATGGATGGGGACGCGTTTGTACTCGACGTTAATAATAGCCCTTCGCTATATTTGGCTGTAGATTGAGACGTAGGGCTCAGCTTTTATTGACAGGGGCTACTAAGTTCTTGTTAGAAGAGTTTTCAATAAAACAAATTCAGTAGATCTTTTACATTTTTTTGGTGATCAATTAAAAAGTATTTTTAGTAATAATAAAAAATAAAAAAGTTGCATTGAAAAATGGATGTGGCCTTGTTTGTTCTGGAAGCTAATAAATCTTCTTCCCATCTGCATGGCCGTAGACAGTGCACTGCTTTTATTTGCGGGAACCGGCGGATCACAGTGAAGAAGGCTTACGAGAAAACAGACTTTGACTGCTGCATCATTATTAGGTAATCAATTTCTAATAAAAATAATAAATTAAAGAAGAAAGTTGATAAATATAAGAATATTATTGATAAATTTGCTTATAGTTCTGAAAAACTTAATTTATTATTAGGTAATTAAATAGCTATATTTTATAAGGCTGGATTAGGATATAGACCTAACATAAAATAAAAATTTATCAAAAACTTCTTTAGAAAAGAACAAAATAGAGATAGTGTTACTTGTCATTATTGTAACAAGAAAGGCCAAATCATGGGGTTTGGTAATATTCAAATAACTCCCTCCACATATATTGAAAATGTTTTATATGTCAATGGTTTAAAACATAATCTAATAAGTATTAGCCAATTATGTGATAAAGGTTTTAAAGTATCATTTGAAGCACCTATCTGCACTGTTTCTAATCTCATTGATAATAGCATTATTTTTATTGGAAATAGAAATGGTAATGTATACTTGATTGATTTAGACAATTTGTCTACTAGTAATCATTGCTTAGTTGCTAATAATGCTAATATGAATGAGATTGGTTGGTTATGGCATCGTAGATTAGGTCATGCAAGCACACACCTAATTTCAAAATTAATAAGAATGGATTTAGTAAAAGGACTTCCACAACTAGATTTTGAAAATAACAAAGTTTGCGATGCATGTCAATTTGAAAAACAAACTAGAAACTCTTTCAAAACTAAAAATATTGTTTCCACTTCTAGGCCACTTGAACTACTTCACATGGATCTTTTTGGACCTACTAGAACCATAAGTCTAGGAGGAAAGAAATATGGTCTTGTGATTGTAGATGATTACTCTAGATACACTTGGGTATTGTTTTTAGCTCATAAAGATGAGACCTTTCCATTGTTTTTGAAATTCTTCAAAAAGGTCACAAATGAGAAAAATAACACCATAGTGTCTCTTAGAAGTGATCATGGCACTGAATTTGAAAATCATCTATTTGAAAACTTTTGCATAGAAAATGGCATCCATCATAATTTTTCAGCACCTAAAACACCACAACAAAATGGAGTAGTTGAAAGAAAAAATAGAACTTTAGAAGACATGGCCCGTACCATGCTATGTGAAAGCAACCTACCAAAATACTTTTGGGCGAAAGCTATAAACACGGCATGTTACATTCTTAATAGAGCTTTGATTAGGCCAATCATTAAGAAAACTCCTTATGAACTATGGAACAATAGAAAACCAAACATAAGCTACTTTCATGCATTTGGTTGTAAATGTTTCATTCATAATAATGGTAAAGATAATCTAGGAAAATTTGATGCAAAATCTGATGAAGGCATTTTCTTAGGATATTCAACATCTAGTAAAGCCTATAGAGTGTTTAACAAGAGAAACTTAATTGTAGAAGAATCTATTTATGTAATTTTTGATGAATCTTTAGCATCTAGTTCAGGAAAAATTGATGACGAGAAAGATACAAACATTCTAGAAAAAGACATTGAAAAGTTAAATATTGATGTATCTTCAAATCATGAACAAGAAGCTAAAGATAATGATTCCCCTAGTGTTGATGTTGTTGATGCAAATCATAATGATGTAGATCTTCCTAGAGATTGGAGATATGCCTATGGTCATCCAAAAGAATTAATTATAGGTGATCCATCTCAAAGAGTAAGAACTAGATCATCAATGAGAAACATCAATAATCATCTTACATTTATATCTCAAATTGAACCTAAAACTATTGAAGAGGCAGAAAAAGATAATAATTGGATTTAGCCATGCAAGAAGAATTAAATCAATTTACTAGGAATAATGTCTAGACTCTTGTAGATAGACCTAAAGATCATTCTGTTATAGGATCAAAATGGGTATTTAGAAATAAATTAGACAAAAATAGCATAGTAATTAGAAACAAAGCTAGATTAGTCGCAAAAGGATATAATCAAGAAGAAGGAATTGATTTTGATGAAACTTTTGCACCTGTAGCTAGACTAGAAGCAATTAGATTATTACTCGTATTTGCATGTCATATGCATATCAATTTATTTCAAATGGATGTTAAAAGCGCATTTTTAAATGGATTTATAAATGAGGAAGTTTTTGTTGAACAACCTCCTGCTTTTGAAGATCATGAATTTTCAAATCATGTTTTTAAATTGCACAAAGCACTATATGGTTTAAAACAAGCACATAGAGCCTGGTATGAAAGATTAAGTAAATTTTTGATTGAAAATGACTTTATAAGAGGAAATGTTGATAAAACACTATTTTTGAAAAGAAAAGACAAGGATTTATTAGTAGTACAAATATATGTTGATGATATTGTATTCGGTGCTACTAACAATCTGTTATGTCAAGAATTTGCTAAGTTAATGCAGGGTGAGTTTGAGATGAGCATGATGGGAGAACTCAATTTCTTCCTAGGACTTCAAATCAAGCAAAGCAAAGAGGGAATTTTCATTAATGAAGCAAAATACACAAAAGAACTTCTCAAGAAGTTTGGAATGGAGTCAATCAAACCACTTGGAACACCTATGAGCCCTTCATGCAAATTGGACAAAGATAAAGATGGTAAGAAAGTAGATCAAAAATATTACAGAGGTATGATCGGATCTCTTCTTTACTTAACAGCTAGTAGACCAGATATCATGTTTGCTGTTTGTCTATGCGCTAGATTTCAATCTGAACCTAAAGAATCTCACTTAATTGCTGTAAAAAGAATCTTAAGATATTTAAGTGGAACTAAAAATGTAGGTTTATGGTATTCTAGAGACTCAACATTAAACTTGATTGCATATTCTGATTCCGATTATGCTGGATGTAAATTAGATAGAAAAAGCATAAGTGGTGCATGTCAATTTTTAGGATGTAACTTAATCTCTTGGTTTAGCAAAAAGCAAAATTCGGTTGCATTATCAACTGTTGAAGCAAAATATGTTGCAGCTGGAAGTTGCTGTGCTCAAATCCTTTGGATTAAGAGACAACTTGAAGATTATGGCATAACACTTGATAAAACTCCAATTAGATGTGATAACACAAGTGCAATTAATTTAACTAAAAATCCAATTCAACATTCAAGAACAAAACACATTGAAATTAGATATCACTTTATAAGAGAACATGTAGCCAATAATAAAATTTGTCTTGATTATGTTAATACTGAAGAATAATTAGCTGATATATTTACAAAACCTTTGAGTGAAGAAAGATTTTGTTATCTTAGAGGTGAATTAGGGATTTGTGACCCTTTGGAATGATTTTGAAACTCTAAGGAATGACTATCTAGATTTCTATTAATTTCTTGATATTTCTTTCATAATTTTAAGGACAAATTATCTAGTCATCTGAGCAATTTGTTCCTCATACTCCAAAGATTTTTTCAAAATTTTATTGAATCTATTTTGACAAGTTTCAGTTATTTGAATCTTAGTTATTTTTCTCTGAAACTGTCAGTGGAGTCGACACCTCAATTTAAGGAGTCGACACCTTATCTGTGTCGCTCTCGGTCCCTGACCTTGGAGACGACTCCAGTTCGAGCGCTGACTGTGTTAGCGATTTGGAGTCGACACCCGACTTTGCGGGAGTCGACACTTGGGGGTCCCAAATCGACTTTATTAGGGCAGAGTCGACACCTCGTCATTTTATTTCTTTTTAAATCCTTAACCAAACTCTTTCCAAACTCTCTCAAAGCCTCCACATCTCTAATTCCACCCTATTCAAGCCTTCCTAAGGATCTAATAGCACCTAAGAGGAGAGGATCAGTGCTTGGAGTGCCCGTAGCAACCGGAAACGATCGGCGAGACGACCCGTGCGTGAGCCGTCTCCGAGTGATTCCTCTTCAACTGCTTCGAACAATCAGACCCTTCATCTCCTCAGGTAGATACCCTAGCAGGGAGAGTGATAACAATGGGTAGGAAAGTTGATTTCGAGTTCTTTCAATCCGAGGGCTTCTCTATTGGGAATCAAATCAAGGAACTAGGCTGGGATAAAGTGTGTTCTCTAGATGTTCCTATATATCCAACTCTTGTCAAGGAATTATATTTCAATATGTCGAGAGGTGATGGTGGAATCGTGAGCTCAGTCAGAGGTAAAAGGATCCATCTCACTTTTCAGAAATTAGGAAACCTCCTTAGCATTCCCATTACTGGATTTGTTGCCGACATCCACAGTGAGAGGTCAGCCGCTCTATCGAGGATGTTAGGAAGAGAAGTTACAGAATTTGAGGAGATTAGGGCTAACCAACTGTCCTTGGAATTAAGATTACTTCACAATATTTGCAGTAGAATATTATTTTCAAAAACCGGTCGATTTGAGTATGTCTCTGAGCGAGACATTGTTGTGATGGACAGTGTGTTGACCAGTCAACCCATAAATTTAGTTGCAATGATGATATTTTATATGGTTGAGGCTGGAGGGAAAAGAAGATCGTCCTTACCCTACGGCATGGTGCTAACTATGGTTTTCAGGAGCCAAGGTGTTGTGATATTAGACAATGAACCTTCCAAGAATCTTAGGCATACTGATTACTACAGTTTGGCCACCTTGCATCGGATGGGATTTGTTAAGGTCAACGGGCAATGGGAAAGGAAAGGCAACTTGGATGAGAGAGCCCCTGAACCTAGACCTTCTGCATCTTTTGAGGCTGGACCATCTATGAGGGTTCCCTCTCCGCAACCTAGCAGTCCTGTTCCTGCCCCTGCACCCGCTCAAGTTCATGTTCAGTCATCCACTTCATCAGTTGGTTTTTCAAACCTTCAATTGGAGCAACTCAAAGGATTGCTTGCTGCTCAGAAGGATGAATTAAAGACTGAGTTTGATAAATAAGTTTATGAATCTTAAAGAAACCCTTTATTCCCTGGATGATCGCATTGGCAAAATAGAATCAACTCTTAGTTCATCTGCGGATTCCTTAAGTAATGATCTGAAAAATATATTTGAAGAACTTAAAGATATCTGTGAAGATTCTGAGACCTATTCAAAGTGCAATACTGAGCTTCAAGATAAAATCATGCTGCTTGCTCTTTTGTTGACAGAAGATTGAAAGAATTTGTAGGGACTCAGAGTGAAGGGATGCAAAGGATTTTAGATCATTTAACAAGAATCATTAGAACCAATTTGTAATTTTCATGTAATGAAGTCTAAGTGTTTTTTAACTTAATGAGATATGTTGTTTGATGTTTGAAATGAAAGTTTAGTTTTTGATGTAATGAAAGTACAGTTTCTTTTTGTAATACTTGACCTTTGATGAAATGAAATTATCTTTTAATCTATCAAGTTTATCATTTGACTTAACTCCTTCTAACCTTTTTGTTGATTACAAAAAAGGGGGAGAAAGTTATGTCGTATATGCATTAATTAGTTATGCTTTGATTGGCATTTTATTTAATTGGTATCAAGTGATTGGTATCAAGTGATTTTGATTGGTATCAAGTGACTTTGGATATGCATTAATTCAGATAAGCCTAAGTGACAATTGATATGGCTGAATTCTAAGTATCCAACACTAAAATGTAGAGCAAAAGGAAAAATAACTGCTAAATTGAACTTCATAGGGGGATCTACCTTATTCAGGGGGAGCTTACTTGTGAGGATCATTTTTTTATAAATTTTGATTTAAGAATCATGTGCATATACTCAATGTTTTTATAATCATCAAAAAGGGGGAGATTGTTGACCCAACTATTAATTTTGATGATTAATAAAGGAATTGAGTATATTTATTTGATTACCAATAGATTTGATAAGTATTTCAGGGCTTAAAAATATTCGATTGATTTAAAGGCATTAGAAACGTGTTTTGAATCAATAGCAAAATATAAGTTTCAAAGTTTCAGAGCCTGGAGTCGACACCTAGGAATTCTGGAGCCGACCCCATGACCAGTCAAATATTCTTCTGATTTTTGATACGGTTCGAAGCCGACACCTAGAGTTTCGGAGCCGACACCCAGAGTTTCGAGTCGACACTTACAGTGTCTGAAGCCGACTCCGATGCGGGGACAGAATGCTTGATTTTTGACTACCTCGGAGCCGACACTTATAGTCTTTTGGAGCCGACACCTGACTATGGCGAGCCGACACCTAACTTTTTCGGAGCCGACTCCTCGACGAACTCAGAACTTTCTATTTTTGGATAAACGACTTGGAGCCGACACCTGAAAAGTTGGAGCCGACTCCAACCTATCTGGAACGAAATTTTAAAATATCAGATCAGCTCTAACGGTAATATTTTCTTTTTACCTAACTTCTAACAGATATATTTTGTTTGGAAAAACTTTCCAGGTACATTCCAACAGCTAGTTTTCTCACCAAAAATGGATTAAAGGAAATCTATAAAAGGGGAGAACGTCCGTTTGAAAAAAAAACATAACGAAGGAAAAACGGAAAAAAGAGAGTGCTTTTAAATCAAAAATCTGTGAAGTCTTAAGCCTGAAATCAGAGAGAAAAGAGTTCAAACTCAAATCCTTCCACTCCAAAAAGCTCAAAGAGAAATCCAAGGCGTTCATATTGAAAAATCGGAGGATTCCCAAAATAGAAGAAAAAGCTCTATTTTTGAGATTTTCCAACTTCTCATCTGCAACATTTGCAACGAATCAAAGCTGAGGCCTGATTCAACATCTTCAAAGAGAAGAGGAAAAGAAAAAAAGAAGAAAAGCTCAAATCCAATCTACTTCAAACAGGCTTTTCTAACCTTATTCCTTTATTTTGAATATTTGCTCATTTGAGGAGCTTTGTATTATTGAAAAATATTATTCTTTCTTGTTTGTGCTAGTTCTATCAAGGGGATTGAACTAGTGGAGGTAGTATACCTCAGGTCAAGCTAGATTAGTTTGAGTTTAGGGTTTTGTGCTGGTGAGCCCGGAAAATCAGCTGGGTTCATTGTGATCCCTGGGAAACAACAAGTTTTGAGTTGTGATCTTGTAAAACAACTCGACTGTAATCAAGAGGATTATAGTGTGGACCCAAGTGGATCTTGGGAGTGGACGTAGGTGTTGGATACACCGAACCACTATAAAACCTTTGTGTTTGCCGTGCTTTGATTATCTCTTTCTCTATCTCTTTGGTTGTGTTTAATATTCGCATTACATTTAATTCCATCTATCTCCAAGCACATAGTTTTTTAAAAGGTTAAAATTTTTTAAAGAACCCAATTCACCCCCTCCTCTTGGGTTGCCATCTGGGCCAACAAGACTGCACGTTAAGTCTCCTTTTTAGGAAAGTACTTTTTAAGATGAAACCTACCATTACAATATTAAAAAAAAAATATATGATTAAAATTATGAAGGAAAAAAATAGGAAAGAGAACTATTTAAGAATAATTTAGTCAATTAAATAAGAATGATCTCAAAAATCTAAAGGATGGCCAAAATATGAACTATTTTCTTTTAAGAATATTACAGATTTATAGTATTGTGATGAAAAAAAATTCTAGTATCTCTATCTATCATTATATTTTCTCAAAACATAATTATTTTGGCCGTTTATGTTACCTAGTTTTCTATATTGGTTCATGAAATTTAAATCAAGATCTCTATTTACTTGCTAGAATTTGTCATCAACATATTTTCTCAAGATATATAATCAAACTAATTGTGCATCCTAACTAGTTTTTGGTATTGTTTTATGTGCATAACTTGTTTGAATAAACACATGTATAGTTTTTTTCAGATTGCTTGAGGGACTCATCAAGGGACTCTAGACTGCTAAATTTATTAACTTTAGACATATATATTAATATGATGAAGAGCATTACTTTCATTAAATGACAGGCGATTGATTAGAATCTTTGATCAATTCGATATGGTACATGGTAGGGTTGTGGTTGAAAAGATTTGTCTCGTTGTGACACATGGCAGTGGAGTGTTGTAGTAGTACCAGACTGGCCTTGAAGCTTTTATGTCTTGTAAGACTAGAGAGCAATTGGCAGCCCATTCAAGCTGCTACTTAAAATTATTCAAAAGAAGGCGTAAGAAAACATATCACCATATATGCAAGGTTACTTAAAATTGAAAGTGCTTGAAAAATATATTGGAGAATCAGATGGATGGACCAGCAAGAAATGTTTGATGTGGCATTTATAATGTCAAGCAACAACCATTTGAAGGTTGTAACTCTATTGACTTCATGCTTTTTGGTGAGCTCTTCGCCATTTGATCATTTTTCCAAAGTTGTCGATGCACTAGGCATAGGCATCTTTGATTGAGATGTGGTGATCAGTTCTATGAATATTGGGTTCTCTATGAATCTGAGCCCGATCGATGTGTTTACAGCTGTCTGGTACTCAGTTTTGTTTTGCATGGACACCAGTACATAGAATTGTTCAAGCCCCTCGTGACAGGAAAAGTAAGGGAGGAAAGTAATGCAGTAGTGCCTGACGAGGCTTATTTCTACAAAAGAGAGTGTGATTTTCCTGGTGGTTGGATGTGAAAGCATGGGCCTTGGTTGATTCCCCCACTGGATCCTGCTGGACGAAATTGGATATGGGACCAACAAGAAATTAAAAGACACCATGAAGAGTTTACAATTTGGGATATGCAAGCACGTAAACAGCATTCCTGCTGTGGGCTTGCACCTAATCTTTTATAATATTCAAAAGCACAAGGTTCCTAAAATGGCTTTCCATGAAGGGTTTACAATTTGGAAAGCAGATTCTTTGATAGAATGCATGAGACTGGTGAGTGCTAGATGGACCACCAAACCTTGTCCCACTGTTTTTGTTACATCATTTCAAAGCATAGTAGCATGGTTTTCTGATTCATTTTATATATAGAAATGAGTTTTGGTTGGCACTCGGTACAAGGCCACTTCTCATGGGCCAGTTTATCGTCTTTAATTTTGCCATGGCTGTTCTCTCTTGTTTGTTGCTCTTGGTTCTGCTTTTTTTTCCTTCTGCTTCTGGCCAAGTGAGAGGTATATATGCTTGTTTGTCTTTTATTAATGACCATATAAAGCAAGGGATAGAAGCTGATGCTGATTATTGTTAGACAGAAATTTTGAAGTGGATAACAGATAATCAAAATTCAACCATTCACTTTTATGTTAATGATGCCTTTTCTAGATTTATGATAGTGATATTCTTTCTAGTATGCATTTATTCTTAATGTTTGACTCATTATTTGTGTATGCTGTAGAGCTCAACTGCTTGAGTGTGTACAATAATAAATTACATGGGGGAAAAGAAAAAGACAACCCCAATTATTATGTTTTTTATGTATTTTGGTTAATTGACAGTCAGTGTTAGCAATTGGACATAAATATAATAGTCAGTAATTATAATTTTCTTGTAGAAAAATTTAATCTCATCAGTAATGATTGGGTACTCCTGTTTTATTTGTGTATAATGGAGGACGAGAGATGATTATTTACTTCTAAGAAGAAAAATGTTATATGACTAAAGAAATTAGATCCATTTCTACTGGAACTTTGACTGGAGATAAGAAAGTCAGTGCAAGATTTTTTTTTATTTTTTATTTTTTTGGGTATTCAAGTCTGACTAGGAATCAGTATACTAGTAAGGTTTTGTATGATTGGCCTCTGGATGCTGCTAACTTGAAAAAAATAATAAGGAAGAAATGCAGACAGGTTGAATTAAGGAAGTCAACGAATACACTTTGAGCTATGTTGTTTGAAAACTAGCAGAATCTCCATATAATCCAACTGCACCTCCATTCTAGCCTTATTTTTCAGTCAAAACAGAGCTGATCATGGTCAAACAACATAATCTGACATCCTGACCTCAGCTGTCAGCTTATGATACTGGATTCAAGCTCCAAAATTCCATGTGATGTCCTATTGGTTCCTGGATCCTGCATTATCTTTAGTCTCTTTTCATGATTTTGATGATAATGGCTTGCCTTCACTTTGGGAAAACATGGACATGAAATATTTTGGTGGAATGGTCTTCAACGTGGTGGATAGGCCTATGATCCATGATGCATAATAATAGCATGCAAAATACTAGATGAAATTATCAAGTCTCCAAACATGCATGATGCTGGACATTTTGCCTAATCAAAACTTTATTTCCAAAAATTGAGCTTGCAAATTCTGTTTATAGAAAAGGATCAGGAATTTTAAGCAAGAAAAAGGAAAATAGATTTAGAAGGACGAGATATAAATTAGCTATCAATTTTATCGTGTCTGCAACAGGAATCTACAACCATAGGTTTAAGTGATACCCATCTATTCAAAGTTTAGGTATTCAAAAATTATTATCAAATCAATCAAAATTTTTGTATGATTGTTGGGAAGTCATAGAGAGTTGTTCAGTATTATCTTAGGATCACTTAATCCTGGATGTCGTAAAGATTCCTGATGCATTCTTTATCATCCTATATTACATTTATGGATTGTACAGAAAACGTATTAACAAAGTGTCAGAAAATATCATGTCAACCCATTTGGTAGGATGACTGTACGTTCTCATAATATTTAATGAAAAGAAAAGAATGTAAATATTGCTCCAATTTCATGAGAGGAGGAAAAAAATCCATAGTCATGCTTTCAGCCCATAATGTGTTATTATCAAAGATTCTTTGCAAAGCTGAATGCTGGAGGTACTTATGTTATGGAGAGCTCTAACATGAGCATCAAACATTTTGACTATTCAATTAGTTATGTGCATTTCTTAAAAAAAAAAAAGGAAGAAGAAGAAGAAGAAGTTATGTCTTTTGTATTGTTCCCAGCTTTGCATACTCCTAGATTCATCTGGGCCCAATTGAACCCAATGCAATCCACCTTATATTATACTAATTCCATGTTGGTTCAATGGAATGAACATGGAATTAGAACAATACTAAGATCTTGGTTCCATTTCATGATTTGATTATCAAAAATAATATCAAGATTAGTATTCCTTTAAAACATTTTTTTTAAGGAGAAATGGATATTTCTGCTTTCACTTATCCTATCCATCTTATAAGTGGAAACCCTTTCTCCCATTCATAAAATAGAATATCATGATACATATTTAATTTCTTGATGCTTTTCATAAGGGTGAAAATTATGACTTAGGCATCAATTTTGACATGAACTTTTATGCCCTGCGCATTGCATAGATTTATGATTAGTTTATTAAAATATAAAGAAGCAAAAAATGATATTAAGGCATGGATTTTGCAAGGGACTAGCATGAAATGTATGATCGTAAAACTATTTTGCTTGATAACTTAAGTATAAATATATCCTTCTATCCAAAAAAAATACCTATTTCTCTCGTATTTACAATGGAGAGAATTATTCTTCAACAACTATTTTAACAATAAATTTTTTATCAAAAATTTATTTCTTCTTATTCCATGATTTGATGACCATGTATTTTTTTAATCCTTAGCCAATATACGAAATAAGGTAGATCTTTATGTTCTTTCAAAATTTTTTGAGACTCACCATAATCTTTTCTCATAAAAATGTATTAATATTTATAAAAAAAGAAAATAGAAGTATTTATAAAGTAGACATAGCTATATTCATGATATAAATATGTGAACATGAAGCATTTTCTATATATATATATATATATATATATATATGCAGGGATTAAGTTGGTTCAATTTAATAGTCAACCACTACCCACCCCCCTCCCAAAACAAAAAAGAAAAAGAAAAGAAAGAACAAGGAACTTAAAGAATTCTCAATTTTTGAAACTAAAATGAAATGAAGCTTATTAGGAATAAATTTTTTGCTCAAAATAATAAAAATTTAATTGAAGCATAATGATTTATTTCTTTCATCTAAATCTATTTAGAACCATAATAAATATGGTAAATTAATACTTAATCTATCTAAGTTGGATTCGCATCGATCGAAAACCATATCAACATTTAGTGTATGTATATACTACATGCACATAGAAAGTAAGGATTAAATAGTCAATCTAAGATATGAAAAAATAATATTCTCTTGAACACGTTACCCAAAAAATATTATAAATTTATTATAGCTAGCAAATAGTAATCTTTTATAAGAATTACATCATGTTTCTAACTAATAATCTTCACTGCTTAAAAAAGAAAAAGAAAAAAGTACTAATAAGATTTGTATTCTAACTAATTCAAATTTACCATGACCCAAGTGTTTTGGTTCTTTTATTAATTTGGTTTCTAGAGGATTGATCACGCTGAACATATTGGAAAAGTGTTCTAAAATCTTCTATATTAACAAAAAAACACTATGTTAAAATTTCAAAAATATCTTGAATTTATTAAGAGTATAAAAGAATAGAAATTTTAGAATAGAGAAAAATTCTTCGAAATAGATGATGTAAATTCTAAAATCTGATTATTTACTTCATCGTTGGATTCATATGGATTTCGATGCTACCCTATTTTGTTAACTTTTTTTCATCTATGGAATTCATGAATTGCATGGATCTAAGGATTATGGAAAGTATAATGAATCAGAGCAAAATCCAGGTCCATTTGCAAAATTTCTCGAAAGACATGGCATACGTGCACAGTATACTATGCCGGGCACACCTCAATAAAATGATGTGGCAGAAAAGCGAAATAGAAAATTAATAGATATGGTTAGGAGTATGATAAGTAATTCCTCATTACCAAAATCTTTGTGGACGTATGCTCTTAGAACTGCAGTATATTTACTGAATAGGATTCCTAGTAAGCCAGTTTCTAAAACTCCTTTTGAGTTATGGACCGAAAGAAAACCTAGTCTAAGACACCTGCATGTTTGGGGTTGTTCAGTAGAAGCACGAGTGTATAATCCATATGAAAAGAAATTGGATTCTCGAACTATTAGTGGTTACATTATAGGTTACCCAGAGAAATTCAAAGGGTACAGGTTTTATTATCCAAACCATAGTTCTAGAATTATTGAGACAGGCAATATCAAATTCATTGAGAATGGTGAAGTTAGTGAGAGTGCTGATAAACAGATTGTGGATATCAATGAAGTAAGGGTTAATGTTTTATTACCCATAAATGTTTCTGAATCTACAATCATTCCTTACATTGTTTCAGAATTACAAAAACAAAACAACAATGAACAATGTTTGAATAAAGAAGTACCCCATGAAGAGCGTAACCTACCAATAGCTGATAAAATTAAACCATGTGGAATAGCTTTAAGTAAACCCGTAAGGATACAAAAATTAGCTATTTCAGATGATTATTTATTTATTTGCAAGAGTCAGATTTTAATTGTGGCATTTATGAAGATCCTGTTTCATTGTTGCAAGCCATTAACAGAGATAAGTCTGATAAATGGATTAATGCTATGAAAGATGAATTAAAGTCAATGGCTAAAAATAATGTCTGGGATCTTGTCGATTTGCCAGAAGGTTCTAAACGAGTTGGATGTAAATAGGTTTTTAAAACCAAACGTAACTTGAATGGCAATATCGAACATTTTAAAGCTAGACTTGTCGCCAAGGGTTATACTCAGAAGGATGGCATTAATTATAAAGAGATATTTTTACTAGTTTCAAAGAAAGATTCATTAAGAATCATTATGGCTTTGGTAGCTCAATATGATTTAAAGTTACATCAAATGAATGTGAAAACAGCCTTTCTTAATGGAAATATAGAGGAAGAAATTTATATGGATAAACCTGAAGGTTTTTCCATGGAAGGAAAGGATCATATGGTGTGTAAACTTAAGAAATCAATATATGGACTAAAATAAGCTTTTAGACAATGGTATATTAAGTTCAATAATGCTATTACATCTTTTGGTTTTCATAAAAATATCATTGGTCGGTGCATTTATCGAAAGATTTATGAAAGTAAGTTTATATTTTTGGTTCTATATATTGATGATATTTTGCTTGCTGCTAATGATTTAGGTATTTGTATGAGACTAAAAATTTTCTCTCTAAGAATTTTGAGATGAAAGATATGGGAGAGGCATCTTATATGATAGGAATTTTCATATTCAAAAAGAGATCACATGGATTGTTAGGGTTGTCTCAGAAAACTTACATTGAGAAAATTCTTAAGAAATTTAATATGAATAATTGTTCAGCAGGTATTATCCCAATACAAAAAGGGAATAAATTTAGTCTTATGCAATATCCAAAGAATGATATGGAACGTAAGCTAATGAAATCTATTCCATATGCTTCTGTTGTGGGTAGCTTGATGTATTTGCAAACTTGCACAAGATCAGATATCACCTTCGCGATCGAGATGTTGGGCCGATATCAGAGTAACCCTGGTATTGATCATTGGAAAGCTGCAAAGAAAGTAATGAGATACCTTCAAGAAACTAAGGATTATATGCTCACATTTAGAAGGTCTGATTAGTTGGAAGTGATTGGATATTCAGATTCAGATTTTGCTGATTGTGTTGACAGCAGAAAGTCAACTTTTGGCTATGTGTTCCTGTTGGGAGAAGGAGCAATTTCATGAAAAAGTGCCAAACAATCTATCATTGCTTTATCCACTATGAAAGTAGAGTTTGTAGGCTGTTATGAAGCTACAATTCATGCATTATGGCTACGAAACTTTATTTCAGGACTTGGGGTTGTCGACACCATTACCAAGCCACTGCAAATTTATTGTGATAATTCCGTGGCAGTTTTCTTTTCCAAAAATGATAAATATTCCAGAGGTGCTAAACATATGGAATTAAAGTATTTTACTGTCAATGAGGAGGTTCAGAAACAAAGAGTGTACATTGAACATATTAAAGCGGATCTTATGATTGCAGATCCTTTAACTAAAAGTTTACAACCAAAAATATTTAAAGAATATGTAATGGGTCTTGGTTGTATTGAAGATTGATTATAATGATGTTATGTATTAAAGATTGATTATGATGATGTTATGAATTGAAGATTGATTATGATGATGTTGTGCCACTCTTGAGCTCATTAATATGATATGCTTCTGGTTTTATTTATTATTTATGGTTTCTTATGCTTGTATATATTATTTTGTGGACATTAAGTTATTTATATATAAATTATGTGACCTAACTTGATAAATTGCTAATACAGTAGTATATGGAAAGGAGTATGCAATTTAGATGGGTATGACCATCATAACACTTATTATGTAATTTATTATATTAAAGTCAATCATGATGAAAGAATGATATTATGAAATTTAATTTTGAGCGCCTAATGTTTAAACTATTAAATATTAATATCATAAATTTTCGATCCAAGTGGGAAAATGTTAAATTAATCTTTACGTTATGTCATTTAATGTTAGATTGTTACACGAAGAGTTACTCTTTTCTCGATGCCTGTAAAAGGCAAAGGGTTTTCTTATGCGTGTGCAAAAAGATGAAGGGCTACCGAGTTTAAGCCATTAACATTAAGCCGTTAATTCTGGTATTAAATGGAATTAAAGTCATTAATTTGGTATTTGATAAAAATACCAATTGAATGTTATATATATATATATATATATATATATATATATATATATATATATGATGAAGTTAGCAAGAATCCATCTGCTATGAAAAGAATAAGGTTAAGAGAGAGAAACTAGTTATTTTCTATCAAAATCTAATCAGATTCAAGTCTCAAGTCTATATACTATTATGATGAATTCCGCATCAGGTAAATACTATTATGATGAATTCCGCATCAGGTAAGTATTTTTATATGTAATTTTATGTAACAAATTATTTATTGAAGATCCTATAATCCTAACAAGTATATTATGGCACATGCAAAGGTTTGGCTCAAAGGGTAGTGCAAATAGTAGATCTTAGCTTGCATGGAATATCAAACAATTCTTGCTTATAAGTTGGAGTAAAACCGGGTGTGAAAAACAAAATCAACATTTAACAGGCTTCTTAATATAGTTTTGTATTATGGTCAAGGCACAAGTGTCATAAAGCACTGCAGCCCAAATATACCTACCTATCTGTTTTGGAACAAATTCCTTTTCGATGAAACAGTGATGCTAGAACCCACCATACAACAAACGCAAATTTGAACTGGCAAATGTTACAAGATCTGACTTTTCTATGGAAAGGAAATCTAATTGATAACCTTAACATCTTTAATATTAAAATAATTACTAAAATTATAGTTATTATAAATAGTGTTAAAATGGATGGATGATAGCAAAAAAAAAAGGTTATTAATTCCTTCACCCTTTCATTAGATAAAATAATATTATTTTATTTTAAAAAAGCATTAGTCAAAATAATCGTTGTTAACTTACAACAATCACTATAAATTAAAATCATGGTTCAATTGTTCTGAGGGCGGCACAAGTTTAAAATTGATGCCAAATTGACACCATGCTATTTAACAACTAAAAAATTTGTTCACTAATGGATGCTTAACTGGTTCGATCCATCCCTCTTACTCCAAAAATGTTTGAATTGATTTTTCTATTTATTACTTTATTTCACTATCACGGTTAATTAATATAAAGTTGTTTCAAATGAATCAGAGTGAAATGACTTGTTACTTTTACTATTCACCGACCAGTTAGTAACTTCCATTTATCTCGGCCATCACAGGCAGCCATCAAACTGCCCGGTTTTCATAAAATAAGGTATGAACCTTTACAGTAAGGTCTGAACCTTTTCTCTTTCTTTTATCTCTCTTTCTGCGGTGAGTCTCATCCTTTTCCGGCTCCTCCTCCAAAGCAACGATGGGTGGGGCAAAATGGTACAACTAGTATTCTCATCAAGAGACTTGTTAGAGATCTAAATCTTTTATTCTGGATCTCTATCAGAGCAAGGCAAAATCCAAATCTTTTATTCTGGATCTCTATCAAAGGCGGGGAAGTCTCTAGCTTGATAACATGCATGGTACCTGCAGTTTGTGTAGTGTTTCAAGGAACATCAAAGTCAGAATTCATAGGCATATATATAAACTTGGAAGAATGGGTTGATAACTAGTAGAGATAACTAGTAGAGAACACAGACACACACACACAGTAGGGGGAAATGTTAGTGTAGGGTGGCAGCCACAAGAAGCTAGAGAAACAGTCTAGAGAAGTCCAACGCTTGCAGCTACCATCAAAAGCCCAAGAGAGGTATGTAGCAAAGAAATAATGAGAGCCCTGATAAGGAACAGTGGTTGATGAATATTTTAAGCTTTCTTCTTATAAAAGAGAGACAAAAGAGGTAAAGGGGAGGCCGAGGGAATCGTTGGGGAGCACCATGTGATGTGATATGGTGGTGGCCCAGCTCGTGTCTATGCGTGTGTGCGTGAGAGAGAGAGAGAGAGAGAGACTACCCATCCATCCTACCTTCTGTATACCATGGTGGCCTTCTCTTTGGTAAAGATTGATTGCAGTGCATCCATGGTTCACGTCCACGATTGAGATGGATGGAAGTGGCAGCTGCGTCCGTGAGTCAGTCACCAACTTTTGTTACGTTTCGGACTATTTTGCCGCGGAGGAGGAATTATTGTTCTCCAAACTGCAGCTGGAGAGATGGAGACAAATCAGAATGAGAGGCACTGGAGAGAGATGAATCTAACTACATTCACGTATAGCAAAGCTCAATTTCGATCATCTTTTTTATCATTAAATCTGCATGAATCTCAAAACTGAAAAGTTACGTGTTAATTACAGTTTCTTATTATTTTTTTTAAAAAAGAAACCAACGCAATAAATAGAAACATGTGGAAAGTAAAAAAAATAAATTCCTCGGAAAAAGGGTATATATATATATATATATATATATATATATATATATATACGAGCTGGAGAAGCTAGCGTACGTACCTTAATATCTATGTTATCTTTTGGAGAAATGGGAGGGCCAATGCCAATTGCTTCGGTCGGCGCTGGCTTTGGTGTAATCGTTGGTTTTTTCACTGAATTAGTTTCGTCTTCATTATTGCAAGCTTTAGTTAGCTGCCCGGTGTAATGGGTGTACTCCGAAGGACCTTTAATTTCAAGCATGGCAAGGGCTTTCGAGATCTCCACGACAGACAGGCTCCATGACCTTGCAAGGAACTCCATGATCTCTGTAGGAGTCTCAGGAGCCCGCAGCGATGACGAATGCCAGCTTATGGGGCCTTCCTCCTCGATGTTCTCCAGCTGCCGAGTTGGGCACTTGAGAAGATGCTGGCGATGATTCGAACATTCATCCATGGCCTTAGAGCAGCGTAAATGTTCCAATTTGCACCCTTGGATTGAAACAGTAGTAACACAAAGTTAATGATATGATATGGACCAAAACATTTATATTACGAGACAAAGATTATACGGATACAACAGTGAGAGATTTTTGAGCTATATCCTTTATTAAACTTTTAGATGAAACTAAGTTCTAATATGTACATCAAAGTCTTCTATATGTTGCAGTCTTAAGGCCTTTTACATTTGACTTCTCGTCTCCTAAAAAGTGGTGCCGGAGCAACAAAGTGGAGATCTTGAGCAAGCACTCCAAGTATTAAAGGCTCATGTTAGTATTAGTGTTATCATTCTTCATCCTTGTGAAGAATAATAAAATGCAATTAGTAGAGTAATACAATAAGTTGGCTCTAGATGCAGCAAGGCAAGGTTCTTGGGCAGCAGTAACACATAGAGCATCAAATATATATATATATATATATATATATATATATATATATATATAGATTTGTTAAAGAGTAGTGGATCAAACTCAGGGGTTGTTGAGTCAACTCATGTATGATGAAGGAACTTTTTGTAGATCACTCATAAGATTTAGCACTATATGTACTTTATTAGGCTTAAAACTTAATGGCTTGGTATGGCATTTCATTAATACTAAAAATTATGATTCTTTTAATTGGATCCTTAGGTAGTGTTTGACTCATAAAAAGTTATCCCTGGATAAGTGTACAGGATAGCATTTATCCAGGGCATAGCTCAGAGGATAACCATTTTTTTTAAATAACAGCTTTGCTATCAAGGGATAACTCTAGTTATTTCTGGAGTTCCTAGAAAATAAGTTCAGAGGATAACCCATAGTTAACCATGGGATAACCATGGGTTATCCCCTATGATTAAACTTTTTCGAAATTATCCCCTCTAGATATATCCCTTCTTATCCCTATTTCAAACACAGTGATACAATATAATCTTTAATTGATTTTAATAAATTATAATATGTAATATCTTTAATTAAATCTCAGTGATTCAATAGAAGATCTTAATTGGTTTGAGAGATCTTAATTGATTTACTTCATAGTCCAAGGACAAATGATTTTTGCATGCATTTCAATTTAATTATGAGCCAACTCCAGTTTAATTGATACTATCAGCAATAATTAAGCCCACATGTATTACACATGTATTGATTGGGTGATTTGGAAATATTTGAGACAAATATTGCAGGTGGGAAGAGGGCATTGCCCAAAGTGGGACTTGCAATTGGGGCAAGGCTGTTAGGGTTAAATTAATTTAATCCACTGTCAAAAGATTCTCCTGCTCATAGTTAACCTGTGGTCAAACCATAGGCGCACCATGACTCAACCATCATGTAGGTCAAAACATTGAACCATGTTTTCCCACCATATTATAATATGGCACGTACTTATATTTCATAGTTGATTGAAGACTACATAATTTCGAGGATCGTGCGCATTTTCTCTCTGGTTCTCTCTGTTAGAAGGGCTTTAAGATTCGTGCTTGAGTCTTCTTCTCCTCCGATCTCCGACGATCGCTCGTGTCTCCGTCTGAGCTTCCTTCGGGTTTTTTCTTCCCTGCTCCCCCAACCATCCATGGCATCTGATGGGGTAGCCAGTGGATGGGCTTCCGGAAGGAAGGGGATGGCATCCGGCTTCCACTGGGTTTCTCCGGCTCCGTCGCCGGCAGTGGTGGCAAGGTTGGAGGCCTCCTTTCCAGAAGTAGTTGGATTCCCTATGGCGGAATTGGAGTCTGAGATAGCTGGATGGAAGTCAAGGGCCGTTCTTGTTCGGTCTTTCCAGCGGTGGGTTCCGGCCAAAGCTTTCCTCCGAGAGTTCAGGCGCGCCGGGGTTCAGGGGGACATCATCCCTATCAGTTTGGCATTCAGATGCCATATTTTCCAGTTCGAAGATCCGAATGACTGCACCTTGGTGTTAAATCGGCCTTGGACTGTTAATGGCCAAGTTATCGGGATGGAACCATGGAGGCCGGAATTCATCCCGGCGGAGGAAGCCATTCCTTCGGCTCTGGTGTGGGTGCGATTGCCAAACTTGCCAATGGAGTTCTGGAAGGAGGAGTTTCTCAGGGCGATTTTGGAGACAGCAGGGCGTTTCATCTGTGCGGATGCTCCCACTTTGGCGAAGAACAGAGGGGGTTTCGCTCGGGCCTGTGTACGGATTGATCTCCGTCGTTCTCTCCGGCCGGGGACACGAATTCAGGGAATTCACCATACTTTCTGGCAACAGTTTGCGTATGAGAGCCTGGAGGGGATCTGTTCTCTCTGCGGCTCTATTCACTTGAGCAGCCCTTGTTCCTTGTCATCTGGGACTGCGGATGAGGAAGCTGCGTCCCGATCGATCTTTGGCCCCTAGATTGCTGCAATTCGTCAACGGAAGATTGACTCTGATCCCCTTCGGGGGGAGAAGAGGAAGCCTCACTTGACGGCGCAGGGGGCTTCCAGTAGTTCTGTTCCTGCACAGCAGAATCAAGGGGGGCGTCGATCGGGTGCTGAAGCTGCAGAGGGGTGGTCTTCTCCAGTGAAGGTTGCTCGCCGGAGGGTCCATTCATCTTCTAAGGTTGTTTTGATCCCAGACTCTGCTCCAGTGAGTGCTGTGAGTGAGCTGAAGTAGGGAAGTTCAGATAACAAGGGCGTGCCAGGAGTGGTCCCTTGTGCCGGGATCAATGCCTCTAAGCTGAGTCTGAAGGAGGCTGAGCTGCAGGGATCTCCAGGGAATGGCCTTATCAATCCCCTGCCTCCTAATTTCTCTGAAAGTTCAGGATCAGTGACTATGCCGGGAGTTTCCCTCTGTGCCGGTTTTAAAGAAAATAATAGGGCTTTGCTGGAGACAGTCTCATGTGCCGGCTTAAAGAAAATTCAGAAGGGTTTTTTGGATTCAGTTAAGGAGGGGTCCCCAGTGACTGAAAAGTCTAATTCACTAGTGAACATGAACCCTTTTGTCTCCCTCGGGTCGAGTTTGGCCACTGGTACTCTTCAGGGCAGTCGGGATGCTTTTCCTGGTCCCCTAAAAAGGGCCAGACCAGTTGATTGCCCGGCGCCTAGGTCAATCTCTAAATACGAGAAACGTAAGGGGAAAGGAAAGGCGGTTATACCTACAAGCACTAGGGTGATAATCGGTTCTCCTGATAGGATGACCCTGCCCCCCTGCTATCAGAAAGGAGCCATGGATGTTCATGAGGTTGCCTTCACATCTCTGAAAGCTGCTATATCTGACTCCCCTTCTGTCTCTTGGGTAGATGGATCCCCTACTAAGGAGTTGTCTGAAGAAGTTCCCATGGAGTCAGTTCTGCAACCAGGTTCCAATGATCCGGACCTCGGTCAGATGTCGGATCAGGATCTCCAGTTGCTGTGTCCTGACTCGGGAGACCTTTCAGATTTGGTTATGACGGGAGCTCAGGATGGGATCTGAGGCATCCTTGCTTCTCATCTATGAAGATTATTATATGGAATGTCCGAGGAGCATTGAAACCATCATTTCGATCCTCCTTTGGTAGGCTATTGCAGATTCATCATTTTGATATTTGTATTTTGTTGGAAACTCGGTTGTCGGGCCTTAGCCTTCAACGTTTCCGGCGGCGAGTCTCCCGTGACTGGTCTTCCTATGCTGTGGAAGCTACTGGGCTATCTGGGGGCATTATGGCTCTCTGGCGGAACCCTGCCATCCGTGTTGATGCTTTTCATCATAGTCATCAGCAAGTAGGCCTGGTCATCTCTGAGGGGTCTTCTCCGCCTTGGCTGCTTCTGGGAGTCTATACCAGCACTGATTTTCATCAGCGGCGCGGTCTATGGTCGGAGATTCACACTTTATTAGCCCAGGGTTTTCCGACTCTTATTGCTGGTGATTTCAATTGTATATTGGATGCATCTGAGAAGCGGGGGGGACGCCGATATGTTGAATCTCCGAATTCCATGGAGTTTCGTTCATTTATCTCCTCGGCGGGTCTTATTGATTTGGGATTTTCTAGGCCGCAGTTTACCTGGTGTAACAACCGAAGCGGGTCTGCTCGGGTGTCGGAGAGATTGGATCGGGCTTTGGCTTCTTCATCTTGGATGCAGTCCTTTGCCTGTGCTACTAATACCCACCTCCCGCGGATTGCGTCGGACCATTGTCCCCTTCTCATCTCTACTGAGCGGTCATCTTATGGAAGGGGCCCTTTCAGTTTGAGCAGTTTTGGACGCATTATTTTTCAGCCAGGTCCTTGATTAAGCAGGTGTGGCATATGCCAGTTAGAGGGAATTCTACTTATCGTCTCTCCCGCCGTTTAGAGCTTGCTAAGCGCAGACTATTATGGTGGCAGAGAAGAGAGGTGGGGAATCTAATGCAGAATGTCCAGGCTGTGGAAGTTGTTATTTCTACTCTTTAGGTTAAGGAGGATGAGGAGGGTCAGCTATCGGAGAGTGATCTTCAGGCTCTTAGGAGGAACTTGGCTATGCATCATTCGTTGCTTTGGTAGCAGGAGATTTATTGGCGTCAGCGGTCTCGGATTCAGTGGTTAAAAGAAGGTGATCGCAACACCAGGTTCTTTTATCAGGCCACTGTTGCCAGGCGTGCGGCCAATCGAATCAGGCGTATTAGTGATGCAGAGGGTACTATTCTGGAGGATGAGGGGGCTATTAGTGAGCAGGTTTTTCATTTCTTTCAGTCTCGCTGGTCGGAAGTCTCTGGCTCTGACTCTCCCATTATCACTGGTACTCGGGATGTTAGAGTTTCAGATAGCGAGAATGCTAGCTTGATTCGGGAGGTCTTGGCGGAGGAGATTCGTAATGCAGTTTGGGCTCTGGGACCTGATAAAGCTCTGGGCCCAGATGGTTTTTCGCCTTTTTTCTTCCACTTCTACTGGGATATTGTAGGGCATGATGTTACCTCGGCTATTCAGTCTGTTTTCTCTTCCAGACATATTCCTCTGGATTGGCAGAGGACATTTCTTGTCCTGGTTCCCAAAAAAGCTAATGCTCTGCTTCCTCAACATTATAGGCCGATTAGTTTATGTACCACTCTATACAAAGTCTGCGCCCGTATTCTTGTTACTCGATTGCAGGGGGTGATTCCTAGGCTTATCTCTCTAGAGCAGGGTGCCTTTATCCGTGGCCGAAGTATTTCAGATAATGCTCTCATTGCCCAGGAATTTATGCATGACCTCCAGCACGCCTCTTGTCGACAGTCTCTCATGGCTATCCAGCTTGATATGGAGAGAGCTTATGACAGGATGAGTTGGATATTTCTGCGTCAGTCATTACAGGCGTTTGGTTTTGATGATCATTTCATTGAGTGGATCATGGCTTGTGTCCAAGGGCCCACCTTTTCTATCATCATTAATGGCAGTCCGACTGAGTTTTTTCCCTCTGCTGTTGGACTCCAACAGGGATGTCCTCTCTCTCCATTTCTGTTTGTTCTGTGCGCCGACGACCTATCTCGTGCTCTTAATCAGGCGGTTGGAGCATCTTTATTACAGCCTTATATGCCGAGGCCTCATGGACCTCCTCTAACCCACCTTCTCTTCGCTGATGACTGCATTCTGCTTAGCCCAGCTTCTGTTCAGAATGCAACCACTTGTTCTGCTATCATTCAGGCTTATTACCGGGCATCGGGCCAACGGATCAACTTACAGAAATCTATTCTCTGTTTCAGCCCATTGGTCTCTCCCCGCTGTCGTGCCTCTATTTCCCATTTGTTAGGGATTTCGACTGTCTCAGATCGTCTGACCTACCTCGGAACCCCTCTTACGGGATGCCAGCCCACGCAGCAGGACTTTGGGGACCTTGATCGTCGGATCTCTGCTATGATGGACCGGTGGCAGATGTCGGGCCTTTCTATGATGGGGCGTATCACTTTAATCCGTGCTATCCTCACATCGCTCCCTATCTATCTGTTATCCAATGCTCTGATCCCGACTATCTTCCTTCGCAGGCTAGAGCGACGTATTCGGGATTTTTTGTGGGCATCTATGCAGGGAGGTCATGGTATTCATTTATTGGCCTGGGACATGGTCTGTTTGCCGATAAGTGAGGGTGGGTTGGAGATTCAGTCCCTGGTGCTCCGTCGCGAGGCTATCATTACAAGGCATGCTTCCAGATTCCTGTTGGACCCTCACTGTTTATGGAGTACAGTCATGTGTGGTAGATATGGTGGTTGGACTTCGGGTTTGGAAGTTAGTATCCCTCGTGGATGTTCCTGTTTATGGCGTGCCATCTGCCGGCCCGCCCCGACAGTCATGACTGATATTCACTGGATGATTGGGGATGGGATGTCAGTTGATGTCGTTCAGGACTCTTGGATAGCTGATCTTCCCTTATCTCGATGGCCGACTTTTATAAGCTCTGAAGTAGATCCCACATTGCATGATTCTTCTCTGATTAGACAGGAGAGTGCTGCTTGGAACACTCCTATGGTTCTTCAGTTATTTGGGGCTGAGCTTGCTCATCGGATTCTGGCCATGCCTCTTTCTATTTCTGCAGGGCCAGATCACAAGCTGTGGCACTGATCCTGTCTTCCTTGTGCTCCTACTAGAGATTTGGTGGCCCGCTTCCGTTCTCAGGCCGCAGGTCTTAGAGATGTTGCTTGGATATGGAGGTTGCCTATTCACCCAAGGATTCAGCTCTTCTTGTGGAAGATTAAGTGTGATCGCTTACCTACTTGTTCTCTTCTGGCTGGTCGGGGCCTCTCGATATTACCTCTCTGTCCGATATGCGGGATGCAGGATGAATCTGTTGACCATGTTCTATTTTCATGTTCTCGTGCATCTCAGATATGGCAGATGATCCATTTTACCCCATGGTTGTTGGAGGATGGACCAATCCGGCTCTCCTTTCTGAATGCTCTTCGATCGCCTTCTCAGTATGGATCTTATTCTCAGGGTGTATTATCTGCCTACGTGGCTTATCATATTTGGCTGACAAGGAATAAGATTATTTTTGCTGAGGAGACGGCCTCTTCTCAGGCGATCATCCGTCGTGCTCTCTCTCATGCTAAGGAGTACACTCGCTGTTATCTTGGTGTTCATACTGACGGACCTGGCCACTGGGACTCCCCTGCTGCTTTGGCAGCGAACCGGACCACGGTTTTCATCTCTTGGGTGTCCCCACCTCCGGGTTATGTCAAAGTAAACTTTGATGGCTCTGTCTCTGATCGTACTGCTGGATCTGGGTTTGTCATCTGTGGGTCGAATGGGCAGTTACTAGCAGCTGGCGGTCACAGCTCTATCGACATTTCGGTTCCTATGGCTGAGCTACAGGCGGCATGGGCTGGTATCACATATGCTGTTCGACATTTGGGCTATCATCGGCTGATTATTGAGGGTGACTCACTTACGATTATCAGATGGATTACGCGGGAGTGGGACTCCTATTCTTGCCTTAATCCCCTGATTAGAGACATTTTAGTCACTCTACAGTCTACTAGTGCTTTTCAGATTCAGCATATATATCGGGAAGCCAATGCTGCGGCTGATTATGTTGCTTCTGCTGTCGCTCACAATCCTGGCCGGTGGATTTGGCATATTGGGATCCCTTGTCCTGTCTTATTACAGCAAATTTTGTACTCAGATATTTCGAGCTTGACTCGTGCCAGAGTGGTGTGATCGCCCGTTTGTAATAAAAAAAAGACTACATAATATCACCACCTTATTTTTTTATCCGTATAACACAGCATGTGTTTCAGTCAGTTATCATTATATTTTTATTTGTTATCAAGCTAGTCATATTCCTGTCAGATACACTAGTTAACCCAATTAATCATTATTTTGCCATAACTTGTCAAACACCAACTAAATTATGCCCTCTCTGATATTGAATCCGTTGAAACCCTTTTCAGAACTCAAAAGTTTTGATCTTTTACATGGAATGGAATGATGTTGCTGTTGGGGAGCGCGGAATACCCCCAAGATCACGGCTATAGCGTATATGAGTAATACAAAAAAATTTTACCGTTCTAATCTATGAGTATAAGATCATACCTTCAGATTTGAACCTTGGAATACTTTGATTCGATTGCTCGACCTCAACCTTTTAGCCTTCTGCCGTATTCCCGAAAATACCTTCCTTCTCTCACAAGATGGTGGGATCTCTCGGCCGACCTAGGGTTTCTTGTTTTTCTTTTTCCTCAAAAATGTTAACCCTAGCAACCAACTAAGAGGGTATTTATAGGGCTACAACAGGGACCAATAGGCAAATATGAAAAGAACTTTCCACGTAATCAAATCTCTCAATCCTATCCCGGGTTAGGATTCAATTGTGTAAATTACAATTCATTCCACTAAAGAATTATAATTGTACTCCTAATCACATTCGAATTTATATTTTCGAGCCTTAATATTAAATACTTATTATCTCCCCACGTTAAGATTATAGATATCCACCAATTAAATTTAAATACTGACAATATAATTTAATTGGCTGTTATTATCCTTGAGACTTATCCACTTAACTTATTTGATGTATCGGATTCAAAATCCACTTGCAAGATTTGATACAATCAAAACTTATAAGCTTTCTCAAGGGGATATCATCAATCCAAATTAACAGAACATGGATTACTTCAACTATTAATATTCACCATATATATAATGTTATTGCCCAACCCACTGAGTTTATTGACTCATCTAGAATCTCACTCTATGTGTAATCAAAGCAATAATCACTACATACACATGTCTAGAAATAGAATTCGGATTAAGAGCATAAGTAATCATAATATTCATGAGTTTTAAATTATTTTATAAAGTCAATATAAAATAATTAACTCAACTGGGTCCTGTTCAATATACACAAAGTGTACTAGCACAAATAGTTAAAATAAACCATTCCCGTAGTCAAGACAGACCTACTAAAAATTTGTGCTATAGTTCTACTGATGGTGTGTCCAATTCCATCTAAAACTGTGAACAATAAACTTGTATTCCAAAAGAACCGATGATCTAGTCTTCTGTGTGTAAGCCGTACTCTACACACTAGATCAAATACTCTTTGTAAATACTAGACACATGCACATATATATAGTAAATGGCACACATTGCTCAAAATGAATTCTCATTAAAAATGTAAAGACATAACATAAAGCATATCTTTTAGTCTATATCTCTATCAATCTCCCACTTAGACTCAAAGCAATGCTTGTACACATCTAACTCCCATGCCCTCTACATGTCTATCAAAACTTTCGAAGTTAAACTCTTTGTAAAAGAATCTGCCAGGTTGTCCTCAGATGTAACCTTGGTCACCAGCACGTCACCTCTTTGCACGATGTCACGTATCAGGTGATACTTACGCTCAATGTGTTTAGATTTCTTATGGGTCCTGGGTTCCTTCGAATTAGCAACTGCCCCACTATTATCACAATAAAGTGTAATAGGTAATTGCACTGAAGGTATCACACTAAGATCCAAAAGAAAGTTTCTTAGCCAAACAGCCTCTTTTGCAGCCTCAGATGCAGCCACATACTCAGCTTCCATGGTAGAGTCAGCAACACAAGTCTGCTTCACACTCCTCCAGCTAATTGCTCCACCACCCAAAGTGAACACATATCCCGAGGTTGATTTCCTAGATTCATTATCTGATTGGAAGTCTGAATCTGTATATCCTATAGGCACAAGACTATTTGCTTGGTAAACTAACATATAATCTTTAGTCCTTTTCAGGTACTTAATTATATGTTTTACTGTAGTCCAATGTTCTCTCCCAGGGTTAGACTGAAATCTGCTAACCATGCCTACGGCAAAACAGATATCAGGTCTAGTACATAGCATAGCATACATTAGGCTTTCTACTGCAGAAGCATAAGGAACTGCCTTTATACTTTCTATCTCTTCAGGTGTCTTAAGACACTGATCCTTAGATAGAGAAATTTCATGCCTGAAAGGAAGAAATCCTTTCTTGGAATTATGCATACCAAAACGGGTGAGAATTTTATCGATATAAGTGGCTTGAGATAAGCATATTATCCTTTGCTTGCGATTTTGCAAAAGCTTGATCCCTAGGATGTGACTTGCTTCTCCCAAGTCCTTCATATCAAATTGTCCAGATAACCATACCTTGACCGAAGATAACACTCCCATATCGTTTCTAATAAGTAAGATGTCATCCACATATAGCACCAGAAACACCAAAGTTTTTCCATCACGCTTCTTGTACACACATGACTCGTCAGGACTTTGATCAAAACCATAAAATTTAATAGCTTGATCAAAACGAGTATTCCAAGATCTAGATGCCTGCTTAAGTCCATAAATGGACCTCTTAATCTTGCACACCAAGTGCTCCTGGCCTTTTACTATAAAACCGTCTGGTTGCATCATGTAAATGCACTCGTCAAGATTTCCATTAAGGAAAACTGTCTTGACATCCATTTACCAAACTTCGTAATCAAAATGAGCTACAATGGATAAGAGAATCTGGATAGACTTAAGCATAGCTACTGGTGAAAAGGTTTCCTCATAGTCGATCCCTTCTTTCTGAGTAAAACCTTTTGCAACTAGCCTAGCCTTGAAGGTTTCCACCTTTCCGTCTGCTCCTCTCTTCTTCTTATAGATCCACTTGCATCCGATGGGTTTTACTCCCTCGGGTGGTTCTACAAGATCCCAGACCTGATTAAAGTGCATAGACTCTATCTCTGATTTCATAGCATTTTGCCAAAGAGTTGCATCTTTATCCTATAATGCTTCATTGTAGCTACTGGGTTCAGTATCCAGTTTATCAGAGATTCTGTCATATGACTCTCCAAGGAACATATACCGTTTAGGTGTATTTACAACCCTCCCACTACGACGAGGCACAACCTGATTGTATGTGCTTGTAGTAATACGATCTGACTCTGATCCTTGTACTCCATCAACCTGCACTGGTTCTAAAACTGGTGCATTAATGGTATCATTTTGTATCAGTTCAGGGTCAGTTCGTGTTACTATACTTCTCCCACTACGAATAGTTATTTGGAAGTTTGGGAACCTACTTTCTTGTGGTGTTTCTGCTTGTACTATTGGTATTAAAGTAGCCTGTCTAGTTTTATCGCCTCTCAACTCTTCTAGAGCAATTTTACTTCTGGGTTTGTGGTCTATAATATAGTCCTCCTCCAAGAATCGGGCATTGGTGCTAACAATGACCTTCTGATCCTTAGGACAATAAAATAAACCACCTTTTGTTCCTTTAGGATATCCAACAAAGAAGCATACATCTGTCCTTGATTCCAACTTATCTGGTTTACCTTTTAGTACATGTGCTGGACAACCCCAAACCCGAACATGTCTTAGACTAGGCTTACGCCCAGTCCACAGTTCTGTGGGTGTCTTAGGTACTGACTTAGATGGTACCAAGTTAAGAATATATGCAGCTGTCTCTAATGCATATCCCCAAAACGAAATAGGTAAGTCTGAATAACTCATTATAGATCTAACCATATCCATAAGAGTCCTATTCCTTCTTTTAGCTACACCATTCTGCTGTGGCGTACTAGGTGCAGACAACTGGGATTCAATCCCAACATCTAATAAGTAATATGTGAACTCCCCTAAGAGGTACTCGCCACCATGATCGGATCGTAATGTCTTGATATTTTTACCATGACGGTTCTCCATTTCTGCTTTAAAAATTTTAAATTTTTCAAAGCATTCAGACTTACGGCGCATCAGATAAATATACCCATATCTTGAGTAATCATCAATAAAAGTGACAAAGTACTCAAAACCACCTCTAGCTTGGATATTCATTGGGCCACACAAATCAGAGTGAACCAATTCTAATATCCCTTAGCTCTGTTGCCTTTGGCCGAGAATGGCCGCTTGGTCATTTTTCCTTCTAAGCAAGATTCACAGACCGGTAGTGCCTCCACTTCCAATGAACCTAATGGTCCATCTTGAACCAGTCTAGAAATCCGTCTTAGATTTATATGACCTAGGCGCAAGTGCCAAAGATAAGTTTGATTCATTTCAGAAGGATTTTTTCTCTTACATGGTCTATTATTGTTATTCACTTCATTTAGTTGCACAGTAGGAGAAACAGGATTAATAATATAAAGACCATCCATCAATGTACCAGAATAGATAAAATGTTTATTTTTCTTAATAACAACGGAGTCATTAAAATAAACTGAATATCCATCATCAATCAACTTAGAAACTGAAATTAAATTCCTTCTAATTAAAGGTACAAAAAAATAATCTTTTAATATTAAAATTCTATTTCTACTAAAAGAAAAGCTAAAATCTCCCACTGCAACTATTGACACTCTCGTGCCATCTCCCAGAAATATGTAAATCTCTCCATCACTTAGCTGTCGGGTCTGCTGGAACCCCTGCAAAGAATTGCAAACATGATTAGTGGCTCCCGTATCTACACACCAGCCACTGGTAGATAACACCACTAAACAAGTTTCAACTACAAGTGAATGAGATATACCTCTAGCCTGTTTCCTGGTAAGCCAAACTGGACATTGCTGCTTCCAGTGACCTGGCTGCTTGCAGACGAAGCACTTTCCCTTCTTTTTTATTTCCCCATTGGGCTGTGAGGCCTGATGCTGTTTCTTTTTCTGAACCTTTTTCTTCTTCTTAGCATGAGACTTCGAAGAAGAACCTTTTTCAGTAACCATAGCAAATGCAGGCTTCATAATGAAACTCTCTGCTACCTGAAGTTCTTTAAGTAGCTCTACCAATGAAAAATTCATTTTGTTCATGGTGTAATTTAGGCAGAACTGCTTAAAAGAATCAGGTAGGGACTGAAGAATGAAATCAACTTGTGTTTCCCCATCCATCTCCGCTCCAAGGATCTCCAGTTCATTCAGAAGACTAATCATCTTTAGAACATGATCCCTGACAGGAGTTCCTTCAGCCATATTAGTGTTCATCAGTTCTTTCATCGCAGTCTGCCTAGCTGCACGACTCTGATCCCCAAACATTTCTTTGAGGTTGAACATCATGTCATAGGCAGAGGGCATAGATTGATGCTGATGTTGCAGAACATTTGACATAGATGCCAATATGTAACACCGCGCCATCTCATCAGCCTTAACCCACTTACGGTAAGCTTGGGACTCCTCATCTGAAGCCCCTTCACCGGGCTCTACGGGACAGACCTGAGTGAGCACATACTTGTACCCTTCTGCAGTTAACACTATATCCAGATTCCTTTTCCAATCAATGTAATTAGGACCAGTCAATTTGTTTTCTTTGAGTATCACAGCAAGTGGATTGAAAGAAGACATTTTAATCCTGAGAATCATTCATACATCAAATAAGATATAATGAGCAATAAACTTTAAATTCAAAATTATAAGTAGGGCCCCTCAACCACTACATAATAAAAGAATTTGCCAGCAGCCTAGTACACTTTGAATAGTATGCCTCGATGGGAGGACGTCTACTACTCATCATTTATCTAGGCAGATAAAACCTATTAATTTTACTATCTAGGTAAAAGGTAACATACCAAGTAAAATTAATTTTACTATAAAGTTAGCTGGCTAACTTTGGTCATATAAATATTTGTAGTGACTTCGATGGGAAGGATACCAATATTTATACCTAAGTGTATACCATCACTCAATGCTAGATCCATTGTCCCATGGTGGATCCCTCAGATGGAGAGGTAATCCAACATTAACAACTACTAGGGATTATTCTTGGTGAGCTGGCAATCAATTTCATCCTATGGGGAGGAAAGCACTAATGCTAACACATGAAATTAACTGCCTCACCAATAAACAAGTGATGGGACCATGGGATTTAAATGTGATTAATTCCCTCTCCCACTTAGTTATTTAAACAATATTTTGAGGGTTATAAAACTTGTGTTTGATTATCTCATAAATTCAAAATACAAACAGCAAGTGATTATCCAATTAACCATGTTCTCCTAGTTATAGACATAAGAACAAAAGGATAAACAATCAAGCGAGTATGCAACATAACCAATATAAACAAGATAAATAAAATCCCTGTTATTATAGTCAAGATTTTTCACGCAGATGAAGATCCCTATTGCATCATGATTGCTACTTTGCTTGACGATTTGCCGCTTCGCATATGGGGGTCTGGGGGCTGGCCCCCAGTGGGGATCGACCTTCCGATCCTTCGCGCTTTGGATTTTCCTTTAGAATCATGATCTGCAAGGGATTCTCCTTAGAATCCTATCTGCAATGGATTCTTCTTAGAATCCTATCATGCAAGGATTCTCCTTAGAATCCTATCTGCAACGGATTCTCCTTAGAATCCTATCTTCAACCGATTCTCCTTAGAATCATATCCTGCAACGTGCAGCAGGTCTTCTTCCTCCATAGAGCCGCACCAGATTACAAAAATCCTATGCCTCCATATAGGAGTTCACATGCTGCATATTTACAATCACAAAGCTCTCAAAAAATCGGAGCATACATGCTATGAAATATTACAATGATCCTACGCCTCCTTAAACTGGAGTTCACAAAACAGATCTAAGCAATATTAAATCAAAACACATACATTCATGTGACCATAATAACAGGATAGAAACCTACAAAACAACGTTAGCAGCAAGCACGATCCATCCCACGCATGCATATTCTGATTAATGGAGAACATGGCCGCATTATTCATATACAGTATCAGCCATGGCTCTGATACCACTGTTGGGGAGTGCAAAATACCCCCAAGATCACGGCTATAGCGTATATAAGTAATACAAAAAAATTTTACCATTCTAATCAATGAGTATAAGATCATACCTTCAGATTTGAACCTTGAAATACTTTGATTCGATTGCTTGACCTCAACCTTTTAACCTTCCGCCGTATTCCCAAAAATACCTTCCTTCTCTCACAAGATGGTGGGATCTCTCGGCCGATCTAGGGTTTCTTGTTTTTCTTTTTCCTCAAAAACGTTAACCCTAGCAACCAACTGAGAGGGTATTTATAGGGCTACAATAGGGACCAATAGGCAAATATGAAAAGGACTTCCCACGTAATCAAATCTTCCAATCATATCCCGGGTTAGGATTCAATTACGTAAATTACAATTCATTCCACTAAAGAATTATAATTGTACTCCTAATCACATTCGAATTTATATTTTCGAGCCTTAATATTAAATACTTATTATCTCCCCAAGTTAAGATTACAGATATCCACCAATTAAATTTAAATACTGACAATATAATTTAATTGGCTATTATTATCCTTGAGACTTATCCACTTAACTTATTTAATGTATCGGATTCAAAATCCACTTGCAAGATTTGATACAATCAAAACTTATAAGCTTTCTCAAGGGGATATCATCAATCCAAATTAACAGGACGTGGATTCCTTCAACTATTAATATTCACCATATATATAATGTTATTGCCCAACCCACTGAGTTTATTGACTCATCTAGAATCTCACTCTATGTGTAATCAAAGCAATAATCACTACATACACATGTCTAGAAATAGAATTCGGATTAAGAGCATAAGTAATCATAATATTCATGAGTTTTAAATTATTTTATAAAGTCAGTATAAAATAATTAACTCAACTGGGTCCTGTTCAATACACACAAAGTGTACTAGCACAAATAGTTAGAATAAACCATTCCCCGTAGTCAAGACAGACCTACTAAAAATTTGTGCTACAGTTCTACTGATGGTGTGTCCAATTCCATCTAAAATTGTGAACAATAAACTTGTATTCCAAAAGAACCGATGATCTAGTCTTCTGTGTGTAAGCCATACTCTACACACTACATCAAATACTCTTTGTAAATACTAGACACATACACATATATATAGTAAATAGCACACATTGCTCAAAATGAATTCTCATTAAAAATGTAAAGACATAACATAAAGCATATCTTTTAGTCTATATCTCTATCAGTTGCAACTACTTAAATACGATTCTTTTGACTTCATTCACATACTTCCGGAAATGACCTTGTTCCTTCTTAAATCTACCAATTTTCAGTTTAAAAAAAGGATGCTATCACCACTCTTAAACCAAATTTTAATCATTGGTGTTGGTGGAGCAGCATGGCATGTGCTGCTTGTTGTACTGTGCACAGCACTCGCTGGCACTGCACTGGGTGATGTAAAGATGCAGGAATGAGGAGGGGTGGGCATGAGTTTTCTTTTGAGTTTTTCTTATTTTTGTCATTTTAAACATGACTCCAAGTTTGGTAGAAAATTTCTTATAACATAAAGTACGTGTTCTACAAATTGGTGCAGCGTGTTTATCAAGGTTCTGTTTGTATGCTGGGATTACTTATCCTGCAATAAGATACGTTTTCCTTGAGGAAGGCAAGCTAAATAAGTTTTAGCCACCATTTGGGGAGTCTCATCCATCTAGATACTGGTTGGTGTTGCAAGTGAGTTTGTAATGTCCCACACACTACTTTATCTGCTGTGAATTAGACAAGTTAATAAGTAGTAAGCTTTTCCCTGGTGGAATGGTTTTTTGGTCCTAAAATGCAAAGCTTTTTCTGTGATGGATTTATGGTCAGTGTCAGTACAAGGAGAAAAACCTGATTGGTATCCAAAATATAAGGGTTTGGGAGGCTTTTTGCAAGCGGAAATATGCCAAGTGAATATTTAATGCAAAAGAAATTACCTTAAGAAGTTACTAGGCATTTGTTTAGGGAATATCATCCTTCTATTAGTAGGTTCCTCATGTTGTCAGGTGATTTTATGAAAGTATACCTGGTGTTAAGGATTGTAAAGTCCAACAATTACCTCTCTAAATCCTTTTTATTTTGAGAGATGACTCCACCACAAAAGGTCTAAAATTATTCAAAAGATTGTGGAAGATAATATCTCTCTTTTTTCAATAAAATTCATAAATGGTGATTTCAACTACTTACTGTGATTTTAAAAAAATTCCTGCTAAGTTATCTTCAGATGAAAGTTGGGGTAGGTTAGCAGGCTGTCAAGTTTGATAATATCTTATTAATCATATGTTGTTTGCCATAAGATGTTAGGGGTTTGGTGAAGGGAAAGAATGATGGGTATATCTTGGTTTTAGCTCATTGAAGATGAGAGGATTTGTCACGCCCCAGACCCAAAAATTTTGAGCTAGGGTGACAACCCGCCGCATGCCAGGCATGCAAGGCGTCCCGAATCATGACACTGAATTCAAGAAAGGCAACAACCTATATATCATTCAAGTTCATAACTTTAATACAATCCATAACTAAAGATTTGGGCTACAAGCCCTACACGCAAACATTACTGGGGTTACATCAACATATGAATCCACTTTATTTTAAATAGAAGCTCCAACGACCCTATGGTTCCTTCTTCAATTCTGAGGCTCTGAAAAACATTGTGAGATTTATATGAGCTCACACTCAATAAGTAAGCCTATAATATAAAATAGTCATATATCATCATATCTTATCAAGATATCATCAAGTCATAATTTCATAAACTTCCAATTTCAAATGTGTTTATCATGCTATCATAACAAGCATATTACCACTCAAATTAATTTGGAAGCTTATACAATAAATACGAGAAAATGCATTGTAAACAACCCACTATTTATATGATCATTTTTATATTATATTTTATGTGTCCCACGGCCCTGCTACACCTCAATCAGAGCACATCCTCTAGATGTGTATGGCCTCACATGCCACCTCATCGTCAATCATAGCACATCCTCTAGATGTGTGGCCTCCATATGCCATATCATCGTCAGTCAGAGCACATCCTCTAGATGTGTGGCCTCCACATGCCATATCATCGTCAGTCAGAGCACATCCTCTAGATGCGTGGCCTCCACATGCCATATCATCATCAGTCATAGCACATCCTCTAGATGCGTGTTGCCTCCACATGCCACCTCATAATCAATCAGCACACATCCTCTAGATGTGTCTGACCTCCACATGCCATATCATCATCAGTCATAGCACATCCTCTAGATGCGTGTGGCCTCCACATGCCACCTTGTTGGCCCATATGGCAACCCAAGAGGGGGGGGGGTGAATTGGGTTCTTAAAAATTTAAGACTTTTTAACTTTAGTTGATTAGTTAGCAAGATGTGCAAGTGAGAGGCTAACTAAAATCAATACACAAGCAAATAAAGAGAGATAGAGAAAGAGAAAATATGGCACGGCAAACACAAGATAATTTTATAGTGGTTCGGTGCAATCAACACCTACGTCCACTCCCAAGATTCACTTGGGTCCACACTATAATCTCTCTAGATTACAGCCGAGTTGTTTTCCAAGCTCACAACTCAAACTTGTTGTTTTCCCGGGTGAACAACGAACCCAGCTGGTTTTAACTCGGGCTTACCAGCACAAAACCCTACACGTTGTTTTTCACGGGCTCACAACTAACCCAACACAAGCACTCCGGCTTGTAACGAGGTATACCAACCTCCACTGATTCAATCCACTGATTGAATCAGCAAACAATAAGAATAATAGTGTTTGAACAAAGAAGTGCTCCCCTTGAGCAAATATACAAATGAAGTACAAAAATAAAGAGTTAGAAAAGCCTGATTGTATTGCAGATGGTAGTGGCTTTGGCTTTCTTCCTTCTTCTCTTTAACTCCTCTTGAAATGTTGAATCACGCCTCAGCAAGATTCTTGACCGTTGAAGTCTTTTGGAGTTGAGATGAAGCTTTTTCCTCTTTTGAAAATCCTCGATTTGACCTTTGAAATGCTTGTGGATTTTCTTTTGACTCTTGTGGATTGATGAGAAGGAGCAGACGAAACTTCCACTTGGATTTCACTCTTTTGAATCACTCTCCTTTGAGCTAGATGATTTTTTCAATATGCTCTATTTTTCCCTCTTTTCAAAAGATATTCTATTCTCTCTTTGATTTTTTCTTCATCCTTCTGAGTTGAAAAGAGCTCCACTATTTATAGAATCTGCAAAAATATATCCGTTAGAAACAAAGAAAAATAGCCGTTATTTAAAAATCTTACCATTGGGGCTGATGTGTCATCGTTAAAAATCGCGCCCAGATTTCGCGGAGTCGACTCGAGCTTTGTGGGAGTCGGCTCGAAGTCGATTACTAAAAATAGAAACATTTTAAGCATTGAAGGGTCGACTCGCAAAAACTAAAGTGTCGGCTCGCGAAAGTTGGGAGTCGACTCGAGGAAAATGGGGAGTCGACTCGAGAAGTGCTCAAAAAACATGGTTTCTGTTGTTTGAGCGGAGTCGGCTCGCACAGACAGGAGTCGGCTCGCACAGAGTCAGGGGTCGACTCTTGAAAACCAAGGGTCGACTCGAGAAAATCGGAAAACTCTGTGGCTAACAGGAGTCGACTCGGAAACCCTTGAGTCGGCTCGGGAGCAATACAAAAATCAGAAAAATGTTCTGATAGACTTTAAAATTTGTCCCTAATAAATTTAGAATATAAATTTGACTTGAATACATTGAATATGACATTAAGCATGGATTCAAGACATGTTTCAAGAATTCATCGATTGAATTATAATGTATAAAAATTCCTTTTTGAAATCTTTTAAGCATAGAGCTTGAAACTCCTTTTTCTAAAGGATTCAAAACTCATTAAATATAACCATTGATATTCCATTCCTTTCAATTTGAATAAGCTCAAGGTTTTTGATAAATAAACACATCTTATTCTTTAAGGTATTCATGGCTTTTGGAAATCATCAAAATCAATAAAGTTGGGGCAATTATGTTTTAATAATTTCTCAACACACCTCATAATCAATCAGCACACATTCTCTAGATGTGTGTGGCCTCCACATGCCATATCATCACCAATCAGAGCACATCCTCTAGATGTGTGTGGCCTCCACATGCCACATCATAATCAAACAGAGCACATCCTCTAGATGTGTGTGGCCTCCACATGCCACATCATAGAAGAACCGCGGCGACACATATAAATATAATTCAGGGTCATCATTATATATGCATATCACACATCATGCATCATCATAAGCATAATCTTTTCATATCACATAAACAGTGGTTTGTACAATCTTAATCATTGCGTGTAACCAATTCACTTTGCAAAGTTAAAAATAAACATATTTCTTCATATTTTGCATAAACGTATAAAACCATTACTTTGCAAAATATCATCGGCTATAATAATTATAGTAATTACTCAATTATATACTCATGGTACAATTTACCAACTTCCAAAATAATCAATACCAATAAAACTTCATTTTGTCTTATTTCATAACTATGCATAATTATATAATAAATGCGCAATGTAACATATCCACTATTTATGTAATCATTATTTTCTTATATGTCTCACGACCCTTCAAATTAATCAGAACACATTCCATAAATGTGAGGCCATATCATAATTAATCGGAACACATCCTACAGATGTGTGTGGCCACACATCCTATAGATGTGTCAATTAGAACACATTTTACAAATGTGTGTGGCCATAATATATGAAAACCGTGGCGACACATACAAGATTATTTCAATGTCATCTTTACAATTGCATGAAGTCATCTCAATAATACCAATATATTTTGCAAGTCAAAGAATTTATATTTTTGCACATACACCAAGAAACTATTTCTTACAAAATATTACCAGTTACTATAGTCGTAATAAATGCTCATATGTAGATTCATGATCCCATTTAAAATAATTAATCTAAATAAACTTTCATTTTCCTTATTTCATAATATACATGTAAACTATAAATTCATGATTTATAAATTACTAATTATAAATAGGCTTACTTACTTCAGTGCGCAAATCTCAAATGGTACCATCCGATCTTGCAGGCGCATCAACATTTCTTGAGTTATGTCCTTGATAATCGCAACCTAAGGCTTCTGCTTCCCATCCTTCAAAGTCAGGAGCACCGGATCCTCCAGCTCAATCATATTTCCTTCGTATTCAAAGGACCGGTAGTGCCACTTCTTTCGCTTCCTTTTACCAGAAATCCTAAGCACCGGCCCTTTCGGCGTCGCGTCCTCTAGCGTCGGTTCCTCCTCTCCATCGCTGCTGGAGACCAGCGCGAACCTTCTCTTCCTCATGCGAAGGTGGTCCTGGCCTTGCGACCGAACGAAGTATGTCCCTTGGTCTAGGAGGGAGTCACCGACCATATCTTTTAATCCCCCAGGTGACGCCTCGGATCAGGGATATCGGAAACCCATCAGACACGCAAGGACTCAGGAATCCAAGCGTCATTCTAGGAACCTAAATGTCAGAATAAACTCTAGGTAGCAGGTGTCCTTAAATAAATGCTGGGGGGTTACATTCTCCCCCTCTTATAAAAATTTCGGCCTCGAAATTGATACACATCCAATAGAATCCAAATTTTCTATCTCATAATCAACTAAAGTTCATTCAAAAGTCAATAGTCATCGATACTCTATAGTAAGATACAATTAAATATTGATTTTTTTATAGCTCCCAAATAGTCTCCCTCTTGAACTTTGACATAAGGAACACTACACCATCTCAGAACTTGATCCTTGCGGTCCATAATGTGCACAAGATGATCTTCATAGGTCAATACTTTCTTATGCTAAATTGGTTCAAGTTCTAACACATAACGGGGGTTTGAAATATACCTCCTCAGTCATAAAGATATGAAACACATTGAACACCCCAAAGAGTAATGAACGCAGTGCTAAGCTATAAGCCACCTCCTTTATTTTGATCAAAATCTCAAATGGCCCAATGTATTATGGCTTAAATCACCTCTAACACCAATCTCATCACGTCATTGGTTAGTAAAACTTCCAAATGATCTTCAACCTGAATTTCAAATCTTTATTTTTAACATCAACATAACTTTTCTATTAACTCTAAGCTACATGAAGCTGCTTTAATTAACGATACTTTTCATAGTTGTTATACTTTTCATAGTTGTTAAACCAGCTCAGTAACCAAAATTTTCTCTCTCTCATCTCATCTCAATATGAAGGGAATCTACACCTTATATCATAGACAATTGAAATGAATCCATTTGAATATTGGCTTGGTAATCAATAAAATAAGCAATTTCACTAAAGGTAAAAAAATTTATGCCAAGCACCTCCAAAATCCATTACACAAGCTTGCAATATATCATCTAAAATCTAATTGGTTTCTGCAAATTGTCCATCTATTTGAGGGTGGGAGGCTGGACAGAAATTCAGCTTAATCCACAAAGCTTTATGAAGACATCATCGAATTAGGAGAGTGAGACAAATGGGTTCAGACTCAATTTATGCAGTTTACCATTAAACCAAAAACAAATATTAACATTTTATCCTGCTAAAATTTCATCCTCGAAATTAAATGTCCACAAATTTTGTACCATTAAAGATACTCACTAGCAAACTTTTATTTCATTCCCAAGTACCCAAATGACATGTCCAACTTTCAAAATTAATTTAATCTTTCTACTAAATAAAATTAAATTCCTTAAGAAGTATTTCTTTCTTGCCCCTTTTTTTTAAATACCTTAACTTCTCACAACACAATCATCATAAATATCATAGAGTCCATCACATGTATTATGTTATCCGTTCTTAAGGTTAGTAAAACATCAGGTACTCTTAATTCCTCAATAAGACAGTTCTAAATTCTTATGACTTAGATATAAGATAATTTTGTTCCAATGCTCTCTTAACTCTTGAATAGTTGAATGTACCATTAAGCATTACGATACTTATTTCAATCATCATAACATACTAGGTTTTACTCTTGAATACTTCAAGCTAACATCAATGAACATTATACCAATCATTTAGGATATATTTCATAATTATCATAATCAACTAATTTAATTTCTTTGAATAATAGTGCCATCATTAATCATCAGTATGATTAATTTATCTCCTTCATATTTATCAATAATACCACCATAACCAATCAATTTCTCTTGAATATGTCAGTATATCCTCAATAAATAATGCAATTTAAATGATTCAAATTCTTGAATTGATTATTTCATTACCAATGATTATCAAAATCATCTATAGATTATGCAATGTCTCATGCCATAACATGACCAACTAATTTAAACCCTTCAAATATCTCAAAGTGACTTTACTAATCTAGCTCAGATGGATACAAGACTTATAAGGTCAATAAAGATTGAAAATGCACTTACCATCCGAAAGACATAATTGGAAGTTCTTTATGATATGAAAGTGATAGTAGATGTATCCTTAACCATAATCCATAATTAGCAATAGTCAAAATAAAATCATCTCCCTCCTTTTTCTTAACAATAATTATGCCACTTATGGTTGATTGATAAATTTATCCATCTTAGAGAAAGATATCTACTTAGGAACTATGAAGAAAGGCACAATAAATTAATGAATAGATATCTTGATTTAGAAATCTATTAAAAGATGAAAATCCCCATGAAATTCTTTATCAGTAAAATTTATCTTATTCTTATTACTGCTAAAATCTTTCACTTTCTACCATCAAAATATTTGATCATTTATAGCCAAAATTAGTTCTAAAGATTAATATAGTCTACTGCTCTCAAAAACTTAAACAGTAATTATCTCAGAATTTAAAATTTTATAATCTTCCTAAATGATCCATCATGATATAATATGCAGTCAACTATTTCATTAACATCAGTATCAACCATCCGCATATCTAGCAAAGTAACAATCAATTTTGAACATGTAATATCCATAATAAAAGTTCTCTTAGTAAAATTCACTATATATACTTATCCATCCAGACTCAAATTCAAAAAGTACTCAATTGTAATTGATCAAAAACATGTAGTTAACTATTTTATTACCAAAATATCATCAATATTAATCATCTCTATAACGGCAGATTAGCTCATAATCTTACTTACAATATCAATAATGTAAGTTCTACAAATAAAAATTCATTATATATCCATATTCAAATTCAGATTTAATAACTCAAAATCCAAATATCAACTCAATTGCAATTTGGATATAATGATGTTATCTTAGTCATATTAGTCATCAATTGCAATTTTTAACTACTATATTCCATATATTCATCTATCTTTTATTGCAATTAAAATTTCATCTACTCATATTATTTAAAGATCTGAAACTGCTACGAGCCATTTCCAACAAGTTTGACAGCTAAAACCTCTAGAAGCCCCTAGGCCTCCCCACTGGTCAAGCTACCAGCCAGGGAGCCCACATAATATCATTGGCTTGCGATGGTTCATTCTCAATTCCTATCAAATTTGTAATTCAATTAATATCTTGATAAACTTTAAATTTCAAGCTTCCAAAGCATAATTCCTGAAATTCTTTAAAGTCATAATTGTCTCAATATCATCCTAGTATTTTGCCTAGAGTGTCATCATGCATGTGTCCCCAAGGTCATAACATAGGCTCTGATACCATAAAAGCTGTCACGCCCCAGACCCAAAAATTTTGAGATAGGGTGACAACCCGCCGCATACCAGGCATGCAAGGCATCCCGAATCATGACACTGAATTCAAAAAAGGCAACAACCTATATATCATTCAAGTCCATAACTTTAATACAATCCATAACTAAAGATTTGGGCTACAAGCCCTACACATAAACATTACTGGGGTTACATCAACATATGAATCCACNTCCCGAATCATGACACTGAATTCAAGAAAGGCAACAACCTATATATCATTCAAGTCCATAACTTTAATACAATCCATAACTAAAGATTTGGGCTACAAGCCCTACACGCAAACATTACTGGGGTTACATCAACATATGAATCCACTTTATTTTTAAATAGAAACTCCAACGACCCTATGGTTCCTTCTTCAATCCCGAGGCTCTGAAAAACATTGTGAAGGTTTAATGAGTTTACACTCAATAAGTAAGCCTATTATACAATCATATCATACTTGAATTAAATTTAACATGCTATCAACATATGCATTTTGTCAACTTAACATAAATTGAACATTCGATAAGCATCAGGATATGCATTCTAGCAAACTCACTGTTTATGTAATTATAGATTTCCTATGTGTCCCACGGCCCTGCAATACCTCAATCAGAGCACATCCTGGCCATATAAAATCAACAGAACACATTGTACGATGTGTGGGGCCATACCATAATAGAACACACTCTACGATGTATGTGGCCATATGAAAATCAAAAGAACACATTGTAAGACATGTGGGGCCATACCATAACAGAACACACTCTACGGTGTGTGTGGCCATATCATAACAGAACACGTCTACAATGTGTGGGGCCATATCATAACAGAATACATCTCCAGTGTGTGTGGCCATATCATAACAGAACACAGCTACAATGTGTGGGGCCATAGTAAAGGAGAACCGCGGCGACCCATATAAATCTATTTGAATCCACTGTTTATATTTAATCATTGTTATATTATATCATATGTGTCCCACGGCCCTGCAATGCCTCCATCAATCTGCACACATCCTCTAGATGTGCGTGGCCTCCACATGCCATATCAAAGGAGAACCGCGGCGACACACATAGATATAATTCAATCCACTGTTTATATTTAATCATTGTTATATTATATCATATGTGTCCCACGGCCCTGCAATGCCTCCATCAATCTGCACACATCCTCTAGATGTGTGAGGCCATACATACTCAAATAGAACACACCCTACAGATGTGTGAGGCCAAATGAGAACCGCGGTGACACATACTAGTCTATCACAATGTTATCATCATACTTGCATGTCATTCATCATGCATCAATTTCTCATATTACATATACAGTGGTTTGTACATTATTAGCAAATGCATATGGTCATCCCAACATATTTTGCAAATCAAAGAATTTATATTTTTGCACATACACCAAGAAACTATTTCTTTCAAAATATATCAGCTACTATAGTCATAATAAATGCACATATGTAGATTTATGGTACCATTCAAAATAATCAAACCAATTAAACTTCCGTTTTCCTTATCTCATAATATACTTAAAAACTATAAAACCATGAGTTATAAATTATTAATTATAAATAGACTTACTCGGTACTAATCCCAAATGGTTAACCAGGTATTTAGACATCTCGGTACAATCATAACTCCAGTAGCTCCAATAACTCCAGCTTCAGCAAAAATTGTAGTGGCCACCTCCTATGACATGTGCTGTAGCACCAATACTGCCTCCATGGTCACAGAGTTGTAATAGATTTCTCTTGCGTTTCTCATAGACTTCTCTTCCATAGACAAATGAAGAAAGGCACAAACTTCCAGGGCCATAGAGTCATGTTGGATGTCTCTTTCTATCCATCCTAAAAGCCCTAACATAAGCCTCTGTGACTCCCTCCACCATAAGAACTCTCTGGCACTTCATCACGAGCAGTCCACAGAACATCAAGACAACACCAAACAAATCCTCCTTCCAACAGAACCACCAAAATCTCGAGCTCTCATGCTAAACAATCTCTTTCCTCACACTGGGCTCGGAACGAGATCCAATGGGCAAAATCTCAAACTTATGGTCCCTCGAGCAGTAGAACTCACCAAAATCGAACATATTTCAGCGACCATTGAAGTTTCCCCCAAGCAATAGAAGACAATGCGGTGGAAATCCAAGCTTTGGTCTCCGAATTTGACTCCAATCATGAAGAACGAAGTCCGGAAGGGCAGCGCCTATTGTTGAGAGATTCACGGGATCTGATCGCTTCGAAGATCTCCCGATCCGCTCTCTCTCTCTCTCTCTCACAGGCATTAGGAGGATGGGCAGGAGATTATCTGGAGGAGATGAGCACCTGATTCAAGGAGGGAGTCATCCTCCAACTCATTATAAACATCACGCGACGCCTCGGTCCAGGGACTCGAAAAACCCATCAGACACAAAGACTCGGGAATCCAAGCATCATATTGGGAACCTAAATGTCATAATAAAGTCTAGGTGGCAGGTTTCCTTAAATAAATGCTAGGGGGTTACAACCGCCATGTCAATACTCAAAGGCACCCATGGATGGCCGACGACGTTGTCGCTCCCATGGCTTTCAATTCACTAATTTTTAACCAGCCAGCTACTATGACTGGCAGATTTTTTTTTTTTTTAATTTGTCCGGGCCGTTTAAATAGAGCATACCGTTCTATTTAATGGTAGACATGATGATGCTTTCTTTCAACTGACGGTGGTGATGACAGTTGATAGAAAAAAAAAAGGATGATTATTGATTGCGATCGGCATCTACCAGCGTTGATACTCGAGGACATGTTAAATTTTTTTTTAAAAAAAAAATCCTATATTGTGGGATAAGAGATCCTATTGTGATACATGCTTTGAAGGGCCTATGATGCCTCACAGCTTCCTTTCTTTGTGGGTATCAAGAGATCCTATATTGTGATACCATATCCTATATTGTGGACCAGAAAAGACTTTGTACACCGCCTAGCCTCCAGTACAGCAAGTCATACGTGGGCTGCACCGTTCTTTTTTATTGGTCCATATACGCACGACACCCATTAAAAAATGTTAAGACATCCCGAGAGAAAACTTACGACACCCTAGTTTTAAGCTTACGACACCGTAGTTAAAAAGTGAAGACACTCATAAAGCAAAAAAAAAAAACTCACAACATCCTAGTTTTAAACTGACGACACTTAGTTTTAAGTTTAAGACACCCGTTCAGAAAAGTGTCTTCCAAAAAAAACTGAACGGGTATTAATGCACATCACGTTAAAATTAAGATAGCTACTAAGAAAGCAAAAAAAACCTTACGACACTTTAATTTTAAACTTACTGACATCCTAGTTATAAAACTAAGACACTCATTAAGAAAGCAAAAAATAACCCTAGTTTTAAACTTATGACAATAAAGCCACGACACCCATTCATCTATACATAAATTCCAAAAAAAGCTGGTATTAATGCACGTCATGTCAAAATTAAGAGACATTAAAAAAGCAAAAAAACTTACGACACTTTAGTTTTAAGCTTACGACACCGTAATTATAAAATCAAGACACCCGTTCAAAAAGCAAAAAAAACTCACGACATCCTAGTTTTAAGCTTAAGACATCCGTTTAGAAAAAGTGTATGTACACAAATTCAAAAAAAAAAAAAAAAACTGAACGGGTATTAATGCACGTCAGACGGCTTTTTTTTTTGGAAGTTGTATACATGTACCTTTTCTAACGGATGTCTTAAGCTTAAAACTAGGGTGTCGTGAGTTTTTTTGCTTTCTAAATGGGTATCTTCACTTTATAACTACGGTGTCGTAAGCTTAAAATTAGGATGTCGTAAGTTTTTCTCTCGAAATGTCTTAACATTTTTTAATGGGTCTCGTGCGTATGTGGACCAATAAAAAGGAATGGTGCAGCCCACGTAGGACTTGCTGCATCGAAGACGATGTACAAAGTCTTTTCCATCGTGGACTACATTATAACCCTTCACGACACGAATGCTTACCGTCGAGAAGCCTACGAAAGTGCTGACCCAAGCTCATAAATTGAAGCAGTATCTTTTTATTAAGCGATACAAGACTGTGACAAACTTTTCTTTCCAATTTCATAGTGCTCTCAAGTGTGAGGATCTAACATGATTAATAAAGATAGTCACGCCCAATTTTGATATGTACTTATCACAAATTCATAGTTCAAAAGTTTATTCTAGAAATTATTTGGAGCGAAAGAAGTTGAATTTTAAAAATTAAAGATTAACATTTATCTTCTCTTAATTATCGATAATTCTAAATTGAGAACGTATGAGATTTTTAAAAATGATTTAGATTTTCAATTTGAAAATATCAAATGCCAACGAGTTTCCTTCAGAATCTGAATAAAATTGTTCATATAGACTTATAATTCATGCAGTATCCCTTTTATTTATTAATGTTAGACCTGTAAATCTTCTTTAGAAATAAAAGCCACCGAAAGCGCGCGCTTTCCAACCACGTCAGTGGAGGATGGCAGCAAGTGTAAAGGCCCATTGCAAATGGGGATGATAAATGAAATCGGCGTTGCTGGCAACACCTCAGGAGACAGATCGTCAATGGTTATCGATTGGGAAAATAAAACAAAAGAAACTAATAAAGCGAGCCGTTCCAAGCCGCGCCTGCTGTAACGTCTCGGCAGACGCCGAAGTCGAGACGCAAATAATTAACTGACAAATAGTGTGGATTCTTTTTTATTTATTGCTTTTTCTATGGCATTTCCACTTGTCATCTTCATCTCTACTTTTGGGACTACATGGTCTTCGAACCTCTTCTTATATATATTAGTTATGACGGATCATGTTACCTAGCAGCTTCCCTTTCTTTTTGCGTTTTGAGAGATCCATCCTCCTCCTTTGATCGTCTCTGACGAAATGGCAATGATCTTAGATGTCTTTGTGGGAAGACATCTAATTGATTTCTAGTGGTGCCCATCATGATCGAAGAAATTAAGTTCATGATATGGGCCACCTAGTTTAGCTTTTGATCCTGTAGCACAAAATTCTGCCATTTTTAATTGAACTACAATTATTTTTAAGAAAAAAAAATATATGTAGATCTAGTTTACTATGTAGGATCGTTGTGGATCAATCAATCAATGAATATTGCATCAGTAATTTTTTTTCTTTTTAAATTTTTTTGTTCAAATTAATTTAAGTTTACCATTTAGACCATTTGAAAGGAGCACTGGGAGACATAGCGCTCACTAATTAGTTTGATTTATATTTGTCATGATAGATCAGGGCCACTTATTGAATGAGCCCTATACAACCTTTTGAACTTGAAGAGTGGATCGTCCTCTTTCTACCCTTAGAGTATAGCACGCATTCGACCAGCCCCAAGTCGTGTGAAGATGCGGAAGCGAGATGATATCCCTGCTGAAATTATGCAGCAGAATTTTGGATCCTAATCTTGGTAATCTTCCTGGATTGATTAGCAACTAGGATTTCTTAAGTTTCTTGCGCCCTAAGATTGTAAGAGAGGGTCGTGGCCTCTCTTCTTCGTCACGTGAACCTTCAGATCTGATCCAAAAAATCAAAAACGCTGCCCAAGGAGAAGATGCTGCTAGGGTTTCTTCATTCTCCTTCCTTGAGAGAGGCGGTTCCAAGAAGATGGCTAGGATAGAGATTGCAGCAATAAACCCTAGAAATCTAGGACATCTATGTGTGAGAAAGAGAGGAAGACGTGCATAAGAGAGGAAAAGAGAGAGATAGCTCGTTCTTGGGAGAAAAGAGTTTCTTTCATTCATCTGTAATCATCATCGTTACATGACTATATATAACCCGTCCCCATGACGGCCACCAAAATAAAACAAGCATCACACATGAACCAGTGCCTTATTATATGGATAATAAACCCTAAAAAAACTCTCTTAAATCTGCCCACACCTTGGGCCCAAACCCAGCCCAATGATAGACTAGCCCCCTCAAGACCCAACAACCTGGGCCTTAACCCTGTGGAGCCTACAAACCTCCACCCTAGGATTTAAGCTTTGGAGTACCACCAAGCTCTACAATCTCCACCTTGGTGCTTCAAAGCTGTTGAAAAATTTGCACATTCCCTCAGACCCATCAGTGTCACACATGAGAGAAAGCTATTCCGTGGAAGAGTCTTCGTAAGTGCATCTGCCTGGTTCTTCTTTGTATGAACTTTTACTAGCTCCACTTCACCTTCTTCCACCAATTCTCTGATCCTGTGATACCTTACATCTATATGCTTTGTGCATGCATGATAGATTGGGTTCTGAGCCAACTACAGGGCACTCTGACTATTACTGTGTAGCAATATTGTACCCTGCTTCACCCCCATTTCTATGATGAGTCTCTTCAACCAAAGAGCCTCTTTGGCAGCCTCTGTAATCCCTATATACTCAGCTTCTGTTGTAGACAAAGCTGTAATAGGTTAAAGGATTGATCTTCAAGAAATTAATCCACCATTCATGCTAAATACATACCCTGTGGTAGACCTTCTTGTATCCAGATCACCTGCAAAATTTGCATCCACAAACCCTTCCAATGGACCTAATGACTTACTTGGGATATTAGATTTCTTCTTAGATTCTTCTTGCTGCCCAAAAATTAGACCAAGTCCACGAGTTCCCTGAAGGTACCTCAAAATCCACTTGAGTGCCTTCCAGTGCTCCTTCCCTGGGTTCGCCATGAATATGCTCACCTGGATCACTGCATATGCTATATCAGGCCTGCAACATACCATAGCATACATAATGCTGCCCACGACTAGCATATGGAACTCTCTCCATGTACTCTTTCTCTTCATCTGTTTAGGGGTTCTGTAACTTTGAAAGAGACATATGACTAGCCAAAGTGTTCTAACTGGTTTGGCCTTATCCATCCCAAACCTCTCCAACACCTTCTGAATATATCCACCATGATAAGTGTAGAATTTTCTTGGTCCTATCTCTATAAATTTTCATCCCAAGTATCTTCCTAGCTGACCCCAAATCCTTCATCTCAAATTCTATTGATAATGCAGATTTCAGTCCATTCACTGCTTCAACACTCCTGCTGGCAATGAGCATATCATCCACATACAGAAGGAGATACAATGCATCATCCTCATCCACATCTTTCATATAGACAAAGTATCATGTTCACATCTAAAAAATCCAAGGCCCAAAATAAAAGTGTCAAACCTTTTGTACCACTGACGAGGTGACTGCTTCTAACCATAGAGCGATTTCTTTAGTAGACACACTTTTTCTTCCAATCCAGATTTCTTGAAACCCTCTGGTTGCTTCATGTATATCCTCTCCTCTAGACTTCCATGTAAGAAAGCCATCTTCACGTCCATCTGCTGCAACTCTATACCATGTTGTGCTACAAGAGATAACAACACACGAATTGAAGCATGACGTACCACTGGAGAGAATACCTCTATGTAGTCCACTCCCTCTCTGTGAGAACCCTTAGCAACAAGCCTTGCTTTGATTCTGACTCTACCTTGCTCTGAAGGTGCCTCCTTCTTTGTGAACACCCATTTTGAACCAATGGCCCGAGCATCTCTAGGTAGATCCACTAGCTGCCATCTCTTGTTCTTTTCCAGGGACTCTATCTCCTCCATCATGGCCTGCATCCATGAGTCTCTTTCTGAACTTTTCATGGCTTCTTGAAAGGTCTCTGGATCTTCATTTGCAGTGATTAGAGCATAGGAAATCATGTCATCAATGCGATACCGAGCAGGTTTGATGATGGTATGCTTTGCCTTGTGTAGTGTCATACCCCTTTAATCATCTCTCAAAGTTGAAGTGTGTGACTCCACCTGTACTCCTTCTGGATTGATGGCTCTCATGACTGATCTTTTACATGTATTGGAACATTTATACTTTCTTACACAAAATTCCTTTGTTCAAATATTTTTCTGAGTGTATCAGTTGTTAGACATATGAAGAAGCTTCTAAATCACACCTTCAACTCGACCGTGCTTAAAGGAGGTTCAGATCAAACTGAGTAGCTTAAGAATAATTCACTTACAATTTGCATAAAAAGACAAAATTAGTATTTAAAGTAATATTTAACATGCCTTGATCCCAGCTTATTCTTTTTTATTCTATTTTAATACTTATTATCTTAGTTATTTTTATTATTTTATAAAGATTTCTAGAAACTTTCGGGCTTTGCATCCAACGGTTCAAGGTCTAAGTTTATTATTCATTTGTTCTTTAAAATACGGTGTATAGTAAAAAAAATCATTATATTAAAAGTTTTATTATCCAAAAATATTTATTAAAGTAGGTAATCCTTTAATTATATCTGAAAGGTTTTAGTATCTTTATTTTAATTATAAATTATTATATATTTGGTTATAGAAAGATTGTTGGATTTTTAATCTTCAATTATATTTTTTTTTGTCCTTTCTAATTACAATGCGGACCTAAATATTTTTTTAATTAAATCTAAATAATGCAATTGATTCCAACCTAACTAACATAGCAAATGAGATTTTCTTGTCTTTTAGTTGACCCGACTCCACCGTATTTGATCAATCAATAAGTTTGGTATTGATCGAAGATGATGTTATGGGATCGGTGAAATTTGATTAGGTCTCGATGAAGCACGTTGAACTTAATCCAACATAATTGAGGCCGGTGACCGCATTTGTTTAGTATTAATGATTGACGGAATGATGAAAAATTCTTCTCATATCAAAAGAGAAGAATGCAGCAGTTGACAACTTGGTCGAGAGCAACGAAGAAAGTGATCCGCTTAAAATTTACTATAATTTAACACTCCCAAATCAATGTATACCGCCATGTCAATACTCAAAGGCACCCATGGATGGCCGACGACCCTGTCGCTCCCATGGCTTTCATTCACTGAATTTTTAACCAGCCGACTACTATGACTGGCAGATTTTTTTTTTTTAATTTGTCCGGGCCCGTTTAAATAGAGCATACCATTCTATTTAATGGTAGACATGATGATGCTTTCTTTCAACTGACGGTGGTGATGACACGTTGATAGAAAAAAAAAGGATGATTATTGATTGCGATCGGCATCTACCAGCGTTGATACTCGAGGACATGTTAATTTTTTTTTTAAAAAAAATCCTATATTGTGGGTATCAAGAGATCCTATATTGTGATACATGCTTTGAAGGGCCTATGATGCTCACAACTTCCCTTTCTTTGTTGGTATCAAGATATCCTATATTGTGATACCATATCCTATATTGTGGACTAGAAAAGACTTTGTACACGCCTCTAATGCAGCAAGTTATACGTGGGCTGCACCGTTCTTTTTTATTGGTCCACATACGCACGATACCCATTAAAAAATGTTAAGACATCCCTAGAGAAAAACTTACGACATCCTGTGTTGCTAGTATCCATGCATGCATCAATAATGCACGTTTAATTTGTTTGCCAATTTTCTGAAAATTAAGCTGGAAACATTACAGTGGTAAGAAATTTTTTTTTTGCTAAGCGTCTGAGCAATGTGAACTTGGAGCCTTTATTGAGAGATGCAAATATGTAGATGATCCTTGAGATGACTCAATGACATCAAGGCAAAGAAGGGAAATTTTTCTTTTGTTCTTTCTAATTTCAATGTGAACTTAAATATTTTTATTAGATCTAAGTCATGCAATTAATTCCAACCTGACTTGCATAGCAAATGAAATTTTCTTTCTTTTAGTTGACCGTACTTCGTCTAATTTGGTCGGTCAATTGGTTAGATATTTTATCGGATGAAATTTGATTGGTCTCGATCAAGCACATCCAATCCAATATGATCCAACATAATTGAGGCCATGATAATGACTCCATTTGTTTAGCACTAGTGATTAGTGGAATGGTGGCAAGGCTGGCAAAAAATTCTTTCAATATTTCTAAGTTTTTATTCATCTATTCTTTAAAATTATGCTCTAGCTCTTGTACAGTACCAAAAAAATCACTATATTAAAAGTTTATTATCCAAAAATATTTATTGAAGTAGGAAATCCTTTAATTATATTTGAAATTGTTAGTAATTTTGTTTTAATTATCAATTATTATATTTGATTGATTATAGAAAGATTGTTGGATTTCTAATCTTCAATTATTGACCTTTGTTTTGTTCTTTGTAATTCCATTATGGACCTAAATATTTTTTATTAAATTTAAGTCATGCAATTGAGTCCAACCTGACTTGCACGGCAAATAAGATTTTAGTTTTTTAATTGACCCCACTCTGCCTTATTTAATCAATCAATAGGTTAGGTATTGATCCAAAATAATGTTATGAGATGAAACTTGATTAGATCAAGCATGTCCAATAATCTGATCCAACATAATTGAGGCCATTATAATGACTACATTTGTTTAGTATTAGTGATTGATGGAATGGTGACAGTGTTAACAAAAATATTTATTTCAATGTTTCTAAGTTTATTATTCATTTGTTCTTTAAAATTACAGTCGGGCTTTGTATAGTAAAAAAAAACTCACTATATTAAAAGTTTTATATCCAAAAAAATTTATTGAAGTAGCAATCCTTTAATTATATCTGAAAGGTTTTAGTATGTTTATTTTTAATTATAAATTATTATATATTTGATTATAGAAAGATTGTTGGATTTTTAAATTTTTTTATTATCGATTTTATTTTTTTTCTGTTCTTTCTAATTACAATGCAGATCTAAATATTTTTTAATTAAATTTAAGTCATGCAATTGATTCCAACCTAGCTAACATAGCAAATGAGATATTTTGTCTTTTAGTTGACCCAACTCCATCTTATTTGATCAATCAATAAGTTAGGTATTGATCCAAGATGATGTTATGGGATAAAATTTGATTAGGTCTCGATCAAGCATGTTCAACCTAATCCAACATAATTGAGGCGAGGACGGTGACTACATTTGTTTAGTATTAACGATTGATGGAACGATGAAAAATTATTCTTATAACGAAAAGGAAGAATGCAACAATCGACGACTTGATCGAGCGCAACGAAGAAATTGATCCGCTTAATATTTATAATTTAACACTCCAAATCAAGGTATATCGCCATGTCAATGCTCAAAGGCACCCATGGATGGCCGGCGACCCTGTCGCTCCCGTGGCTTTCAATTCACTAAATTTTTAACCAGCAAACTACCATGGTTGGCAGATTTTTTTTTTTTTTAATTTTTCCTTCGGTAACCTCTCGCATGCATTTAATTTGTGGGAGCAAAGAAAAAGAGCTATTGGGATTGATCTCCGGACCCGTTTAAATAGAGCGTACCATTCTGCCTGATGGTAGGCTTGATGCTGCTTTCTTTCAACTAACGGTGGTGATGACATGCTGATAGAAAAAAAAAAAGAACGATTATTGATTGCGATCGGCATCTACCAGCGTTGATGCTCGAGGACATGTTAAATTTAAAATATATATATATATCCTATATTGTGGGTATCAAGAGATCCTATATTGTGATACAGGCTTTGAAAGGCCTATGATGCCTCACAGCTTCCCTTTCTTTGTGGGTATCAAGAGATCCTATATTGTGATACCAAATCCTATATTGTGGACAACATTATAACCCTTCACGGCCCGAATGCTTACGGTCGAGAAGCCTAAGAAAAGTGCTGACCGAAGCTCATAAATTGAAGTAGTATCTTTTTTATTAGGCGATACAAGACTGTCGCAAACTTTTCCTTCCAATTTCATAGTGCTCTCGAGTGTGAAGATCTAACATGATTAATAAAGATAGTCACGCCCAATTTTGATATGTACTTATCACAAATTCATAGTTCAAAAGTTTATTCTAGAAATTATTTGGAGCGAAATAAGTTGAATTTTTAAAAATCAAAGATTAACATTTATCTTCTCTTAATTATCGATAATTCTAAAATTGAGAATGTATGAGATTTTTAAAAATGATTTATGATTTTTCAATTTGAAAATATCAAATGCCAACGAGTTTCCTTCAAATCTGAATAAAATTGTTCATATAGACTTATAAATTCATGCAGTATCCCTTTTATTTATTAATGTTAGACCTGTAAAGCTTCTTTAGAAATAAAAAGCCACCGAAGGCGCGCGCTTTTCCAACCACGTCAGTGGAGGATGGCAGCAAGGGTAAAGGCCCATTGCAAATGGGGATGATAAATGAAATCGGCGTTGCTAGCAACACCTCAGGAGACAGGTCGTCAATGGTTATCGATTGGTAAAATAAAACAAAAGAAATTAACTAATAAAGCTCGCCGTTCCAAGCCGCGCCTGCTGTAACGTGTGGGCAGAAAGTCGAGACGCAAATAATTAACTGACAAATAGTGTGGATTCTTTTTTATTTATTGCTTTTTCTATGGCATTTCCACTTGTCATCTTCATCTCTACTTTTGGGACTACATGGTCTTCGAACCTCTTCTTATATATATTAGTTATGACGGATCATGTTACCTAGCAGCTTCCCTTTCTTTTGCATTTTGAGAGATCCATCCTCCTCCTTTGATCGTCTCTGACGAAATGGCAATGATCTTAGATGTCTTTGTGGGAAGACATCTAATTGATTTCTAGTGGTGCCCATCATGATCGAAGAAATTAAGTTCATGATATGGGCCACCTAGTTTAGCTTTTGATCCTGTAGTACAAAATTCTGCCATTTTTAATTGAACTACAATTTTTTTTAAGAAAAAAAAATATAAGTAGATCTAGTTTCCTATGTAGGATCGATGTGGACCAAATCAATCAGTGAATATTGCATCAGTAATTTTTTTTTTCTTTTTTAAATTTTTTTGTTCAAATTAATTTAAGTTTACCATTTAGACCATTTGAAAGGAGCACTTGGAGATATAGTGCTCACTAATTAGTTTGATTTATATTTTTCATGATAGATCAGGGCCACTTATTGAATGAGCCCTATACAACCTCTTGAACTAGCATGCATTTGGCAGGGTTTTATTTCGCTGATTTTGTGATTGGTTTGATTGTTTTTTGCTTGATGATTAAATTTTTGCATGCACCAGCTCTTATTAATTCAACAAATTTATTCACTCCCCTTTTTAATTAAACTATGATAGGTTTTTTTTTTAAAAAAATATAAATAAGTTGAGAATTATGAGACCTAGAAAGACCATTTACATCATCTGAATATTTACATCAAAAATTGGCCCGGTGAGTCAGCATGTTCGCCGCCCGGCCTAAACCAAGCACGTAGCCACGTGCTTGCATGAATCATACGCCGTGTTTTTTTTAGTTGTAGGGGATTGCAACTATCAAGTGAGAAAATCATTCCGTTTTAGACATCATGACTAATAGACTAAGTCTATAAATAAACTTTAGGGCTTAGGCTTAATATACAACAGCTTATTTATCCTTTCTTACACAAAATTTCTCTGTTCAAATATTTTCTGACCACATAAGTTGTTAGACATATGAAGAAGCTTCTATATCACACCTTCAACTTAACCGTGCTTATAAAAGGAGGTTTAGGTTAAACTCATCGGTAGCTTAAGAATAATTCACTTACAATTTGCATGAAGAGACAGAAATTAGTCTTTAAGGTAATATTTAACATGCTTGATTCCAGCTTATTCTTCTTTATTCTATTTTAATACTTATTATCTTAGTTTATTTTTATTGTTTTATAAAGATTTCTAGACACTTTTGGGATTTGCATCCAACGGTTCATGGTCTAATTTTTCTTCATCAGAAATTGCTAAAAAAGTCATTCTAAAATTTCATTATTGTAATCTAAAAATATCTTACTTAGAAATTAGTGCAAATTTGCTTCTATTTTAAAAATAATATTAGAAATTTTTTGTTAAAAATTTATTTTCTGCACTAAAGTACATGCACAACTAATAATTTACCAGCGCAAGTAATATTTTAAGACTCCCAAACCAATGTATATCGCCAAGCCAATATTCAAAGGCACCCATGGACGACCACTACCTTGTAGCTTTCGTGGCTTTCAATTCACTGAATTTTTAACCAACCGTTTTTTTTTTTTTTGGGTAATCTTTGGCAGGAGGGCGAAGAAAAATAGCTGTTGGGATTAATGTCCGGACCAAAGTTGTCAATTTCCAATTTTATGGTGAGAATGCTTGCAGTCGATGACTGTAATACCCGGTTCAGATGAACCAGGCTTGATTCAGATGAACCAAGCTCCTGACTTTTGGGTTCCCCGGACTAACGCTTCGCTCCAGGCGAAGCGTTTAGCCTTTCGGGAAACCCCCGATCCGAGGCACTGCACGGGTGATTAAATAGGAAGGATGAGGACCCTTTCTTCAAGTGGGCGCACTTCATCCATCAGGTAATTCCCTACCAGAGAGAGAGAGAGCGAGCAGGAGAGAGAAAGAGATAGCCGGAGAGAGAGAGAGAGAGAGCCCGAGAGAGAGAGACAGTCGGGAAGAGCAGAGAGAGACAGCCAGGAAGAGCGAGAGAGAGACAGCGCGTGAGAGAGACACAGAGAGGGAGACAGAGAGAGTGATGAGAGAGCCGGCCGGACCCTTGGTTCAGGCCCGGCGGCGTGCTCGCCGCCGCACCGGGCCTGAGCCTTGGCCGGTGACCCCGCCGGCACCGGGGGAGGCATCCGGCGGGGTGGTGGTGGAGAGAGAGAGGAGAGAGGGCCAATTGGCCCTCCTCTCGCGCGGTGGCGGAAGCCGAACCGGTTCGGCTTCCGTCGGTTGGTTCGGGCCCGGCGGCGTGCTCGCCGCCTCGCCGGGCCCGAGCTTTGGCCTGTCGCCTCCACCGGCGCCGGGCGTGCGTCCGGTGGAGGTCCGGTCGGCCAAGGTGGCCAGCCGTGCCACCGGCACGTGCCGCGCGGCCTGCCGGCGGTCCGGGGTGGCCGGAGTGCCGCCGGCACAGGCCGTGCGGACGGTGAGAGAGAGAAATTGAATGAGAGAAAGGGAGGAAGGAGGCCGACCGCGGTGGCGGCCGGCTTCGGCCCGGCCTCCGGCGGCCGGGCCCAGAATTGGCCGGCGGCGGCCCGGCCGCCGGCCATGCTGTCCCCTGTTTCGGTGAAACAGGGGATCGGGAAGAAGGGATGAACCGGGCCGGCTGGGCCGGCCGGTTCAGGCCTTTTGGGCCGTGCAGGATGAGTTTGGGCTGGTTTTTGGGCCCGTAACGGGCCGGGATTAGAAAAATAATTATATGGCTAGAATCTTGGTGAATTCTAGTTTCTTGGGGTATTTTTACTTCCCCAATCGGTGTGTATAGTGGGAGATATTCGAGCCCAAAGTAGGGCCCGTGAACTAGTCTGGGTAGAAATTCTAAGGGTCATTTTAATATTCCTTGCTAATCAATTAATTGTGTAAATGATCCTGTAGGTGCTCAGACATCTGACTAGCTTATTTATACCTGTTGGATTGCGTACTGAGGTAAGTAAGCCAGTTATCAGTATTTAATAATTATTCATAAATGTTTAAATTATGAATTGTGATGTGAAGAATTGTTATTGGCTAAATTTGTAAGTAGATGAATATTACGAATACATGGCTGTTTATGTGCTATGATTTTTGTGGATGCTATGCATGAGAGATGCAGTTATGATGCATGAGAGATGCAGTTATTATGCATGAGAGATGCAGTTATTATGATATTGATGTGATATATTACATGCAATTGTTCAGTAGGTATAATCCACTGTTTATGCAATATTGAGTTGTCATTGACATGATGAGTGCATGTGATGTGAGGTACTGTTATGTGTCGCCGCGGTCTCCTTTATCCTGTCATACCACACACACGTCTAGAGGACGTGTTCTGGTGGATTTCGACATGGCGTGACCCTGGTATCTCGACCTTTCAGTAGGGGGGATGCTTTAAGGGAATGCTTGTTGGTACATTATTGGCGTGACCCTGGTATCTCGACCTTTCAGTAGGGGGGATGCTTTAAGGGAATGCTTGTTGGTACATTATTGGCATGACCCTGGTATCTTGACCTTTCAGTAGGGGGATGCTTTAAGGGAATGCTTGTTGGTACATTATTGGCGTGACCCTGGTATCTTGACCTTTCAGTAGGGGGATGCTTTAAGGGAATGCTTGTTGGTACATTATTGGCGTGACCCTGGGACCTTTCAGTAGGGGGATGCTTTAAGGGAATGCTTGTTGGTACATTATGGTGACCTTTCCTTTATGCCGTGACCCTGGTATCTCGACCTTTCAGTAGGGGGGATGCTTTAAGGGAATGCTTGTTGGTACATTATTGGCGTGACCCTGGTATCTCGACCTTTCAGTAGGGGGATGCTTTAAGGGAATGCTTGTTGGTACATTATTGGCGTGACCCTGGTATCTCGACCTTTCCTTTATGGTACGTGACCCTGGGACCTTTCAGTGGATGCTTTAAGGGAATGCTTGTTGGTACATTATTGGCGTGACCCTGGTGATCTGCTTTAAGGGAATGCTTGTTGGTACATTATTTCTGGTGACCTTTAGGGGGGATGCTTTAAGGGAATGCTTGTTGGTACATTATTGGCGTGACCCTGGTCGATCAGTAGGGGGGATGCTTTAAGGGAATGCCTTTGGGGTAGGGGGATGCTTTAAGGGAATGCTTGTTGGTACATTATTGGCGTGACCCTGGTATCTTGACCTTTCAGTAGGGGGATGCTTTAAGGGAATGCTTGTTGGTACATTATTGGCGTGACCCTGGTATCTCAGTAGGGGGATGCTTTAAGGGAATGCTTGTTGGTACATTATTGGCGTGACCCTGGTATCTTGACCTTTCAGTAGGGGGATGCTTTAAGGGGATGCTGGTTGGTACACTATTGAGATATTGCAGGGCCGTGGGTCACATTTACAGTTACCATTGAGAGTATAAACAGTGGGTTTACTTATATAGTATAATTGAGCGGTTATGGATGCAAATGATTGGTATTATATTCATAAGTGCCGCCGCGGTTCTCCTTTGCTATGGCCATACACATCTAGAGGATGTGCTCAGATGAGGCATTGCAGGGCCGTGGGACACGCATGATATAATACTTACATTGCATAATGGAGTGATTGTGAATGCAAAAGAATGAATTATATTTATATGTGCCGCCGCGGCTCTCCTTTGTTATGGGGCATTGTAGGGCCGTGGGACACATATGATATAATATAACAATTGGAATGCTTTATATGCACTGATAATTTGCTATGATATTTGATATGTGTCACCACGGCTCTCCTTTGTTATGGGGCATTGCAGGGCCTTGGGACACATATGATATAATATAACAATGATGGGTTTACTTACATTGCATGTTTGAGTATTTGTGAAATGTTTATGCATGCAGATCATTTATATGCTTATTGATTGCTATGCTATGATTTGACTGTATAACGTGGTTTACTTACTGAGTGTAATCTCATAAAAATATTATAATGTTTTTGCTACAGGACCATGAGATTTGAGAATAACATGTTGGAGTGATGGACCTCAACTCAAATAAAATATAGATTTTGTTTTATTGCTATACCAGTGTATTTATGTATAGGGCTTGATGCCCAGACTATATTATTGTGGTGTGTAAGGAACCATAGGTTCGTTGGAGCTTCTATTTAAAATAAAGTGGATTCATATGTTGATGTAACCCCAGTAATGCTTATGTGTAGGGCTTGTAGCCCAAATCTTTAGTTATGGATTGTATTAAAGACATGGACTTGAATGATATATAGGTTGTTGCTTTTCTTGAATTCAGTGTCATGTTTCGGGACGCCTTGCGTGCCCGGCACGCGGCGGGTTGTCACCCTAGCTCAAAATTTTTGGGTCTGGGGCGTGACAATGACAAACTTTTCTATATATATATCCAATTTTATGATGTTCTTGTGTGAGGATCCAACATGATTAATAAAGGTAATCACGCCTAGTTTTGATATCACTTATCACAAATTCATAGTTTAAAAGTTTATGCTGCGAGAAAACCGGCCGTTTGAAGCGAAGGAAATTGAGCTTTGAAAATCAGAGGTTAATATTTCTTTTCTTGTTAATTATCATATTTTTAAAATTAAGGATATGCAAGATTTTCTTAAAAAAATTTTATGGTGCTTCCAACCTAAAATTATCAAAGGCCGATGATCAGTTTCCTTGAGAATCCGCGTAAAATTATTCATCTAGATTTATAAATCCATGTAGCACCTTTTTTTATTGATTGACGTTAGACCTGTCAGTGGAGCTCCTTTAAAAATAAAAACTACCGAATGCTTTTCCAACCATGTCAATGGAGGATGGCAGCGAGAGTAATAAAGCTTGATGCATGAAGGCAAAGTTGATGGCAACACAACACCTCAGGAGACAGATCGTCAAAGACAACTAATAAAGCGAGCCGATCCAAGCTGTAACATGCGGACAGACGCGCTGAATAATGTGGATTCTTTTTTTATTTCTTGCTTTTTCTACAGCATTTCCAGTATCTACTTCTGGGACGTGGTTATATATTAGTTATTATGATCAGGGATCATCTTACCTCACAGCTAGCTTCCCTTTCTTTTTGCGCTTTGAGAGATCCATCCATCCTCCTCCTCCTTTGATAGCCTCGACGAAATGGCAATGATCCTAGATGCCTTTGTGGGAAGATATGTTAACAAACTTTCAGAATTTCTAGATGGAGAGATGTCCATGATGCTGGGCGTGGAGGATGAGCTCAGAAGGCTTCAGAGGAGAATGGAGAGAATAAGTGGCTTTCTTGAATCTGCAGAGCGGAAGGGACTTTCAAACGGAGACATCCGTATTTGGGTGAGGGAGTTCAAGGATGTCATGTATGATGCTGATGATATCATTGATCTTTGTGAGATCGAGGGCAGAAAATTATTGGAAGGTCATCCGTCCATGGTACGTCATCCTTCATCTTTATTTTCCTGCTTCAGCTGCATCAAGTTCCGACATGAAATTGGTAGCAAAATTAGAAAACTCAATAACAGGCTAAAACAGATTGCAGAAGATGAATCAATATTACCTAAACTGGAATACTCTATGCAAGAAGTTCATGAGAGTAGAATAAATCATCGTCAGACTTTTCCTAATGAGGTTAAGTCTGATTTTGTCGGGACACAAATTGAAGAGGCTACTCAGAATATTGTGGAGTCGTTAATTAAAGAAGATAATAAAAGATATCGTGTTTTGGTGATTGATGGAATGGGTGGAATTGGCAAGACCACTCTTGCTTCTAACATATACAGCGATCAAAGGATCAAAGAGAACTTTCCTATTCGTGCATGGGTGTGTGTTTCTAACGATTTTTCAGAGACACAGCTTCTCAAAGAGATGATTAAGCAAATAGATAAAAATTATAATGGGGGTGAATCTAAGGCGGTGCTTATACCCTATCTTTTATCTATTCTTGTAAAAGATTCTTTATTGTATTAGATGATATGTGGCGTTCGGAGGTTTGGGAGGCTTTGTTTTAGATGTCCTTTGGAAAGTGCAATAGCTAGTGGTAGGATTATCATCACCACTCGGAACAGAAATGTGGCAATAAATATAAGAGCAGATATCCACCATGTTAGTAAAATGGATAACAACATCGGGTGGGCATTACTTTGCAAGAAAGTCCTTGGAGATGTTGATGTGGAGGAGGAGGAGATCATAATTTGAGAGAAATCGGGATTAAAATTGTGGAAAAATGTGATGGTCTTCCTCTTGCAATCAAACTATAGCAGGGGTTTTTAATATCGAAAGAGAAGTAGCTTAGAATGGGATAAGGTTCTCAAAACGATGCATGGTGTTGATGCCCGGTCACTTTGAGTCAGCCTCCTTGAGCGCCGACCGTTCCCCCACAGAAATATCGGAGCCCTTCCTTTGTCTTCAAAGCCTGCAAGAAGTCCCACGGCCGGGTATTCCGGCGGAGACCCTCCGACGCTCAAGTTAGTGCTCTAGGCAACAGCCGTGAGCTTGAGAAAGCTCGAAAGAGAAAGAGTTAGAGAACTCATAATGAGCGTGTGTTCCCCTTTTTTGAGTTACCTCTTACCTTCTTTATTCACCATTGTACTCTGTGTAGCTTGCTTGAGAAGTTTGAATCTTTGTCATCTAGTGGGAATGAGTCACGTGGGGCCTCATGATGGACCATGACTTTTGGGGCTCATTTATTCTGAGTGGCTGAAGTGTCATGATGACTAAGTACTTTCGGTGGGTGAAACGTCAGGGCTGACATCTGTGAGGCCCAAATCCTGCCACTTGTCAAGACTTTTATGATAAATGATAACTTTCGATAAAGCTTACCCTTTAGTGGAATGTTAGAGCTTTAGGCGCCATCTCGTCAGAGACAGATGACCACTTAATTATCTCATTAGAGTAAGTGGCCATAATTTATTAATCCAAAAGATGACGTGATGAACAGTCACTATAGGGCCCACGCGTGTCCGAGCTGGAAGCCACTAAGGAAGGGCCGCTAGGGACTTAGGTCCGGCGAGGCCGTTATCGACTGAGGCCGGGGCCGCCTAGGACTGCTCGGGAGCCGCCAAGGGCCTCTTGGGATCACTGTGGCCGCCTAGGATTGTTCGGACTTGTGCGCGCATAAGGCCGGCTAGGATGCTCGTGGTAGAAAATAGGGGCCGCTTGGGATCGGTGCGGCCGCTTGGGAACGCTCGGGGCAGCCGTCATAGGAGTGTCGGGGGCTGCCTAGGATTGCTCGGGAGCTGCCTAGCTGGGAGAAGCCTTCGGGACCGCCTAAGATGAAGACGTCCCGAAGTTATTACCGAAGCACATTAACGTGCATGCATGGGGCCAAAAAGGGAGTCAATCGTGGCAACCATAAATGCACATGGCCTTTAAAAGACCATAAAGCCCCGACACATAAATGCGATAGGGAGCCGTCGTCGTGGTGACATTGGGAGTCTGAAACCGAAACCGCCTAGAAAGGCCGCCTGGTAAGGCCACCAGGGATGGTCACCTAGAAAGGCCGCCTAGGGTGGCCGTTGAGGGAAAGGCCGCTCAGGACCTCCTCTACCGTCTCTCTCTCTCTTAATGGTTCGTGACTTGACATGAATGCTCTTATTCAATTGAATGCTCTCCAATAAATGGCTTTGAGCGAGGGTTTTATAAGACCTATAAATGTCTCGGCACATAAATGCCGTTGAGGAGGCCTGGAGAGAGAGAGAGAGAGAGAGGGGCTGCCTAGGAATTATTGTGAGGAGGGGCCGCTTACTTATGAAGGGCCGCTTAGAATTTATCGTGAGGAGGGGCCGCTTAGACATGAAGGGCAGCCTAGGATTTATTATGAGGAGGGGCCGCTTAGACATGAAGGGCCGCCTAGGATTTATTATGAGGAGGGGCCGCTTAGACATGAAGGGCCGCCTAGGATTTATCGTGAGGAGGGGCCGCTTACTTATAAAGGGCCGCCCAGGATTTATTATGAGGAGGGGCCGCTTACTTATGAAGGGCCGCCCAAGATTTATCGTGAGGAGGGGCCGCTTACTTATAAAGGGCCTTAGGATTTATTATGAGGAGGGGCCGCTTAGACATGAAGGGCCGCCTAGGATTTATTATGAGGAGGGGCCGCTTAGACATGAAGGGCCGCCTAGGATTTATCGTGAGGAGGGCCGCTTACTTATGAAGGGCCGCCCAGGATTTATCTTAGTCTCCGTATCATTAAATGCCGCCCATTGATTTGTCCATGGGACATTAATGACAAAAGGCGGTCCTTAGGAGAACCCACTCACATCACATAGCTCTTTTTCCCTATTATTCTCTCTCTTCATTATGACGGATGCTTGTTGTAGTATAACGAAATTAAATGTCCATCGCATCCTTAAAGAAAGAACCCGATAGGCCAGCGAGGCCGTCTAAGATCAGCCTAAAAAATTTGAAATTTTTTATTTTTATTGTTCATGGGCCTGTTGACTGGCCCTATCACATGGTCAATGAGCCAGCTTCAAGAAGAACTCCCAGGTGCTCTATTTCTAAGTTATCAAGATTTACCTTCGGATCTAAAACAGTGTTTTCTTTATTGCTCATTATATCCTGAGGACTCTTTAATGGATCAGATGGATCTTATACGTTACTGGGTGGCTGAAGGTTTTGTGAAAGGAGCACAAGTAGATACACTTATGGAAGATTTAGCAGAGGAATACTATACAGAGTTAATTAGAAGGAATCTTTTACAAGTAGCAGATGAGGCTGAGGGTTTCTGCAGAATGCATGATGTGCTACGTTCCCTTGCTATCTTCTTGATAGGGGATGAGAGTACTTTCTGTAGCAATGATCAATCACCCAACATAAATCCCTTGGTTAAACTTCGTCGCTTGTCAATGGTAAACATGAAGGAGAGACTCCCAAATGTGATAAAACAGCAAACCTGTTTGAGGACTCTAATGCTCCGAAGCAGTCCTGAGATAAAGATGATTGAGAATGAACTTAATGAGAATCTGCGTTTTCTACGAAGCATAACCATAACAAGCACAGGACTTGAGAGTGTTCCAGGCTGTCTAGGAATCTATTACATCTCAGGCATCTAGATCTTGCTTGGACAAAAATTAGAGAGCTGCCAGAGTCCATTGGGTGCCTTGTAAACCTGCAGATATTAAATCTGTCAGGTTGTCGATTCTTGCATAAGCTTCCTAAGACCATTACAAAACTGTGCAATCTAATATGCCTTCGGTTAGAAGAAACTCCATTGACTCATGTACCCAAAGGAATAGGCAAACTGAAACATCTTAACCATCTCCAAGGATTTGTGGTTGGCCATAATGACATAGGTGCACCAGACGAGGAGGGGTGCGATCTGGATGAGCTACGATCTTTGCCCCAGCTGAGATTCTTGCAGATAGATAGGTTGGAAATGGCACAAGCAGGAGGAGCTCCGACTCTTGCAAATTGTCACTTTTTGAGGACAATGATTTTATGTTGTACAAGAGGAGTTATCCGGAATATTCAAGATGAAGCAATCCAGAGAAATAATGAGACATATGAAGGGCTATCTCCGCCATCCACCCTACAGACGCTTGAGATCTATTGCTTTTTTGGTACTGGATTCCCTATGGATGATGTCACCTTCATTGTATGCCTCTTTTCCTAACCTGACAGAAATAGTGCTCTCTGATTGTACATCATGCCCACAGCTACCACAACCATCGGACCTGAATTTCTTGCCCCCGTGCATCATCGGCACCGACAGCATTTCCCAAGCTTCAAGTGCTAACGTTTTTAAACATGGAAAAGTGGGAAGAGTGGTCCTTTGCTGCGGAGGGGGTTAGCGAAGAAAGAAGAGAAGCCCCTAAGTTGCTGCCCTGTCTCAGATTCTTGGCTCTTGACTCTTGTTATAAGCTGAGAGCTCTTCCAGAAAACCTGCGGCATGCCACCAGTTTACAAGAATTGCGCATTGGTTATGCCGACAAGCTAACAGAAATCAACGACCTCCCCTCTCTGACAGAAGAGCTTTCAATTTTGGGAACTCCAATGTGTTGGGCCTGGTGTGGTGCTATCAAGGCCCAGGTGGGCTAACTTGTATTGGGCTGGGTTTGAGTCCAAGGGTTGAGATTAAATCAAGTCACGGGTGTACACGGGCTTGGGGATTAGTTTAATCTCATTGGTTTAGTCCATGGGAGTTTTTTGTTGAGTCTGGGCCTGGTCCACTTCGTGGATGTATTTAAACCCTAGTCTCTAGGGTTTGGATGGAATAGAGAACAGATTCTTTTCTCCCAAAAATTCCCTTCTCTCATCATAGGGCGGCAGCCCTTTCTTTCTCCTCCCCATCTTCCTTCCTCCTTTTTCAAGAAGTAAACCTAACAGGATTAGAAATCCTTAGTTCTAGTTCTTGTTGAACGGGGAATCCCATTGCTATTCATCAAGGTCTAAACCTAACAGGATTGGGAATCCTTAGTTCTAGTTCTTGTTGAACGGGGAATCCCATTGCTATTCATCAAGGTCTAAACCTAACAGGATTAGGAATCCTTAGTTCTAGTTCTTGTTCAACAGGGAATCCCATTGCTATTAATCACAGGTCTAAACCCTAACAAGTGGTATCAGAGCCTGGTTCAAGGAGTAATCTGGAGGCCTTCAAGGAGTTGAAATAATTTCAACAGAATCTCGTCAAGGTACTTCTCTATTTTATAAAATTTATTTTTGTGCTATTTTTGGAATTGGCCATGGGGAGTAGCATAAAAATAGAGGTTGAGAAGTTTGATGGGAAGGGAAGTTTCTCCATGTGGAAAGTCCGGGTAGAGGACCTCCTTGTGCAGCAGGGTTTAGATTTGGCTTTGGAGGAAAGGCCAGATGGGATGACAGACAAGCAGTGGATTTTATTGGAGAAGAAGACATGTTCAATGATCAGGGGCTGTCTGGCGGATTCAGTCCTCTATTCAGTGCTGGAGGAGAAGACCCCGAAGGGACTCTGGACGAAGTTGCACACCCTCTATATGGGAAGAATATGTGCAACAAGTTGATGTTGAAGAAGCGCCTCTACAGCCTTCGGATGTCAGAAGGTGGAGATGTGCTGGGTCACATCCAAATATTCGACCAGATGAGCAATGAACTTCTGAATGTCGGGGTCAAGATGGAGGAAGAAGATAAAGCACTTCTGCTTTTATGTTCAATGCCCACGTCTTATGACTCATTGGTCACAACACTGCTCTATGGGAAGGAGACATTAATTTATGAAGATATTGTCTCGGTGCTTCGGACGAATGAGCAGAGGGAGAAGATGACCAAGGAAGCTGTTCCCCAGGAGGGTCTATCAGTTGGGGAAAGGACAGGCAGAGGTAGGGGCAGGGACAGAAGTAAGTCTGGAGGACGATCAAAGTCCAGGAAAGGCAAGAGAGAGCTGAAGTGCTATAAGTGTGGAGAGGTAGGACATTTTAAGAAGAATTGTCCTAAGTGGAAAAATCAGAAGGGAGAAAAAGGAGGATCTGAGTCTGTGAGTACAGTTGCAGATCAGGAGGTGGAGGATGATCTCTTGGTTGTATCAGATGATCACAGGCACAGCACAGAGATGTGGACCTTGGATTCAGCCTGTTCTCATCATTACACTCCCAACCGGTCGTGGTTCAGTACTTACACAGAGGTTGAGGAGGGGAATGTGACTCTTGGAGATAATCACCCTTGCAAGGTGGCAGGTATTGGCACAGTGAGGGTGAGGATGTTTGATGGTATAGTGCGCACTCTTACCAGTGTGAAGCATGTCCCAGAACTCAAGAAGAATCTGGTATCACTGGGGTACTTGGAGCGGACTGGATACAGCTTCAGCAGTCGTGCCAGGAGTGGAGTTCTGAACATCTCCAATGGAGCCATGGTGGTGATGAGAGGGAGGAGGCTGGAAAATAATCTATACAAGATGGAGGGCTCTGTGATGACTGTGAAATCTGAGGTGGCAGCTGTGGAGCAAGATCCCCGGGATGTGTACAGGATGTGGCATTACCGCCTGGGCCACATGGGAGACAAGGGGATGAAAGAACTGAGCAAGAGAGGTCTGCTTCCAGACTTGAGTAGCGGAGATATGGAGATCTGTGAGCCTTGTCAGATGGGAAAGCAGAGGAGAGTACAGTTCTCAGTCAGCACAGCTAGGAGTGCTGAACCCCTGGAGTTAGTACACACAGATGTCTGGGGACCAGCCCCAGTTTCTGCAAGGAATGGGGCCAGATACTTTATGACCCTGATAGATGATTTCTCAAGGAAGCTGTGGATCTACTTTATGAAGGAGAAATCAGAGGTCTTCACCAAGTTCAAAATCTGGAAGGCTGAGGTGGAGAAGGAGCAGGGTAAAAGTGTGAAGTGTCTGAGGTCTGATAATGGCGGGGAATACACCAGCAGGGAGTTCCAGATTTTTTGTGAGGAGTGGGGCATCAGAAGGCACTTCTCGGTGATGGGAACTCCTCAACAGAATGGGGTGGCTGAGAGGATGAACAGAACACTATTGGAAAAGGCAAGATGCTTAAGGCTGCAGGCAGGGCTTCCAAAGATGTTCTGGGTTGACGCAGTAGATGCAGCTAGCTACTTGGTCAATCGGTCACCGCACACCAGGTTAGATGGAGACATTCCAGAGGAGATATGGTCTGGAAGGAAGACAAGCCTAAACCATCTAAGGGTGTTTGGATGCACAGCATATGTGCATGTTGGAGCTGGGGAGCGGAGTAAGTTGGATGCCAGGTCTAAGAAGATGGTGTTCCTAGGCTACCCGCGAGGAGTCAAGGGGTATCGGCTATGGGACCCCTTGGAGAAGAAGGTTGTCATCAGCAGAGATGTAACCTTTGATGAGAGCTCAATCCTCCAGAACAGAAGTGGCATGGATGCACAGCAGGGACTACAGGAGGTAGAACACGGTAACACTAGTCAGACAACCTCCTATACAGTTGTGCCATTTGCTAGTGGACCAGGAGGATTTGAGATTCAGGTGGAGAGGACTGACAGAGGGGGTAGAAGCCAGGGAGTTCAGCAGGATGCAGCTGGACAGGGGACTGATACTGGGATCGCACAGCAAAGGCCCAGGAGGAACGTGCGACCACCAGTTCGATACGGCTTTGAGGATTCGTTGTCATATGCCCTGGTGACAGCGAATGGAGACCCTTTCACCTATGAGGAGGCTATGGAAAGTCAGGATAGAGATAGGTGGATCCATGCTATGGCAGAGGAAATGCAGTCTCTTCACAGCAATAATACGTGGCAGGTGGTCCAGCTGCCACAAGGAAAGAAACCCATTGGTTGTAAATGGGTTTATCAGCGCAAGGAAGGAGCTTCAGAACAAGAGGGTATCAGGTATAAGGCAAGACTAGTGGCCAAAGGATACTCTCAGAAGAAGGCATCGATTATGGTGAGATATTTTCTCCAGTTGTCAGGCACACTTCCATCAGACTATTATTGAGTATTGTAGCAGCTCAGGACTTGGAGCTGGAGCAGATGGATGTGAAGACAGCATTCCTCCATGGTCATTTGGAGGAGAGCATCTACATGGAGCAGCCACCAGGGTTTAGAGAACCAAGATCAGATGGGAAAGTCTGTTTGCTGAAGAAATCTCTGTATGGGCTGAAGCAGTCGCCGAGGCAGTGGTACAAGAGATTTGACACTTATGTTAGGAGCATTGGACTTTCCAGGTGTGAGTATGATTCTTGTGTGTATGTTAAATCTCTGGATGATGGGTCTAGGATGTACTTACTCTTGTATGTAGATGACATGCTGATAGCATGCAAGAGTGAGAAGGCTGTACAGGAACTGAAGATAGCTTTGTCTCGGGAGTTTGAGATGAAGGATCTGGGGCCAGCCAGGAAGATCCTAGGGATGGAAATCATCAGAGATAGATCCAAAGGTGTGCTGCATCTGAGTCAGGGTGGCTACATTAAAAAGATTCTGGAGCGATATGGGATGAAGGATGCCAAACCGACAGCACTACCTTTGGCAGCACATTTTTCCTTATCGAAGACCATGTCACCACAGACTGAGGTGGAGGCTCAGGAGATGGAGAAGGTACCATATGCTTCTGGTGTTGGGAGCCTTATGTATGCCATGGTATGTTGTAGGCCAGACATAGCCCATGCAGTGAGCCAGGTGAGCAGGTTCATGGCGCACCCTGGCAGGGAGCACTGGCGAGCACTGAAGGGAATCTTCAGGTACTTGGTAGGTACAGTTGGGGTTGGTATTTGCTATGGACAGCAAGAAGATGCTGAGAGATCCAACTTATCCAAGGAGGCTCGTGGGCAGTTATATGGGTATGTGGATGCAGACTTTGGTGGAGATGTGGACACTAGGAGATCCACAACAGGCTTTGTGTTCAGCCTGTTTGGTGGTCCAGTATCGTGGAGATCATGTCTGCAGCCCATCACAGCCTTATCTACCACGGAGGCAGAATACATAGGTATCACAGAGGCAGCAAAGGAAGCTCTTTGGCTGAAGGGCTTGATGCTGGAGATGGGACTTGATCAGAAGGTTGTCCAGGTGCATAGTGACAGCCAGAGTGCTCTGATGCTTGCGCAGAATGCAGTCTATCATGCCAGGACGAAGCACATTGACCTCAGATACCACAGGATCAGAGAGCTGGTGGAAGATGGTGAGGTGGAGCTGGTGAAGGTATACACCAAAGAAAATCCAGCAGATGCACTGACTAAGGTTCTTCCACGGGACAGTTTTCAAAAGTGTATTTCATTGTTAAAGCTGATGGACACAGTGGACGTGCTGAGGCCTTGAAAGCACCAAGGTGGAGATTGTTGGGCCTGGTGTGGTGCTATCAAGGCCCAGGTGGGCTAACTTGTATTGGGCTGGGTTTGAGTCCAAGGGTTGAGATTAAATCAAGTCACGGGTGTACACGGGCTTGGGGATTAGTTTAATCTCATTGGTTTAGTCCATGGGAGTTTTTTGTTGAGTCTGGGCCTGGTCCACTTCGTGGATGTATTTAAACCCTAGTCTCTAGGGTTTGGATGGAATAAGAGAGAACAGATTCTTTTCTTCCAAAAATTTCCTTCTCTCATCATAGGGGCAGCCCTTTCTTTCTCCTCCCCATCTTCCTCCTTCCTCCTTTTTCAAGAAGTAAACCTAACAGGATTAGAAATCCTTAGTTCTAGTTCTTGTTGAACGGGGAATCCCATTGCTATTCATCAAGGTCTAAACCTAACAGGATTGGGAATCCTTAGTTCTAGTTCTTGTTGAACGGGGAATCCCATTGCTATTCATCAAGGTCTAAACCTAACAGGATTAGGAATCCTTAGTTCTAGTTCTTGTTCAACAGGAATCCCATTGCTATTAATCACAGGTCTAAACCCTAACACAATGTTGGAAAGGGTATCCACCCTTCCCTCATTGAAATATTTGGAGATAAGAGATTGCCCGAGGTTGCAGCATGTGGAGAATCTCGATAAGTTGCAATGCTTGACACTAGATATCTCAGAGGAGTCTACCACTAATGATGATGGACGGACACCGCGCCTCCCGGAGTGGTTATTGGGGCTACTCGGCCAGCATCAAAATTTAAGAAAATTTCACTTGAAATGCAGCAGCATACCACTCCTTAAGACCTTTCTCAAGGATGGCCCCAATTGGCCCATTATTGAGTGGATCCCCGAGGTCACCATCGAATGTTATGGACCGAACAAGAACTTGTATATTCGGTATACCAAGGCCCCTCCCACCTTTGAAACCAACATTGAGGGATGGGAAGAATGGGACTAAAAGCATGGATCGATCTGCCATCACTTCTTCTTTGGCGAGGTAATTTCTCCTTCCATTGCATATTTGTTTCCATTTTTAATCTCTCTAGCACCTTTAAATTGGTTGGTACGTTGCTTATTGTATGACAATCTACTCCTTCCCAGGCACCACTGCTTGTATTTCTTTCTCAGAAACCGAGGACCAACCTGCTCAGCATTTTGCCTTTCTTCCTCCTAAGCAGTTCTTTTGTTTGAATTTTCATATTGTGTTTATTCTCTATCATGTAATTGCTGTTTCCAGGCGTTTTGATATATTTGTAATTTTTTTTTAATGACTTTATCATTTGCTTGTGTGTAACTCTTAGGATTTATGTTCAAAAATCGTCATTTCTCTGACTCTCCCCATCGCTGATATTTGTATCTTCTTCATCTTCGAGACCAATATTGTTTTTTTTTTTCTTGACAAATAGAGAAGCCAGAAACAGATCAACTTAAATTCCTGTAAGGTTGAAATGGGCGGGTCAGCTATTTTAATTCATGGCATGCAAGAATTCTAGATCAAATTGAATTCTAATTCGATGGCATACGGGAATTAAAAAATCATGCCATGGCATCGCTTCTCCATGGTTTCCTGGCACTTCACACATGAGGCGTGATAATATTAATTTTATGTATCCGATCTTTCGGTGGGTAAGAAATGGGTGACGAGGAATGGCCAACAATTTTGGATTCTCCCACCTGAGAAAAACCATCCATGCAGTTTTCATGTATTCATGATTCAAAGACAGTCAAAAGAAATTTTTGAGCAAACTAATATCCCTGAGACCTTTCCTAACGCCCTGACCTCTCTCCAGCAACTAGCTAGTGGGCATCTAAGGTGTTTAACCTCTGCACTTCATCCCTAAAGCCCTTGATCTAGGAGTTATGAGATCAAGGTGGAAGAGAGGTACCTGGCTGGAGGAGACCTAGTTCCCTATGGAAAAAGGTCATGGTCGTTTTCAGAGTTAGGAACATGGAGCAAAATGTATGCGGACGACCATAAGGTTCGAGAGGCGCTCTCCTTTTACCAGGGTGAACAGTATGCGCCTAAAGTTGTGACTGTGCTTTTGGACATCTTAGTACTTAGAATTATAATGCACATGTTTGTTTGATGCTTTACAAGAGAAAGGATAAAGTGGTGACTGCATATCTATATAATGTTATGAACATGGCAGCTATTATTTTTATGGCCTTATTTGTTCCTATATGCAAATTATATCTCGTATGAAGACTTTTTCTCTTATTTTGAATGATGGATATCATTATTTGGAACTATAAATATTACAAGTGCTTGGCAGCCTTTTTTTTTTTTTTTTTTTTTCAACTATTCCCCTTACTTTCTTGATATGCCCCTGGTAGATTATCTGGAAATGGAGGGATTGGACATCCAAAAAAGTCCCAAGTGTGTTTGAAGATAACTCAACTCAACTCATCTAAGCCTTTTTTCAACTACATGGGTCGGCAACATGAATCTGCTTCCTCCACTCTGCTCTATTCAAGACTAAGTCAACACTCAAATTATAAATACTTATATTTTTTTAATTATTTATATTCATGTTAATTTAAGTCTACTTCTATCTCTATCAATACAATAGACTGTTTAAAAATTACTCTTTTTAATAGATGTGTAAAGGTTTTTGTTGTAAATGTTCAAACCACCATAATCGGTTTTCTCTCATTTTATCTTCAATTAGGCCTACTCCTATCATTTCTCGTATATATTTATTTCTAATTCTATCTTTCAAAGTTTTATCATATATCCATCTTAATATGCACATTTTTGTTACACTTAATTAATTCACATGTTGTTTTAGTATTTTCCTATCTTTTTTCGATATAGCATAGCTGGCCTAAGAGCGGTTTTATAAAATTTTTCTTTTAATCTAATAGGATGTGGAGATCATACACTACTCCCAAAGCACTCCTTCACTTAATCTATCGTGCTTTAACTTTATGATTTACGTCTTCACCTATTTCATCTTCTTGCTAGATAATTGATCCCAAATACCTAAATTTTTTACTCCTTATTATCTCTTGGCTTACAATCTTCACTGTTTCTTTATTTATATTTCTATTTCCACTAAAATTATATTTCATGTATTCAGTTTTAATTCTACTAATCTTGAAACTTTAATTCTAAAGCCTCTCTCCAAATCTCTAGCTTAGCATTTACTCTAGATTTAGTTTCATCAATCAACACTATACCGTCTGCAAATAACATATATCATGGGATATTATCTTGAATACGTTTCGTTAATTCATCCATAACTAGTGTAAAAAGATATGAATTTAAGGCAAATCCTTGATGTAAATCTACAGTAATTAAAAACTCACTAGTTTCTCTTATTATTATTTTAACAATAGTTATTGCACTATCATATATAATTTAAGATACTCATCAAAATAAAAAATTAACTAACTCTCTGCCATATGAGTTGCATATTTAAGAGCTAACATAGTGGCAACTTCATTGCAGCAAGGAAACATCCCCTGGCTTTTAGTTGATACAAGGTAGTTCATAGCAATTCTAATGTCACTATAGATGTTGATGTTCTTTCTCACTTCCTTTTTATCAAACAAGACCCTTACATGTGTAAATATAAAGATAAAAAAACATACCTTGTATTTTCTTAAAATTATTCTTCATGCTACCAATTTGAAATTTTGAGCTAAGAATGTAACAACCATCAAATACTTATAAGATGAGACCTCATAACTATGGAAACCACTCATCAAGATATCAATAGATAACTAACCAACAAAATAAATTAAAATTTAACATTTATCTTGTCTAGAATAAATCTTTAAAAATCTAAAAAACATCATTAATAATGAACATAATCAAAATTGATCCTATATCATGGCACAAATTCTTCTGCACAAAATTGATCCTATATCGTGAACGTTCTGTGATGAACGACGAGGACGATCGATCGCTAGCGAAAAAAGCGAGAACAAAATTTTAAGAAATCGAAGCTGAACCGCATATTTTTATTTTATTTATAATATCATTTTTCTTCATATTTTTTCTCCTTTTCTGTTCTCCTGATATTTTGGTTGGTGAACCACTGTTTGATGGCCTCGTATAAAACCTTTTGACCATGGGACATTGCCAGAGCTGAAGTCAGCATCGCAGGCAAAGTACGAAAGCAGGTACGAAAGAAGTGAAAGAGTTACGTATTTTTTCACTGTTATTCCTTAATTTCGTGACAATTTCTTTGATTCCTGCTGGGAGATTTTCTAATTAAAAAGTAACAGAGGATCACCGGAGTACGAGGAACCTTCAGAAAGTTCGGATCGTCGCCAGAAACTCTGGCAAGGCAGAGGTAAAATTTTTTCTCTTCTATTTTTGATTTAAATTGAGAAACTGATGGAATTTTGGAGACCCATGAGTTGGTTTACGCCGGAGTGCTTGTCGGGGAGGGGGAGTATCGCTGCCGCCACCGCCGCCACGGTGGCCGGAGGCAAGGTGGTGCGTGCGAGAGGGAGAAAGAGAGCAAAGAGAGGGAGAGAGAGAGAGAGAGCGCGCGAGTGCAAAGAGAGGGAGGGAGACGGGAGGGACTAGAGAGAGATAGAGCGAGCCAGAAGCAGCGGAGGAGGGACGAAGAAGGAGAAAGGAGGGGCGCTCGCGTCGAGGTGGAACGAGAGGAGGGCTTCACGTGAGCCTGGAAAGTGAAGAAGGCCTCAGCCTTCTTCTTATTTGGGCTTGACCCAGTGGGCCGACTGATTTAAGCTAATTTAAGTCAATCGGGCTTATTTTAGAAAATTAAAAATTAGATAAAAATGCTAGGATTTGATTATAAGATTCATGGAGTTTGATTAAATATTTTCAGTTGATTCAAATTTGGATTTATAGATGCAAAAATTGAGCCCTATTTTGCTTAAAATCGTATAAAGTTTGTGTTGAAATAAAAGTAAATGATTTAGAAAAGTTCAAAAAAAATATGTTTATTTAAAATTATATTAATCAAATTTGTTCTTGGAACTGAACTGTTGTGATTAGCAATGAGTCTAATTTTTATAATGGTATTTAAATTGAATAACGGCCAAGGTAATTATAGGATAATTAGCCATTGAAGGTAGGAGCATTGTCATAAATATAGTTAGGTCAATCAAAATTTATAAAATTAGAAAATAATTAAATTTGGAATAAAAGTAGCTAAATAAGGGTTACTAGACATTGAATTAGAGAGGTAGAATAGTCATTTATGAATTTTAGGCTAAAGGGGTAAAATGATAATTTAATCAGTTATGGATTGTGGTGGATTAATTGATTGTTTATGCTTGATTATAGGTGATCATTAATTGATTTGATTTGCATCGAGAAAGTTATTATGTATTAGCGATCTAAAGTAGGAGTTCTACACTCTATTCTTATGTAATATGTTTTCATAACTTATATGCCTGTATGTATTATATATTGTTGGTTTTCTTTGCATGATTTGAATGAACATCATGGATTATTACGGATATATATATATATATATATGGTGGCATGATATTTTGTTATAAATAAGTTTTGGTTTAATTTAGGATTATGGATTTTGAGTTTTTTGGTTACATCATAGTATGGTCTTGTGGAGATGGGATGGGATGGTATTTTGGAAATGGGATGGATACTGTTGTTACGTGATACTAGTTCTTGCAAGGAGTTGGTACCCTCTCTTGCCTAGATTGGCGTCATTGGAGAAGGGGGTAGGCTCGAGGAAGGCTGGTGTAGAACAAAGTCATGGTATAGGATCTGACTAAAATTATTTATATGGAGCACTAGTATATAAATCAATTTGGGTAGGAGAAGTATCGATAGGTTAGTTGTTTACACGTAATACTGGCACTAGACTATGACAGTATGTACTAGCAGTAATGCCTCACGACGCATTCTTGCTAAGGAAGGGGCTCACTTGAGGGATGCCTTACATATTGTGGCAAAAGAGCCCAATAGGCATATTGCATACAAGTGAGGGTGACTTCCTTAATGATGCCATACCTACGGATGCCTAGATGGTTTAGTAATGGAAGTGGTTATTTGAATACGGTGGCTGATAGGGTTATGGTGTTTGTTATGGATATTATGGTTGGTTTGTGTTGGTTCAGTATGGTGGTGGATATTAGGTGCGTTTTTGGTGCTTTAGTATGGTTATTAATTTTCTTCGTGTTAGTGTTTGAATTATGTTGGTTTAGTTATGGGTTTGATTATTCAAAGGGTTTTGAATATTTTTGTGGTATGCACTTTATTGACTTTTTGAATGGTTATATGCAATATGATATTTTTGTTTAAATATATTTTGAATATGTTAAAATTATTTTTTTTGGCATATTCATGATGGCAGAAATTCTAAACCAAAGTTTCGAAAAGGGACCCAAGAGTGAAGCAGGAGGGCGGTATTAGTTAGTTTTGCTATATTAGACATTTTGTATGTAGCAAATGGAGTTGACATGTATAGGATTGATAATATGATATAGAATCTCTTATATTTGAGTCTTCTTTTGACTTTCGTAACAATGTTTATAATATATTTATATCGGGGTTTTGGTAGATCTTGCATGCTCTTTAGGTTTGCTCAAAGGTATGCAACCGTGCCACAGCACCAGGATCAAGGTCGTGACATGGGCACTTTAGTAGGACAGCTATTTTAATTCATGGCATATGGGAATTCTAGATCAACTTTAATTCTATTTTAATTCCATAGCATATGGGAATTAAAATATCATATCATGGCATTGCTTCTCCATGGTTTACCGGCGCTGAGGTGTGATAATAATAATTTTACGTATCTGGTCTTTCGGTAGGCAATCAGCTTTTATCAGACCTCATGTGTTAGTGTCAGGAAACCATAGAGAAGTGATGCCATGGTATGATGCCATACATGGTATACAGGAATATTTTAGAAGCAAACGCATTAAGGATAAGTACGAAGACTTTTGCGGGCATGCCTGTCATTTGTGGAACTGGATAAACAATCAAAATCTCAAAGAAGAATTGCAAGTGACCTGACATTGTGCACAGATACGATGACCTTAATTATCTAGAGTTCATGTAGAAAATTCTTGCTCGGAGGACTTCTATTCTGCTTCGCCTTTTAGAATTCTCGTGTTAAAATGAACTTAAACGTTGTACCTTTGAAATCCATGGGAAAAAAATGATAACAAAAAGCATATTGATCTATCATGCGTTATTTATTCATGAAATTAAAATAAGCCTTGCAATTGCTTCTCTTGAGAAAAATGGTGTTGTGCATCAAAACTTCATTAAAATTAGAAAAGAAGACAAAGCGAGAGTAAGAAGAGGGTGACGAGAAAAGGTGAACGACTTTGGGTTCTCCCACTTGAGAAAAATCATCCATACAATTTTCATGTCTTCATAATTCAAAGACAGTCTAAAAAAAAATTTGAGCAAATTAATATCTCTAGCCTGAGACCTTTTTCGATGACCTGACCTCTCTCCAGTGACTAACCAGTGAGCGTCTAAGGTATCTAAGCTCCATGCTTCATCCCTAGAACCCTTGATCTGAGAGTTATGAGATCAAGGTGGGAGAGAGTGTTAGTGTGTGCCTTAGATCCAATTGGATAAGATGTTAGTTTGTACACATTTCTTTATGAATGCAAATCAAATTTATTGGTTTCTTTATCTATCCAGGTATTTTTATATATATTAGATATATTTTACCTGTGAGATAAAGTCCAAAAGAATGCGAACTGTGCATATGGAATTTGTAATAGAGATTACAAATTGTGAGATCCAAAATTACATATTATGGTTCGATTCTTTAAACTTTCCTAGTCGATGCGTAGACATGATTGGACACTGTCGAACGCCGTTGAGACTAGCACACATTGCATATCTTCACCCTTGTGGTGTGCAACTGATCTTGCAAGCTGAAGTATGAAGATACTTGGATATGGTGTGTGGATATTCGTTATTGTAACGATACATTGGATGACCCGCACAGAGATCCATATGGATATTCTATATAGTGTCGATGGTTGATCTTTGATAACGGTGGTGCGAGTGATCCTTTGACTTAAGATCTTCATTGCACCTTAAGTGTGGAATATCATGCTTTGACGACATGCAAACGTCGCTCTAGCCACGGGTGGCAAATATGGTGTCGATTGGGTATGATATGAAGCACATGAAGGTGGTGTTTGATCAAGATAGGATTCGTCTCCCTTGATAGAAATGGTTATATCCCACGACCACTTGATGGATTAAATTGACTGTTAAATCCTTGCAAGGTTGAGTTGGAATTCGAAATGGTTTCGAAGTTCTAATGAGTCAATTTTTCTGAGATCAAGTAAACAAAGATCAATTATATGGTTGACACATTCCATACCACTGATTGATCTGGGATATGTGACGAAGGGATTGAATCGTACGGTAACCATTCATGGACAGGTGTTGATGACCACGTCAACAAACCCTTAACACTTGGGTGGTCATGATGCTTTGCTAGAGGCTACTCATGATCTATAATCATGGATTCTTTGACTTAATCAAAGAGTTGATTTGGTTAAAGAATTGACTTGGACAAGGTGTTGATCAAGTCATCCTTAGGGTTAATATTAGGGACATGATTATTACCAACGTGTCAAGGGACCTAATGGGTCACACGCATTAAGAAGATTTTGGATGAAGTTAAAATGGGAATTAAGTTGGACTTAATTTAAATCAGATAATCAATAAATTAGGATTGGGTTTGACTCAATCTTAATGAGAGAACATGAAATTGATGAATAGGATTTGTTGGGGGATAAAATCGTCATTGCATTGATATCCGTGCGAGGCGGCTAAGGCTGACCTCCTCCCGCCGTCTCCCTCCGGGCTTCCCTAGCTCGGCCTCTTCCGGGCTTCCCTAGCTCGGCCTCTTTTGGGCTTCCCTAGCTCGGCTCCTTTCGGGCTTCCCTAGCTCGGCCTCTTCCGGGCTTCCCTAGCTCGGCCTCTTTCGGGCTTCCCTAGCTCGGCCTCTTTCGGGCTTCCCTAGCTCGGCTCTTCCGGGCTTCCCTAGCTCGGCCTCTTCCGGGCTTCCCTAGCTGGCTCCTTCCGGGCTTCCCTAGCTCGGCCTCTTCCGGGCTTCCCTAGCTCGGCCTCTTCCGGGCTTCCCTGGCTCGGCTCCTTCGGGCTTCCGTAGCTCGCTTCTGCCCAGCGATCCACGCCCTGACGTCCACCTCCGCGGAACCTGACGCGGGAGAGCTTAAGCCTACCTGAGCGGCATCCTGGGCAAGGAATCATATCGAAACGTGGCCTAAAGCCTATCGTAACCGCCCCAGGCCTACTCGACCCGATCTCGAGACAGCAAGGAGCTCTCCCAGCCGTCGATACCAAAACAAACAGGGTACGGACCCTAACGGCCCCACAACGGCCTGATTCTGTCCGTCTCCGTATCTTAACAACCTCCGGACCTTCCAGAAGGCTCGAGATCCAGGTGGAAGTCTATAAATATCATAATCGCTGATTCCCTCAGGTACGCAACTCTGTACGCATACTTATGCGATTACACTCTCTCCCACTCTGGCCGGTAGCTCGTCGGCGCTCCTGCCCCTTTGGAGCCTCCAATTTGCCGCCCCCGGAGAGGTCTCCCGGAGAGATCCACCTCCCCACTATCTGGTTGATCGCCGATTCCTTCTCCACTGACTTGAGCGTCGGAGGGTCTTCCGCGGAGGACCACCCCCAGCGTCCCTCCGCGCGTGGGCTTCTTTTGCAGGTCCGCCCCCACCCTTCTTCTTGGAGATCGACTGCGCCCGAGTCGGAGGACGGATTTCAGCGGCAACAGATTGGCGCTAGAGGAAGGGCCTCAAGTCCCATTAAAACTTGAAGAAAGGAGACAAGGATCTAGAACCGGAGAAGAACCTCCCCAATGGCCAACCGGAGAAGAGCAGCCCCTGATGCCCAAGATCAGGTCGCTTCCCAGAGGCCTGATCCGACTGGCGCTGCAGCGCCGCAGCCCCCACCGGTCGAAACTCCGTCGCCGCCCGCTATCCGGTGACCCAAGACCAGTTCGCTACACTGGTCCAGCAAGTCCAGGCTCTTACCCGCCTGGTCCAGGAGCGCCTTGCAGCTCCTCCTGCCTCGCATCCTCAGAAGGAGGCGGCGATTCCTTCTTCGCCGACAGCCTCCTCCCCCGATTCCCGTGGATCCGCGGACCCTCCATATCGACCCAGAGGAGGGAAACCAATCCTCGAGGCAGCCATGATCGAGATCCTCTCAGATCTCGGCGAGCCCGCTCCCTCTCTCCGGCGACGTCTCACCATGATTCGACGCCATCTTTGCGGTTCTCCCGCCCAGCTGCTCCTCTCGCCGGCGAGGAGGAGATCCGCCGCCAGATCCAGGAGATGCGTCAGGAGCTGGACGCCGCCAAGCAGACCCATCTGCCCCAGCCCAAAGCAGAGCAGGGCATCCTTTCTCTAAGGGAATCATGGAGGAAGTGATTCCCTCCCACGTCAAGCTGCCAACCGTCGAGCCCTATCACGGCTCCACTGATCCGGACGACCATCTCAGTAGCTTCCGGTCAATAATGATGTTCCACGGAGCATCTGATGCGATCCTCTGCCGAGCCTTCCCATCCACCCTCAGAGGATCCGCCCGAACCTGGTTCAACGCCTTGAAACCAGGTTTCATTGATTCTTTCGACGAGCTGAGCCACCTTTTTATTGGCCAGTTCGTCAGCAGCCGCCGCCATCGACGAAGATCCGACTCCCTCTCCGAAGTTAAGCAAAGAGAGGGGGAGTCCTTGAGGAACTATCTTGGCCGTTTCAACAAGGCCATGTTAGAGGTAGACCACCTTAATCATGAGGTGGCTATGTCCGCCCTGGCGGGGGGAGTTTCAAAGGAGAGCGACTTCTATCTGGCGATGGAGGTCAGCTACCCCCCCTGTCTATCTGATATGATGGCCCTTGCGGACAAATACGCTAGGGTCGAGGAGTCGCGGAGAGTGGCCCGCGCTGAGCAAGCAAAGAAGAAGCAAGAGCCCAAAGCTCCCGACAGACACCGCCCTGTCCGTCGGCCAAGTCCGCCTCGCCGCCCAAGAGTCCCTCCACTGCCGCCAAGGAATCGCTCCCGGAGTCCTCCCAGGCGATTCGATCGCTATACTCCTTTGACTGTGCCCCGGGCGCAGATCCTCATGGAGATAGAGCGCCAACTTCCCCGGCCAGTGCCTCTCCGAGGGAACCCAACCCGGAGGGATCCCACAAGTACTGCCGCTACCATAGGGAGCATGGTCATGACACTGAAGAATGCTGGCAGCTGAAGAATGAAATCGAGAGACTGATCCGGCGGGGACGGCTGGACCAATTCAGGAGGGCGCCCGAGCCGCAGCAACAAGGAGGTGATCGCCAGCCCGAGCTCCCACAACTCCCTCCTCCACCAAATCCGCCTGTGGTTGGCCGTATCAACATGATTGAGGAGGCCGGCGGATCGAGCTCCAGGGGTGATGCGCCGGTGCCGAAGAAGGCACGCGCAGGCGAACTTTCCTTTTCTGATGATGATCTTCTTGGGATACAGCTCCCCCACGAGGACGCACTTGTTGTATCCCTTAATTTGAACAATTATGATGTAAGCCGAATCCTTGTTGATAGTGGAAGCTCGGTAAACGTTTTGTACCTCGGTGTGTTTGCCAGGATGAAATTGCTCATGGAAAACCTTCGAGCCGTGGATTCCACCCTTGATGGGATTCACCGGCGACGTCATCATCCCAGAAGGAATCGTCACCCTGACGGTCCGCGCAGGAACCTGGCCCTTTGTAGCCGTTGTTCAGACGATTTCTTGGTGACCGACCTCAGGTCCCCATATAACGCCATATTCGGCAGGCCGGGTTTAATGTCTCTCAAGGCAGTGTCTCCATCCCGCATCTATCTATGAAGTTCCCCACCGAGCAAGGAGTTGGAGTGGTTCGGGGAAGTCAGGCCATGGCTCGGCAATGTTTTGTCACGAGCCTTCAGTCCAGAATTCCCGAGGTTGACGGGCTAGACGCTCGCGAAGATTTCGCCGAACAACGGGGAGAACCGGCGGAAGAATTGGAAGAAGTACCGCTGGACGAAGCTCGGCCCGACCGAACCACAAGGATCGGGTCGCTACTCGAAGGAGAGCCTCGGCACAGCTGATCAAGTTCCTCCAAAGCAATGCGGACATCTTCGCCTGGACCGCCTCCGACATGCCGGGAATCGACCCCGAGGTCCTCGTCCACCATCTCAATGTGGACGAGATGCACAGGCCTGTTAAGCAGAAGAAGAGAAGCTTCGCCCCAGAGCGGCAAAAAGCCATTGAAGAAGAGGTCGACAAACTCATCAAAGCCAACTTGTCCGAGAGGTAAATTACCCGAGTTGGCTGTCAAATGTCGTCATGGTGAAAAAGTCGAATGGCAAATGGAGGATCTGCATCGACTTCACCGACCTCAACAAGGCATGCCCGAAGGACAGCTTCCCCCTCCCTCGGATCGACCAGCTCGTGGACGCCACCTCAGGCCACCAAATGCTATCATTCATGGATGCCTATTCGGGCTACAATCAGATCCGGATGGCCCCCGAGGATGAAAAGACCGCCTTCATAACCGACCGAGGTACCTACTGTTACCGAGTTATGCCTTTCGGTCTTAAAAATGCAGGAGCGACCTACCAGCGGCTGGTCAACAAGGTGTTCAAGGAGCAAATCGGCCGGAACATGGAGGTGTATGTGGATGATATGCTGGTCAAAAGCAAGGAAGCGCTGCGGCATGTTGAGGACCTCGCGGAGAGCTTTGCCACGCTGCGCAAATATGGAATGAAGCTCAACCCAACCAAGTGCGCCTTCGGCGTCAACTTGGGAAAGTTCCTCGGCTTCATGGTCTCCCAGCGAGGTATCGAGGCTAACCCTCAGAAGATTCAAGCTCTCCAACAAATGGCGCCCCCAGCGTCCATTAAAGAGGTCCAGCGCCTAACCGGGAGGATAGCGGCCCTTAACCGCTTCGTGGCTCGGTCGGCCGAGAGATGCCTCCCCTTCTTCAAAACTCTCCGATCGGCCAAGAATTTCCAGTGGACTCCTGAATGCCAAAATCATTTCAAGATCTCAAGAAGTACCTCGGCTCGCCTCCACTTCTCAGTAGTCCGACCCCAGGAGAGACTCTTATTCTGTACCTGGCCGTTTCGGAGGGCGCAGTTTGCTCGGTGCTGTCAAGAAGAAGGCAAGATCCAGAAGCCGATCTACTATGTGAGTAGGCTGCTCCGCGATGCGGAGACGAGGTACACCAGGATTGAGAAAGATAGTGCTGGCTTTGACCTCAGTCCGGAAGCTACGGCCGTATTTCCAAGCACATTCAGTGACGGTCCTGACCGATCAACCCATCAAGGCGGTGGTCCACCGTCCAGAAACATCGGGGAGGATGACCAAATGGGCCGTCGAACTAAGCGAGCATGACATACATTTTCAACCTCGCCCGGCCATCAAAGCCCAAGTGCTGGCCGACTTCCTCCTCGAGTGTACCATCCCAGAGACGGCTCTACCCCAGACTCCCGAAGACCAAAGCCTGAAGCTCGGTGGCTCCTTCACGTCGATGGGTCGTCCAATGCCCATCACTCCGGTGCGGGTCTGGTTCTCACCAGCCCTGAGGGGATGATCTTCGAATATGGCGTCCGATTCTCCTTCCCGGCTTCCAACAACGAAGCCGAGTACGAGGCCCTGTTAGCTGGTCTCCGGATCGCCCGCAACCTGAAGGTGGAAAAGCTTAGCGCCTTCACCGACTCTCAGCTGGTGGCCGGCCATGTGCGGGGAGTTTGAAGCCCGAGAACCCAATATGATTCGGTATCTCCAAGAGGTGCGCGGCCTACTTCCTCATTTTCGAGTTTGAAATTATTCAAATTCCTAGATCGGAAAACGCCCGTGCCGACCTACTCTCCCGATTGGCAACCACGGAGACGATGGATGCTGAACAAAAATTCCATCTGGAGACTCTGGAAAAGCCGAGTATCATGGAAGCCGACCGGGTGATGCAAATCGAGACCGAACCATCCTGGTTCGACCCTATCCTCAACTATCTCAAAGAAGGGTCGCTCCCATCCGACCGAAGAGAGGCCAGGAAATTGAAGCTGCAGGCGACCCACTATGTATTGATTGACAGCCAGCTTTACAAGCGGTCTTTTTCTATGCCGCTGCTCAGATGCCTCCGCCCATCCGAGGCGGACTATGCTCTACGAGAGGTACATGAAGGGATTTGCGGCAACCATCTGGGAGGCCGGTCCCTATGCCACAAGGTGCTACGGCAAGGCTATTATTGGCCGACCATGCAGAAAGATGCGGACGACTAGTCCGAGCCTGTGACGCCTGCCAGAGACATTCAAGCATCCAGAGGCTCCCTTCCGCCGAGCTAGTTTCTATATCCTCCGCCTGGCCCTTTGCCAAGTGGGGGATGGACATCCTCGGCCCATTCCCGCTGGCGACGGGACAGCGGAAATTCTTATTTGTCGCCATTGACTACTTCACCAATGGGTTGAAGCGGAAGCAGTTGCCAAATCACCGAAGCACGGGCCAGAGACTTTGTGTGGAGGTCCATCGTCTGCCGGTTCGGCCTCCCCCACATAATCACCGATAACGGTAAGCAGTTCGACAATTCCAAGTTCCGCCAATTCTGCGAGGAGCATGGAATCCGTCACCACCTTACTTCGGTCGGGCACCCACAAGCCAACGGAGCGGCCGAGGTAACCAACAGGACTCTCCTCCAAGGAATCAAAGCTCGCCTCTCCAGAGCCCAAGGCAGGTGGGCAGATGAGCTGCACCATGTCTTGTGGGCCTATCGCACCACCCGAGAATCCCGACGGGCGAGACCCCATTCCGAATGGCTTTTCGGCACGGAGGCCGTCATCCCTGTGGAAATAGGCCTCCCATCTTTGCGGGTGGAGAGTTACTCAGAGGAAGCCAGCAACGAGCAACTCCGCACCAACCTCGACTTGGTAGAGGAAGTCAGAGAGAAGGCCCGAATCAGGACGGCCGCCTATCAACAGAGGGTGGCTCGGTACCATGCCTCCAGGGTCAAGGGGAAAACCTTCCTACCTGGCGACCTCGTCCTCCGAAAGCTTCTGTATCCAAACCGCTGGAGCAAGGAAAGCTGGCGCCGAACTGGGAGGGCCCGTACCAAATCACGGAGATCATTGGGCCAGGAACCTACAAGCTGCAGGATCTCGATGGGAAATCCATCCCCCGAACGTGGAACTCGGACAACCTCCGCAAATACTATCAATAGGGTATGTCCTTTCCCCCCAGTTCCTGCTTATTTTCTAACTTGTTGTGAATCATTATGCACCATATTGCCATAAATTGCAAAAAGAAATAGATGCTGCTTACCAATCCTCGGCACAACCGAGCTATCTGTTTGAACAGGAATCTCCGAACCTTGGCAGGGCCAAGTAAAATTTCTCCGAACCTCGGCAGGGCCGAGCAACAAATCTCCGAACCTTGGCAGGGCCAAGTAAAATATTTCTCCGAACCTCGGCAGGGCCGAGCAACAAATCTCCGAACCTTGGCAGGGCCAAGTAAAACATTTCTCCGAACCTCGGCAGGGCCGAGCAACAAATCTCCGAACCTTGGCAGGGCCAAGTAAAATTTCTCCGAACCTCGGCAGGGCCGAGCAACAAATCTCCGAACCTTGGCAGGGCCAAGTAAAATCTCCGAACCTCGGCAGGGCCGAGCAACAAATCTCCGAACCTTGGCAGGGCCAAGTAAAATTTCTCCGAACCTCGGCAGGGCCGAGCAACAAATCTCCGAACCTTGGCAGGGCCAAGTAAAAATTTCTCCGAACCTCGGCAGGGCCGAGCAACAAATCTCCGAACCTTGGCAGGGCCAAGTAAAATTTCTCCGAACCTCGGCAGGGCCGAGCAACAAATCTCCGAACCTTGGCAGGGCCAAGTAAAATTTCTCCGAACCTCGGCAGGGCCGAGCAACAAATCTCCGAACCTTGGCAGGGCCAAGTAAAATATTTCTCCGAACCTCGGCAGGGCCGAGCAACAAATCTCCGAACCTTGGCAGGGCCAAGTAAAATTTCTCCGAACCTGGCAGGGCCGAGCAACAATCTCCGAACCTTGGCAGGGCCAAGTAAAATTTCTCCGAACCTCGGCAGGGCCGAGCAACAAATCTCCGAACCTTGGCAGGGCCAAGTAAAATTTCTCCGAACCTCGGCAGGGCCGAGCAACAAATCTCCGAACCTTGGCAGGGCCAAGTAAAAATTTCTCCGAACCTCGGCAGGGCCGAGCAACAAATCTCCGAACCTTGGCAGGGCCAAGTAAAATGTTTCTCCGAACCTCGGCAGGGCCGAGCAACAAATCTCCGAACCTTGGCAGGGCCAAGTAAAATATTTCTCCGAACCTCGGCAGGGCCGAGCAACAAATCTCCGAACCTTGGCAGGGCCAAGTAAAATGTTTCTCCGAACCTCGGCAGGGCCGAGCAACAAATCTTCGAACCTTGGCAAGGCCGAGTAAAAATGTTTCTCCGAGCCTCGGCAGGGCCGAGCGATGAATTCCCCGAGCCATGACAAGGCCAGGAAAAATCATTCGGGCTAAAAACCCCAGCAAAAAAGTCTAAACCTACGAGCCTCGACCAAAGCCGAACGGCCCCCAAATAGTCCCCGAAGGACTTTGCCGGTTTAAAAACGAGCGCGTTGAGTAAAAAACCATCAACGCGCAGAAGCCGCCATTGGCAAACCCACTCTCGAGGCCATCGAGCCCCACGTAGTCGACCAAAGGCCCCAGGCAGAGCTAGGCAATTTCCCTCTCTGCCACTGGAAATCTTTCGGGTAACGCCCCTATAGCCCGTCGTTCAAAGAGCCTACGTTAGCACGCAAAAAACGACGAGGGCACGCCAACCCCTGATTCATTACACGAAGGCCATAAACTCTTGAAAAGAGGAACTTCAAAAAAGTTAGACCCAACTTTTCATTTATAAAGAGGGGAGCTACAGAGAGACTGCAAAAGGCAAAACAAGAACGGGCAGAGGCCCTGGAGTCAGTCACCCCCAGAGGCCAGTAACTCCTCCAGGCATCCCGTCAGGTCAGCCACCTGCTGACGCAGGGACGCTATCTCCTCCCCCTGCCGGTCTATCACCCGTGGCTTCCGCCTCCCTGGCAGAAGCATCCAAGAATTCTTCGCAGTCCTCGCAAGCTGCTCAGTGCTTGCGAGGCCCGACGCAAGGCTCAGCCCGTCGACAGTTATGGAGGTGCGCCTCCCCTCCGAATGCGGCAGGCTGCTAAGCGAGGAATGCGAGTCACTTGACGATCGCGCTGGAGAGGCCATTCCTTTTCGGAGCTCCGATCGAGGGATGGCCGAAACCAATCCCCCTCGGTCATATTTATACCCGCCAGGCAGTGTCCCGATCGGTCGCGCCGCAAATGCCGACCCATGAGGTTTTGCCACATGTCACCATTCTAATGCATGAGAAATCCAAAGAGTCGCGCCTTATCCCAAGTAAGATCGATAAGCGCGAGCAGATTGATCGAGGGTTCCCAGGCAAACATTTTCCGATCTATCGCCCCATGCATTAAATGCATTCGACGCTTCCCCAGGCTGCTTAATACGCCCCTCTTCCTCGGAAGACGTGAAAGTTTGTCGCTCGGCCGATAACTTGCCCCCTCGGAAAAGCAGCATCGCCAATAAAAGTGTGACAACACGCCGCCCGTTCCGCTCGGACGCCCCCTTTATCAAGCGCCACGTGGACCTAGCACTGTGCCCTATAACGGCGGCTGAGTCGCTCCCTCTGAGCTACCAATTCTCCGAACCTTGGCAGAGCCAAGTAAAATGTTCCCTGACCCTCGGCAGGGCCGAGCTACAAAATTCTTCGAACCTCGGCAGGGCCGAGCCACAAAATGTTCTCCGAACCTCGGCAGGGCCGAGCTAAAAATTCTTCGAACCTCGGCAAGACCAAGCAAAATGTTCTGCAAAACTCGACCATCCCGAGTGACTGGTCCCTTGAACCTTGACGAGAAGGGGTGCGGATTCCCTGAGCTTCGGCCAAGATCAACCTACGATAAGCCAGGCTCTAGGAAAAGCGAAGCGCGAAAACACCGAGTTTTCGACCAGAGTAAGGGGCGTGTTTCCCCGAATGATCTACGAATCACCAAATATGAACTTCGATTAGTTCGGGTGGCGCGGGCTCCTCGTCTAAGGACGAGCGGAACGATTTCGGCACCCCACAAGCAATAATAATATCAAGCTCGGCACAGAAAAGACGATGATTAAGAGGCAGAAAATAACTCTCTTTATTGCCAATCAAAATCAGTTACAAATGCCTCACAGGCGTTACAAGAACATCAAATGCATAAAATAAAGGCAAGTACAAAACTCGGGCATCTGCTCCAAAGCAGGCCTAGACAACCACGATTTTCCAACATCCGGATCGACAAATCACGCAAACCACGAAACGGCCAATCCGCCTGGGCAGGATGAATTAAAAGATCCAAAAGGAGGCATGGCCCGTGGATGCTGATTCTGAGGATTCGGGCGACCCAACCCGCTCCCCTAGGAGGGGGTGTTGGATCGCAGGCCGCCGTCCAGCCGAGAGCAACCAGGGACCATCCGGCCCCGGTTGCTCCCATATTGTCCCTCCCGTGGCAAGGATTCCCCTCAGTGAAGGGACGGAAACCCAAGCCAGTGAAAAGGGGGGAGGCCTGCGCGTGCTACGGGGGTGTCCATACACCTCCTACCCCGCATCTCCGAGCAGGAGTTGCAGAGACCACAACAGAAGCGCGTATGTGCGCTCTCTGTATGATCTCTGCCCCCTCCTTGTGCGCTCTCCATATGATCTTCGAGGCTCACCCCCTGAGGATGAGCCGTTCTTCGGTTGCTCCCCGGTCGCCCCGGCTATCCGGCGGCGAGGAGCCTAGAAAAGGAGGGCCTGATCCTCCCACTTGCGACAACAAAGAAACGAGCATGACGGAAGCTCTAACGAGAGAGAGGCTTTGGGATAACCGGATGAGACCCCCTCTTTCTTCCTTTTTATAGGCGGGAATGGACCGGGAAAAGCTACCCAGACTGCGCATCCCAAAATTTAAACTTCCGAGCACTACCTCCACGTGGTCTCTCAAGATTGGCGCCCCATTGCGTACTAAACCCACCGCCTGAGCCAGGACGTGTACGAAGATCCCCTCCTGATCCTGAATCACGGTCATTAAATGCAGGAAATCGCCCGCTGACGCTTTGAAAACTGGCGGGCTCAGAAAATCGTCCTTCGAGAATAGTACCCTCCAGTGATAGGCGGTTACGTACGCATCACGACAAAGCGACCTGCATGGGAAAAGAACGCCTTCCGGAAAGCTCCGATGCAGCTTTTTGTCCCCCACTGTGCCATATCACCGCTTCTGGTAAAATGAAAACCAAATTGCCTACGGGACAGCAGGGCGCTGGCAGGATGACAGAAAGCACAAAGACCTATTTTATCCATCGGCCCCAGCCGACCTATTTTATCCGTCGGCCCCAGCCGACCTGTTTTATCCGTCGGCCCCAGCCGACCTGTTTTATCCGTCGGTCCCAGCCGACCTATTTTATCCGTTGGCCCCAGCCGACCTATTTATCCGTCGGCCCCAGCCGACCTATTTTGCCTGTCGGCCCTGGCCGGCCTATTTTGCCTATCGGTCCGAGCTAACGCGTTTGCCTAGTCTTAGAATAAAGATAACCCAAGATCGCCAGTGAGACACAGACCGCTCAAGGCGAAACTGGGCGACGATGAGGCCAAACCAGGACAGCACTTAAGTCAAAACAGAAAGTTCTTTTATTAAGGAACGATAAATAAGCAAGGTACAATAACAACTCCTACGGACCAGGAGCCGCACCAGCCTTTGATGAGCCCTCAGCTGCGCCTGTGGAGGCGCGACTAGGCTCACCCTTCTCCAATGTTCTCGCCCCCTCAGCGGCAATTTGCGATCGTCCCTCAGAAACTGCAGCTTCACTGGGACTAGGGGTGGCACCAGGTTCGGCGTCAGACACGTCGGCATATTCATCTTCATCTTCTTCTTCTTCAGACTCACCATCGTCGGGATCTTGGGTGCTCAGGAAAGAAAGATCCCACTCCGGGCGCTCACTGAGTATCCGCTGTTTACACTCTTCTATCCCATGATGGAAGGCATCAACGCTAATAGCGTCCTGCCTACCCTTGAGAATGGCGTGCTGCGTTTTGACTCCGCAGTCTGCTTCTCAGCCTCGGTCACTTGGGCCTTCAAAATAACATTTTTTCCTCAAGCTCGCTAGCCCGTGTCTCGAGTTCCGAGCTCTTGTTGCGAGTGGACGCGAGCACACTTTGGAGAGCCCGAATCTCCGACCCCATCCTCGCCATCTGGAAAAGCCAAAATCAATCGGCGTCGCAAGGAGCCAGTAGAAAAATAAAGAGGGTAAAATGAGAGCATACCTCCCCCTCTCGCCTGGCCAACCTTTGGCCAGCTCCTCGGCCTCACTCCGGGCTCTTGTCCTGTCAGCGCCGACCAGCTCGACCCTCTCTTGCAGGGTACTGATCTTCGATTGTCTGGCTTCAATCTCCCCACGAGCTTGCGACAACTCGTCACTCACCCGAGTTATCGTCCCTTGGTGCCACCTAGCGTTCTCCTTCAAATGGGCAATTTCACCATCACGCCGTTTCAATTTCTCCTCCACTTCGCCGAGCATTCTCGCCAGGCGTCTTCTTTCATCGTCGGCCTCCCTCCCAGCCGACTCATACTCTCACCATGTTCCCGCTGCATCGCCGCCACCTCCGCGGAGTGTTTCGATTTAATCTTGGCCAACTCCAAGCACGCATCGTCGTTCTTCGCTAGGAGTCCCTGTAACTCCTCCACCCTGCGCTTCTGCTTGGACACCTCGTCCACGGCAGCCTGATGTGCCGCCCTTGCCGCCTTCGAGTTCCTGTCCATCGTGTCCATGAGCTCTTCGAACTGCTCAGACACCTTCAGCCGCGACTGGAGCTCGACATTCTCCCTCCGGGCCTGGGCTGGCCCCCGTCGCCAAACTCAAGCGCCAGCAAATCGCCCGGGAAAGCAAAACGCTCTGCAAAGGTAAAAATGAATAAGAGCCCACGATGGGGTCAACCGAGAAACATCCATCACACAAGAAAGTAACTCACCCGCGAGGCGTAGGCCCGAGTCATCCTCATCAAGGTCGTGTTGTCGATGTCGGGAAGGAGATGGATACTCTCAGCCACACCTTGCTGCCCGAACGCAGCATCGACCAATCCAGTCGGCAAACTTGTCCGCCGATGGATCCGCGCCCGGATACAGGGCCGACCTTATCATGGCGGAAAACGCCTCCTCAATACTAGCCTCCGAGCTTGGGCCAACCCCGCCTGAGGGACCGGCCTGGGCGGCCTCCGCCTGAGAGGCCTTCAACCTCCCAGCCTCCTCCATCAAGGCCCTGGCTTGGGTTTCTTCAGATAATTCGGCCAGCCCAAGCGCCAGCCTCCCCAAAATCTTCTTCGAGGGAGCCCCGATCGTGGGACCCCGCTTTGTTGTGCTCCCTCCACCGATGCATCCTTTCCAGTCGCTACCACCTGCGTCTCCTCCGCGGGCTCCCCCGAGGCCTCGGTCTGACCCGCCCTTGACCCATCGAGGGCGGCCCGACCTCACTGCTACCAGACTCCCCGGCGGATAGACCAAGTAGGGGCTCCCCCTGAACTTCCTCTGCTACGGCCGCCTCCGCTGAACCCGTCGCAGGTTCCTCTTTCAAGGGGGACGCGTCGGACGAGCCAGCGGAGCTTCATCCGAACTGTCCGATATCTCCAGTACGAGGGCGCCAGGTGCCGTGGCCATTCTCCCCGGATCCTCCTTCGCCCCCGGCGGTCCTATGGGACTGCTCCGATGCCCGGCGGGTTTTTGGCAGAGGTATGGGCCCTTTTCTTGGGCCGGCCGCTGTCCGCGCCGCTACCTTCCCCTGGGCGCTTCCCCTCTTCCTCTTGGAGAGGCTCGACAATGCCAACCTTGTGGCTGTCAAATCGGAGTTTACATACTCAGACCCAAGCGCGGTAATCGAGAAAAATACACAGCGCAAAAAGGGACTCACCTTGTGGATCCAGAGGGCTGAGCCCGGCTGCGAAGAGGGCCCCCTCCGATAATAGGTCATTAGCCGAAAATACCTGTCCATTACGAAGGACATCCAGTCCCTCTCCTCCTGCGCCGATAAGGACGGATGCGTCTCCGCATCCCTCGCAACTTCCCCCCATCGTCGAGGGAAATCGGAACCGACGTTCCCCTCCGCAATCACGAATCGGCTCTTCCACCCCTTGATGGAAGAAGGCTTATCCGCGATGACGTTAAAAGATCTCGGGGCCCGATGGAGGTCCACTCCGATTTCCTCCCGGGAGTCAAGTGGTAGCAGGTGCGGAAAAGGGGGAGAGTTGCAACGACTTGAATCTGGTGACACATCGAAATGAATCCACGATATTCCGCCAACTGTTTGGAGCCACCATCGATGGACAGATGTTGTAGTGGGTCATGATCTCCTTCACCAAGGGGATGGAGAGGAAAACGAAGACCCGCCTTCAAACTGTCTTCGTAGATGAAACCCCGGACTCCAAATCTCGAGTAACCCTATCTTCGGGTTTCGGCGCCCGAAGGACGATGTCCAAGGGCAAGCCATACCGTTGATGAATCCTCCCCAAATCTTCAGCAACGATTTCTGAGGCCACATCCTCAGGGCTCATCGCCATCTCGGTTGAGGAAAATCCTGGGCGAAAATGCTGAACGCTGAGAGGATGAGAGACCAATGCTCTTCTGAAAACAAGGTGAGAAGACGCCGCAAGCATGCGCACATGTGCATAAGCATATATATATAGGGCGGCTGTCACTTCGCTTCTCCGCCAAGGAACCGCCCTGAGGAGGCGGGACGTCACATTCGAGGTGTCCGAAATCGACTCGACAAACCTCCATATGATCGGGATTCACGGCACGGCACAATCTCAACCGTCGCTAGTGGAGGAACCTTACCTCCGAAAGTGCGATGGCCCTGCCGCATTAATTAGGGCATCATTGCATGAACTGTTTAGGCCAAGACGTCCCATCCAGAGCACGCCACTTGAGCTTATACTCCCTACGCCCGAACCTACGCTTCGAACTAGGGAGTGGAGGGCATGTGTTGGGGGATAAAATCATTATTGCATTGATATCCATGCGAGGCGGCTAAGGCTGACTCCTCCCACCGTCTCCCTTCGGGCTTCCCTAGCTCGGCCTCTTCCGGGCTTCCCTAGCTCGGCCTCTTTCGGGCTTCCCTAGCTCGGCTCCTTTCGGGCTTCCCTAGCTCGGCCTCTTCCGGGTTTCCCTAGCTCGGCCTCTTTCGGGCTTCCCTAGCTCGGCCTCTTTCGGGCTTCCCTAGCTCGGCCTCTTTCGGGCTTCCCTAGCTCAGCTCCTTCCGGGCTTCCCTAGCTCGGCGTCTTCTGGGCTTCCCTAGCTCAGCCTCTTCCGGGCTTCCCTAGCTCGGCTCCTTCCGGGCTTCCCTAGCTCGTCCTCTTCCGGGCTTCCCTAGCTCGGCCTCTTCCGGTCTTTCCTGGCTCGGCTCCTTTCGGGCTTCCGTAGCTCGCTTCTGCCCAGCGATCCATGCCCTGACGTCCACCTCCGCGAAACCTGACGCTGGAGAGCTTAAGCCTACCTGAGCGGCATCCTGGGCAAGGAATCATATCGGAACATGGCCTAAAGCCTATCGTAACCGCCCCAGGCCTACTCGACCCAATCTCGAGACACCAAGGAGCTCTCCCAGCCGTCGATACCAAAACAAATAGGGTACGGACCCTAACGGCCCCACAACGGCCTGATTCTGTCCGTCTCCGTATCTTAACAACCTTCGGACCTTCCAGTAGGCGCTCGAGATCCAGGTGGCAGTCTATAAATATCATAATCGCTGATTCCCTCAGGTATGCAACTCTGTATGCTACTTATGCGATTACACTCTCTCTCCCACTCTGGCCGGTAGCTCGTCGGCGCTCCTGCCCCTTTGGAGCCTCCGATTTGCCACCCCCGGAGAGGTCTCCCAGAGAGATCCACCTCTCCACTATCTGGTTGATCGCCGATTCCTTCTCCACTGACTTGAGCGTCGGAGGGTCTTCCGTGGAGGACCACCCCCAGCGTCCCTCCGCGCGTGGGCTTCTTTTGCAGGTCCGCCCCCACCCTTCTTCCTGGAGATCGACTGCGTCCGAGTCGGAGGACGGATTTCAGCGGCAACAGGATTCATTATAAAGAAAAGATTTTTTGTTCAAAAGAGAGACCTTTTGTACATGAGATGTATATATGAAATCCATTAATTAGGCTTGATCCATGTGATGGATGGCTTAGATTAATTGAGATTAATAATATGGTATTTAATTGGGTCCATATGATGGCATGATTTGATTCATGGAAACCCAATTAAACCGAGGGCTGAGATTGTGCCACGTGGAGGATGGATCCATGCCCATGTGATGGACATGACCCATCTCCACGTCATGGAGGAGTGAACCCCATGATATGGGGCATTCTCATGAAGCCAAATTCAAGGTTGCAACGTTGGTTTCATGGGATAACCAATTTTCTAATTTTTAGGGATGTGGTTTGGTGGTTGTAATCTTAACATTATCATGATAGCAAATATCCTAAATTTGTTAGGATAATCGTTATCAACTTGATAAGGTTGAATGGTTCGTGGTTGTGATAAAATCCATTTTTTTATGGAACCACGCAACCTCCTTTTCATGTATAAAAGGGAGAGAAATACTCCCTTCGAGGAAAAAAAAAAAAAAACCGAACTCCTCTCTCTCTCTCTCTTGGATGCCTAACACCTCCTTTCTCTTTCTAAAACATCCTTTCTCTCTCTAGGACATCTCTTTCTCTCTCTTGATTGATCAAGATTTGATCTTGATCAAGAAATCCTTTTTTGATTTAAAAATTCAATAGAAAAGAAAAGAGGCGCTAGCACCCATCGCAAGAAGGTTATCATCCAATCCTGAGAAGGACATCATCCAAAGATCTTCGTGTAGATCACCATTAGAGGCCGGACGTGTGGACGGCTAGTGGTAAATCGTTTACCGGCTTCATCGGGCATCATCCCCAATAAAGAACACAGGTATGATCTATTAAAATAATCATGTGTTATTTCTTGTTAACTGAATCTGTTCCCTGAGGATCTTGGGCTTTGGGAATTAAATTCATATTTATTTTATTTTTCGCTGTGTGTTATATGAATTTGATTCATATATCATACGAAATTTTCAATAGTGGTATCAGAGCCACCTCAGGCTTCAAATTCAGTTAATTTGATAGATTACCTGAGTTCTAGTTTTTATACATAGATCTAAATTTTACATGCGATGTAAAATATAAATATTGTCATATGATGAAGATTAAATATTTAATAAGTTTAGTATATGATAATAAACATGAATTATTTAGATTTGATCATGTTAAAAATTAAAAATTATGATTTATGTGTGACATAATCATAAAGGCTGAAATTTAACATATCATGTTTAGAATTTAATTTTGACATGATAAATAATATGATTAAAATATGAAATAATTATATTGATGAAGATTAAATATTTAATAAGTTTATTATATGATAATAAATGTGAATTATTTAGATTTGATCATGTTAAAAATTAAAAAAATTATGATTTATGTGTGACATAATCATAAAGGCTGAAATTTAACATATCATGTTTAGAATTTAATTTTGACAAGATAAATAACATGATTAAAATCTAAATAATTATATTAATGAAAATTAAATATTTAATAAGTTTATTATATGATAATAAACATGAATTATTTAGATTTGATCATGTTAAAAATTAAAATTATGATTTATGTATGACATAATTATAAAGGCTGAAATTTAACATATCATGTTTAGAATTTAATTTTGACATAATAAATAACGTGATTAAAGTCTAAATAATATCATGATAACATGATAATCAAGATTAAAATTAAAATTTTAAATTTTGACATGTTATCATGTTAGGGATGTTATGATAGAGACCAATTAGGATTTTCATGTGATGAAAACAAATTTATCATAACAGATAATGATAAGACAAATATAAAATAAATTATATAAAATATTTCACACTTATCATAAATCCCTAAAGATCACTATCTTATCTTATCATAATGTGTAATAGATGATAAGGTTTAAGAAAAATTAGATTTAACCATATCATTGTTTGATCCTATGATTCCATAATTGATCAAATCAATTGGGCTTAACTACAATGGTGTCTAGAAAGGTTCGCTGCCTGGGAAAACCCATTCAATGGGATCGAAGGGTATGCTAAATAGGACCCCATTGATCAGCTGATCTGGCCATTGTTAAGGAAAGCTCTTAATTGATTAGATCAATTAAGGTTAATCAGGATGGTAGCAATTGATTTGGTCACATGATTAGGGTTCCCATATTAGATAGTAATCAGGATCCTAATTTGATTAGGAGTCCCAATCATAAGATTGGATCTTATGAAATTTAGGTTAATTAAAATTAATATAAAATTCACATAGGATATGTAACCTAACATGATACAAATGTTGTACATGCATGATGAGACCTAAATGCGCTAAATCCCTCTACGAATATTAAGTCATTAGCCTTCCATTGTTCACATGATACAAAATCATTAGGGCATGAGATTTGTTGTGCCATAGCCAAGATCAAGTGAACCTATGAGGAGTTGATTTGGGGAACTAATGGGTTGACTTAACTAGGTTAGCTGGCATAATTGTTGACCATAGTCAGGGTCAGTCTAATCTAGAGGCAATGTTTAGGATGATCACATCAGATGTGATTGACAAGGCAATGTCCCCTAAATGATCTAGGAGTCATATTGATGTGATTGATACAAATCTACCTAATTTGGCTTACTAAGATTTGTTGTGCCATAGCCAAGGTCAAGGTAAGTCAATTTGAGGGTCCTAGCCCACTAGAAAATTATTTGATAATTTTTGAGATTAATAGAGAGGGCTATTGAGCTCGATAAAATAGTGGGAATAATCGATTTAATTAAAAATTTTAAATTACCATATTAAATCGATGATTTGCATTCATAATAATTGACTCGTTCTATTTTCTTCATAGTTGTAAGAGACACCATGAGTGTGAACATTAACCTTAGAGGTATCCTAGAATCCAACAAGTTAACCGGACCTGATTTTCATGATTGGACTAAGGAATATCAAGATCGTTCTAAGATGAGAAAGTCCTATATGAGGCAGCACCAGAGGTCCCACCTGCGGATGCTTCAAATGAAGTTTTTCTGGCATACAATCGGCATAGAGATGCTGAAGAGATGGCCACATGCTTGATGTTGGCATCATGTCACTAGATCTTCAAAAACAGCATGAGCATTTAAATGCTCATGAGATTTTGATGCACCTGCAAGAGT
>UESW01004831.1:581637-625271 GCA_900491605.1 Calamus simplicifolius | reverse complement strand
GAGGGATTTGGTAACGGGCCCGGATGTTCGCCAAATCCTGGCCTGTCACCGTGGAGGCAACCCCTTCCGGGGATTCCGCCTCCACCCGTGAGGAGGTTCCGGCTTCCGCCCGGCGTCTCCTCGATGGGCCATGCCAGCCGTCGCCGGACGCCTCCATGCCGGAGCCTCCCCGGTGACCCACCGTCGGGCTAGGGGGGACGCGGTCCTCCGAATCAGAGGACCACTCAAGAGGAGGTGAAGGAGAAGGAGGAGAGGAAGGAGAAGCATGAAGCCTCCCAGGAGGAGAACGATCCTCTGAATCGTCCTCCGGTCCAGACTGGGAGCTCATTATTGGAAGAAGAAATAGAAAGGTCTAGAAGGGACGAAGATCTAACCTGGGGAAGAAAATGGCGTGCGCGGAATCTCAGATTGTAGGGTGGGCCAGGAGGCAGAAGGTCAGGGAGTCAGGGGAAGAAGACAATGGAAGCAAGAGCAATATGGCCAGATTCAACCCCCACCCGAGTTTTATTGGATTTCGAATTATCCCGCCTTGTCTCATCAGCCACATGGACTCTCACCGTAGGCAGGGCTGCCTCGATGATCGCTTGGCGCATGGTACGATCTGCCTCTAGCCAGCGATGAGAAGCCCTTGACAACATCGTTATGATGGGTAATGATAGCGCCACTTTTGCACGGACTTCGGAGGATCAACCTTGCTTCGAGAACGATCGTCTCGGATTGGGTGGATTGTAGTGGCTGCCCTTTCACATCCCCACTTGACGCCCGCATAAAGTCATTGCAGCGCCCCAGAGACACGTGTCCGGGGGCGGTTTGCAAAGGGCGGGGATCAGCCACTTAGGAGGTGACACCCCTTTTGCCTCGCTGGGGTAGGCCTGCTTCACCTCAGGGTGAGGGGGCATCTGATATGGTTGATCCAGCGTCGTCAGAATAAACGATAACGGTGACTGACGGAGGCCCTCTCGGCCTCCTGACCCCCCCTCGGTGTCGGCCTCAAGCCATAGCTCCCGGGCCTCATGAACAGTATCTCAACCCCCGAGACCTCCTCGGTCTCGGGCTTTATGAATAGTGCTTGGCCTCAAGTTCCGCCCTCGGCCTCAAGCCACAGCTCCCGGGCCTCATGAACAGTATCTCAACCCCCGAGACCCCCTCGGTCTCGGGCTGCATGAACAGTGCTTGGCCTCAAGTTCCGCCCTTGGCCTCAAGCCATAGCTCCCGGGCCTCATGAACAGTATCTCAACCCCCGAGACCCCTCGGTCTGGGGCTGCATGAACAGTACTTGGCCTCGAGTTCCGCCCTCGGCCTCAAGCCATAGCTCCCGGGCCTCATGAACAATATCTCAACCCCCGAGATCCCCTCGGTCTTAGGCTGCATGAATAGTGCTTGGCCTCAAGTTCCGCCCTCGGCCTCAAGCCACAGCTCCTGGGCCTCATGAATAGTATCTCAACCCCCGAGACCCCCTCGGTCTCGGGCTGCATGAATAGTGCTTGGCCTCGAGTTCCGTCCTTGGCCTCAAGCCACAGCTCTTGGGCCTCATGTACAATATCTCAACCCCCGAGACCCCTCGGTCTCGGGCTGCATGAACAGTGCTTGGCCTCGAGTTCCGCCCTCGGCCTCAAGCCACAGCTCCCGGGCCTCATGAATAGTATCTCAACCCCCGAGACCCCCTCGGTCTTGGGCTTCATGAACAGTGCTTGGCCTCGAGTTCCACCCTCGGCCTCAAGCCATAGGTCCCAGGCCTCATGAACAGTATCTCAACCCCCGAGACCCCTCATCTCGGGCTGCATGAACAGTGCTTGGCCTCGAGTTCCGCCCTCAGCCTTAAGCCACAGCTCCCGGGCCTAACGAACAGTATCTCAACCCCCGAGACCCCCTCGGTCTCGGGCTTCATGAATGGTGCTTGGCCTCGAGTTCCACCCTCGGCCTCAAACCACAGCTCCCGGGCCTCATGAACAATATCTCAACCCCCAAGACCCGCTCGGTCTCGGGATGCATGAACAGTGCTTGGCCTCGAGTTCTTCCCTCGGCCTCAAGCCACAGCTCCCGGACCTCATGAACAGTATCTCAATCCCCAAGACCCCCTCGGTCTTGGGCTGCATGAATAGTGCTTGGCCTCGAGTTCCGCCCTCAGACTCAAGCCACAGCTCCCGGGCCTCATGAGCAGTATCTCAACCCCGAGACCCCCTCGGTCTCGGGCTGCATGAATAATGTTTGATGCATGATCCGGCCCACTCCGGGCCACCTGGCACACTCACGTAATCCGCCGCACATCCAAAGCAGGGTGCGGCCATACCTTATAACGGCGTATGGTCCATCACCTGTATGTCACTGTGCATGGCCATACCCTGTTACAGCGTACGGTTCACCACCTGCCCGCAACTATGCATGGTCACATCCGGCGGTGGCGTGCACCATGTACAACCACCGGCGCGAGACACCTGTGAGGCCGCACTGGCAGGTGACGCAGGACACCTCCGGCATGTACGGCGACAGTACGATCAGTCACTGTCCTCATCTTTTGTCCGTTATTGAACGAGACACCTTGAAATCAACAATCTTTGGGAATGGAAGGGGGTATCTTCGAATAGGTATAAAAGCATACGCTCACGCTGTAAGTAAGGATCCATGAACTCTGGTTTTCCTAGCTCCTTTCGGCTAGTTAAGCCCCAATTGTCTAGCTTCCTGGGGGCTAGACAGTTCTCGTCTGTTCCCGAGTGACTAGAGCATCGGAGGGTCCCCATCGGAGCATCCGATCTCCGGGGACTTTTCTTGTAGGAGTCCGGCGAGGAGGACGTCCGTTTCCCCTGCGCTCGAGGAAAATGACTTGGCGTCAACATATTTCATCAAAGTTGTGTTTGATGCATTGCCAGCAATCATGTATAGATTACCTACAACATAAATTACCACCAGATAGATTACCAATAATATTGATTATTGTGTTTGGTTTACACATATAAGTTACAATAATATTGTGTTTGGTTTACACAGATAAGTTACAATAATATTGATTGTTGTGTTTGGTATAACAAATATTGATGGACGATGACTTTTTAGGCCCATCTGATTTGGGTCATTAAAGCTTCATGATGGATGGTAACTTTTTAGGCCTGTGTCAGAACTAGTGGAGCTTGTCTTATTAGGGATCCATGAGCCAAAGGCAGTTGGTGGGCTCGACCTAATCAGAAACGAAGGCTTGCTTGGGAAGTTGAAGTTTAGCCCGGAGATGAGACCATCTGAGAATAGGGGCTGCTCAGGAGTTGGGGCCGTTTGAGAGCCGGGATCATCTAGGAGCCGAGGCCGCCTAAGAGCTGGGACCGGTTAGGAGTTGGTATCGCCTGAGAGCCGAAGCCGGCCAGGAGCTGGGGCCGCCTAAGAGCCGGGGCCGCCTAAAAGCTGGGGCCACCTGAAAGCCGGGGCTGCCCAAGAACTGGCACCGCTTGAGAGTCGGGACCGCTTAGGAGCTGGGGCCACCTGAGAACTGAGGCTGCCTAGAAGCTAGGGCGATCTGAGAACTGGGGCCGCCTAGGAGTTGAGGTTGTCGGGTCCTATTAGCTTCCACCGTCAAGTAATTTTGGTCGTTAACTTACACGTAGCCTTTATTGGCCACATTACATACAAATGTTGAGACTTAGAGTAACATAAAATAATACCATATACCATTAGTTCCTGAGCTGAAATTGCGAAACATAGAGGATGGAAAGTGAGGGGAAAAAATCTAAATTATTCAATGGCAACTTAATTATGAACGTTAAACACTTATTCTCACTTATTAGTACGACAGAAAGGCGGGAGAAACTAATAAATAAGCAAGGCATCTAAAAACTGAGAGAAAGTTCGTATAACATAGTGAAAAGATGAGAAAAAACCTCCTATTAGGAATAATCGGTTTATTGTGTAACAGAAGATGCTGCCTTAACAGAAGATGCTGCCTGCAAGTTCCGATGCTCCTCTGAAGAAAAGGAAGTAATCCTGAAAAGCTAGCATCTTCACTAAGCTATGCTCCAAGCTCCTAATAGCTTCCACACTAGCTAGTTCTCCAGAACTGTTGTTATAATTGGGATCTTATAAGCAAGCGCCATCCTCCTCAGCTGCCGGCCATCTATTGAATCCACAGCATCTCCAAAACTTGTTATAACCATGACCTGTATTTGACCATTGTTAGTGTGAGCCCCTGTTCTCCCACGGATCCTCACCATGTGAGGATCTATCATCTTAGACCGGAAGGGAGGGAGATGCCACAGCCGTACCTGCATGCGGGCGGCTCCCCAATTCCACCAGTCAACAAGGGCGGCGCCCCTCTTCACACGAGCGCAGGGGAGGTTCTCCCCGCGCCACTATAAAGGAGGGAGAGGGGAGTCGTCTCCCTCCATCCATCACCATCAACCACCCAGGTAATCCCCCCCCCTCTTCCATGAATTTACAGTGACAGTGAGGCAGAGAGATGGAGAACGGGAGGAATTCCTCTCGTTACTGTGCCCAACCCTCATGGAGACCGAAGGAGGGGGAGAGGTGATGTCCGACCGCTCAAGGTGGCAGGAGCAGGCGCCTGCGGTCCTCCCTTCTTTTGGAACCAAGCCGCTCCGCGGCTTGGTTCGGGCCCGATGGAGTGCCCACCGGCTCGCTGGGCCCGGGCTGCAATGGGCGACCTCCACCGGCACCGGGGCAGCATCCGGTGAGGTCCGGCCGGCCATGGTGGCCGGCCGTGCCACCGGCATGAGTAAAGCCATGAGAGAGAATGGGAGAGAAAGAGAGATTGAGGGAGAAAGAGAGGAGGGGAGCGCGGCCGCGGCGGCGGCCTGCTCCGGGCCGATCGTCGGCGGCCGAGCCCCCCTCGGGGAGTGGCCAGCAGCGGCCCTGGTTGTCGGCACAAATCTCCCATGTTTCGGACGAAACAGGGAAGGCGGAGGAGAAAGGGGAGCGGGCCGGCTGAGCCGTTCTCCTTTTGGGCCCTGTTAGGCCAGCTCACGAGCAAATTTTGGGCCACGATTTGGACCCCGTATTGGGCCAAAAATGAAAAAATAAAAATATGCCCCGGATCAGTGTTGATCTTAGTTTCTTGGGGTATTTTTAATTTTCTATTTGGGCTTATATATTGGGAGATATTCAAGCCCCAAGTTGACCCCGGGATTAAACTGGGTAGAGTTAAAAGCTTTTGATATGCTAATTTTGGGACTAAAAATTGGGAAACTGATGCTGTAGGTACCTAGGTGCTTAAATAGCCGAATTACATTTTTGAATTAGCGCCAGAAGTAAGTCATTTATCATAATTTTGATAAATTATTAAAATATAAAAATTATGTATGTAAATGCTATATTGATATATATTGCATTATTTGAAAACTGAGAAATAGATTGGTATTATTATTTGCAAATGAGGATTTAGTATGATTAGTTTATTATTTATTATATTTTACAAATAATTGAGTATATATGTGGATAACTAATCAATTGGTATGACCTTTGAAATTGTTAAAAGTTTTATAAATATACATGTGCATTTGACATATTTAAATAACTGTACTTATGAAAAGTATATGGATTGCATTTTTTGTAATGATACATGCTATTTGGCAAATGTGACATGAAAATGGTATTTTGTGTATATGATAATATGTCCCACTATGGTCCGCTATGATATGATATGATGTGATATGTTGCATGATTCACTTGGCACCGGGACCCAACTCCATAGGGGGTATATGGAGAACACACACTCAGGAGGTGTACTGTGACAGGACATGACAATATTATGCCACATGGCATTGGGACCCATCTCCATAGGGGGGTATATGAAGAACGCACACTTTTAGGGTGTGCTGTAACAGGATATGATATGATGTGAGTTCACGACGCTGGTTCCAGGACCCTGACTTCTAGGGAATATTTATGGAGGATACATCCGAGGGGGTGTTACACCCAAAGGGGTGTTCTGTGTACATAGTGTGTGGCCCTGGAACATTGGTATAAAATACATTTTTACATGCTATTTACAGTAGTACAGTGGTTTTATCCTGAAATTGTATATTCTTGAAATGCTATATATAGCAATTGCTTCCAAAATTATTTTGAGCATATGATGCATATTTTGATAACATGGTAAAATGTATTTGAAACATGGAGGCTTGACATATGTTTATTATGAAAAATTTGAGTTGATAAAAGCTTGAAGTAATTACATTATATTATAGTTGGCTTATTTATTGAGTGTGAGCTCATTTAAATCTCACAATATTTTTCAGAGCCACAGAACTGAAGATGGGAATATGGGGTAGTTGGAGCGCTATCAGAGTAACCTAGATCTAATACTTTGTTGTAGTCTCATTGAATTATGTATTTTGGGCATGTAATCTAAAATATATGATTATGGTTTGTATTAAGAACAATTTGAATTTGGATGATATATAGTTATTACCCCTTCTTATATTAAATGTTATATTTTGAAACACCTTACATGTCAGACATACGATGGATTATCATCTCTAGATCCAATATAGGACCTGGGGCATGGCAGTTAGCATATCACCTGCATGGAGCCGGCCCTCATGCATTTTCAGGACACGCTCCACCGGTATGCCCTCCAACTCAAGCACTCGAGCCGTCGCTGCAACCAAGTTCTTGGAATCCACGACCAACGGAAAGCAAGGTGTGGTTTAGTCAAGTCATTTAGACTGGGAAACACTGTGACACTAACTGGAAGCTTCTGTCCAGCAGCTCTTTGTGCTTTAGCAAAAGCTACAGAAAACTCCAAGTCAATTCCCATAACCTCTCCAGTGCTACGCATCTCTGGTCGAAGAAGAATATCACAACCTTGGAATTTCTCGAATGGGAGTACGGCCTCCTTGATTGAAACATGTTTTGGTACCACCTCACTTGAAAATCCAAGCTCATGCAAACTCTTCCCTGCTATGACAAAAGAGGCATATTTTCCTAATGGACGACCAATAGCTTTCGAAACAAAAGGCACGGTGCGAGAAGCACGAGGATTTGCCTCAAGAAGGTAAACATCACCAGCAGCTGTGATTGCATATTGGCAATTCATAAGCCTGCATACATTAAGTCGTTTGGCTAGCTTTGTTGTCCATGACCTGATTGTATTCAAGCAATTGGTTGGTCCAGTTTTTGTGGGAAGGGAGCAGGCTGAGTCACCAGAGTGGACCCCAGCTTGCTCAATGTGCTCCATGGTTCCACCAATTACCACAGTCCCGTTTGAGTCAGCCAATGCATCCACATCGATCTCAATGGCATCAGAGAGATACTTATCTATCAGGACAGGGCACTCAGGATCGACTCCAACAGCATTCTCCAGATATGTGGCTAGTTTATCATCACCGTAAACAATCTCCATTGCGCGTCCAACCAAGACATAAGAAGGCCAGACCACGACAGGGCAGCCTATTTCTGTAGCAATAGAGATTGCATCAGATTGGCCAGCTTTGCTATCCCACCTTTAGGTTGCTCGATCTCAAGCTTCTTAAGAATCGCATTAAATCTCTCTCTCTCTCTCTCTCTCTCTCCTCAGCAGCATCAATAGAATCGGGCAATGTTTCCCATACCTGCACTCGTCCAATTCCAGTAGCAGATATGAACCTTTGCTTTCCCAGATACTGTTGTTGATGTGGCTGATGGAGCAACGTGGATAATCACGGTAAAATCAACCAAGTGGTGCAGGCGCGTTTGCCCCGGCTCCTCCACGTTGGTCTCGTGCGGCCTCGGCAGCCCTCTGCGGCCCCGGTCTCTCCGAGTCAGCCGAGGCAGCCCCGACTTCTTCAAGTCGGCCTCATGTCTGCCCCGACACCTCTGCGTCGGCCTCGGCGGCACCCTACGGCCCCGGCCTCTCCGAGTCGGCCGGGGCGGCCCCGATCTCCCCCAGTCGGCCATGGCAGCCCCGACTTCTCCAAGTCGATCCCAGCCATCAGGCCCACCAACTTTTTGACTTGCGTAGCCTGACATAGCCAGGCCCACCTACCGTCTGGCCACGCCATCGATAGGACCAGGCCCACCTACCAACTAGTTCCGCCGATCGATGGGACCTAGCCTACCAACCGCCAGCTCCCCCTCTCCGACGTGACAAAGCCTACCGACCATCCCAAATTCACGTAACTTCCACGTGTTTCGCAGACATTCCTCTCTCACGGAACTTCGCGTGGTTAATCCCCATAAGAATGTCAAATGCCTATAAAAGGGTATGTCAACTCGAGGCCCAGGTATGTGAACAAAAAGCTCATCAACACTAAAATCCCAGGAAAAACTCCAACTCTCGGAGCCTTTTCTGCCTCTAAGGAGCTCTCTCGAGCTCCCCTTTGGCTGTGACCTCGGTTACTGACTTGAGCATCGGAGGGTCCCTACCGGAGCTTCCTCCGGTCTCGGGACTTCTTGCAGGTCATCCATCTTGGCGAGGACCCCATCGGCAAGCAGACACATCTTCCCTATGTCCAAGTTCGGTGATCGGGCGTCATCAGATTGGCGCGCCAGGTAAGAGGGCTGGAGAAGGAAGACGAACCCCGTAGCGTCTGCTCACGAGCGTTCTCCCCTATGTCTACTGAGCAATGGTAGTGACACGGGCTCAAGACGCTTTCTCTAGCTACCCAGGGGGCATTCCTGATGCAGGGCGATATTCAAAACGCCTGCAACTCAAGAACGATCTAATCTGCGAGAAAAGAATTCGTCCCAGGTTTGGTTCGAATCTTGACAAGAAAGGGGAAAAATTTCGAATTTGATCACTCACAATCCGAAGTTTAAAGGAAGATCAATTGAATTTTTAATTCATTGTTTGGAATCAGAAAAAAAAAAGAAACATTGATCTGAATTCAAAAAAATAAAGAAAACATATCTTTCTTCTCTCTCCGACGGCGCCCAAAGCCAAGCCTAAATAAAAGAGATAAAACCCTAACATCATAAGTTTAGAAAAATTACAACTATGCCATTAAAAAACGAAAACAGGCCCAAAACTTCTATCAGACAAGCCCGGATGAACAAAATCCACAGCAGCTCATCGCCAAAAGCAATGACTTTGAATCAGCAGTCCGTTTCCATATAACCAGCCAAGTTTGGGCCCAGTCCGACACAGTAGCTGACCGGATTCAATTGACCCAAAGTGTCAAAACGAAGTCGGGTCAATTCCGTACACTCGGCCCAAACATGAAATTTCAAGCCCGTTTGTTCTGCAACCTCTTGGACCTTCGTAGATTACCTGGTGTGGTCTTCCCTGACGTGGCCTGCTGACTCTGGGTTGCTGGTACAGGAACATCCAAGGACTGGTTCGACTGACCCGAACCCTGGTTTGAACGGATGTCCTCATCAATTCCCCACTAGCTAGGCAGCATGAAGTTAACCTTCCTACTACCGACTCTCCAGTCGTTCGCCCACCACCAGATGCAACTGCCCCAGTTGATGAGCTGGCAGCACTTGCCCAACAAGTTTAAGCCCTCACTGCTATGGTCCACGGGCTTTAGGAGCAACAGTCTGTGGCCACCCAATACCAGACTGCTCCCCCGCCTGCTAGCCAGCAGTCTGCGAGGGAAAGATCCCTCCAGTGATAGGCTGGCCATCGTCGAGCCTCTCTCAGGAGACCTCGTCGGAAGCCCCTCAAGAGGCCGCGTTCTCCCAACCGTGACCCAAGCAAGTTCTCCCCAGAGCCTCAGCACCAGAAGGAACCAAAGCGGAGGTCTCACCTCTCGTGTTCTTCCCCATCCTATTCTTCATCATCCTCCGAGACATCCAGGAGGGTCCTGGCAATTAGCCGCCAGGCGGAAGAGCGCCTGGATGAGTACCACCGATAGCTAGATGAACTCGCCAGAAAATTAATAACCAGCCGGAGGAGGAATATGACACCCGTCCTTCCTACACCGATCGAATATTGAAGGAGCTCGTTCCCTTCAGATTTTGCCTCCCTCAACTAGATCTGTATGATGGTACGATAGATCCCCTTGATCATCTTGAAAGTTACAAGGCACTCATGCAAGTCCAAGGGGCTATGAACGCCCTCTTGTGCAAGGCTTTTCCTGTCACTCTATGGAAAGCCGCCCATGCCTGGCACTCCCGTCTGTCCTCTCACAGTATTGATTCCTTCTGGGAGCTAGAAAGGGCATTTTTGGTGCACTTCAACGCTTGCCGGAGGATCCCAAGGGTCGCAAATAGCCTCTTCTCCATGTGCCAAAAAGGAGAGTCACTTTAGGACTTCGTAGCCCGATTCAAGACCGCCGCCCTCGAAGTCTACCACCTGGACGATGCGGTGGCGACGTTGGTATTGAAGCGGGGACTCCTCCCTTCCCGCTTCACCTTCTCTTTGGACAAGAAGCCTCCCAGCTCTGTACCCGGTCGAGTCTCCCCTCGGGCCGGCACACAAACCTCCAAGGTGGTTCAAAAGAAGCTCACCGGCATCATGGCTAACGGGACACCACTCGGCCTGGCAAGGAGGTGCCCCCGAGTCGGTTCAAGTCCCTAATAGCCCTATACCCGGTTGAATCGCCCCTCGGGCTGGCATACAAACCTCCGAGGCGATTCGTGGATCCGGCAGCCTTGTACCCATTCAGGTTGTCCCCTAAGTTCGCGTGCGAATCCCTAAGATGGTTCTAAAGGCCGTCCATGCGTATCTAAATTCCCTCGCGGCCGGCGACAAACTGTCTTGCTTACTCGACCGAGGACCTAGTGGACCACAAGCCCAACTGGCGGCGCGAGCCCTGATGGATCTGCTCGCTCATTATCAAGCCTAAGTCTACGAGAGTATGGCGGCATCACAAACGTGCGAGACAGTTATAAGGAGAAAGACGAGGAAGAACACTTTGAAGAAAAAAGTTCTTTTCATTGATGTCTTTCAACTGTTACAAAACCTGACTTGAAGTCAGTTACAAAAGAAAAGTACAAGGTAAAAGGAAAAATATAAAAAAAAAGATACAAATGACTCAAGGCCCGCTAGGCCCTGATTCTCCCCCAGCCACCTCCTCCTCCGACTCCTCGCCGTCCAGATCCTCGGGCTGGATCATCTCGAGATCAGAGCTATTGATGTTGAAGGCCACAGATATCTTCGCCTTGCATTGGTCGACGCCCTTCGCATAGGAGTCGATGCTGGCCTCAATTACTTCTTGTTCAAACTCTGGCGAGGCTTTAAAGTCGGCGACGACATTGCCGGCTCGGGCCTCAGCCTCCCCGGCTTGCGCCTCGGCTTCCCAGGCCCGGCTCTCAGCCTCCTCGGTACGGGCCCTGGCTTCCGGGGCTTGGGCCACTGCTTCGGCCCGCCCATACCCTGCCTCGACCGCCGGCATCTCCGCTGTGGTGGCCCTCTCCACGGCGGCACGGGTCTCGTCCGTCGCAGCGTCGGCCCGGCCCTCCATATGCTTGAGCTGGCGGACCAACCCCTCTATCCTCATCCCGACCGACTCCAACCTGGACGAGACCAACGCTAGCTTAGTTTCGGCCGCAGAGGCCCAGCCGCTTTTGATCTCTACTTGGCTCTCTGCCTCCTTGAGTCTGCCGCCCATGTCATCCTTCCGGGCCTTGGCTTCCTTCTGCTGCCGAGCGAGCTTCTCGGCCAGCTCCTGGCACTGCCCCTTGCACTTGTCGACCCTTTCTTGGGAGCGGGCAAGCAGGTCACTCGATCGGGCCACCGCCTCATGGAGGGCGAAGGCCCCATTGGCCATCTGCACCGAATAGTTTGTTAGCTACATGTCAATTTAAGTGCATCAAGAAAGAATCAGGGATGAAAAATTACCTGGAGCACCGACATGAACGTCATGTCGAGGATCCCGACGATGGATTGCTGTTCCATCTCGGCATTAATTCGCGAAGACCCGCCCTCGACAGGAGATACACTGCCTCCCTGGCATCTTTCAGGGAGGAGAGTTTGGGCGCCGGCCGTTGTGGCCGTCTCAGTGTCTTTTCAATTGCCTGCCGGGCCGAATTGCGTATCGATCATCGGGATGAGCTCCTCGGCTCGGCCCTGTGTTTGCCAGTCATCTTCGCCCCGGCACCGGCCTCCTCAGTTGCTGCCTCCCCCTCTCCGGCAGGTGGGGGAGCCCTTTATGTCTCTGGCTCGGTGGGAGCCGAAGAGCCATGTACAATTTCAACCTGCCCCACCTCAGTTGGGTCTGCAGCAGCAGGGATCTCCCCTTCGGGTCCAGGTCCACCACGACTGTTTCGGTGGCGGCCGGATTTCCCCCTTCGGCACTGCTAGGCGGGGCCGGCTGGCCCCCTCTTCTGCCTTGGCCCCGGCCGGGCCGAGGACCACTTCTTCAGCCAGCACCTCTCTAGCCGGCTCCTCTGCAGGAGCTATTTTTGCCTAAGGTGCGGGGGCCTCTGAAACTCAGGCTGGCTCGGCCTGAGCCTTCTTTCGCGCTCTTTTTGCCGGCCTCACTTCCTCATCGGCTGCCTGTCTCTTCTGGCACATGGCGGCTTCCAGCTTCTCGGCAAAAATTTTCATTGCTACACAAAGTCAAGTATTAGTAAAAGTATATAATGAAGTGTCGGGCCGGGGACAAGAAGGATAGGTTTTCGTGCTCACCAACCGCCGGGGCCAGTTCGGCCTCATACAAGTTCTCCTCGGACAAAAGCTCCTTATAGAAGGGGATCTCACAGAGGTTAGGCGGCGGAAAAGCTCCCCATCCTTCTTATCCATGGCTGAGTTCTCGTTGGGGTTGACGTCGGGCTCTCTCTAGTCGGCCCTCACCCCCTCCACATGGGCGTACAAAATCAGGATTTCCATCCCCTAGCCTTGAACGGAAGACCTAGAGGTAGGGCCCTACCCGGCCTGGTGGTGAATACCCACTAGGCCTCCTTACCTTGGTGGTGGAGCTTGTAGAAGGCTCGGAATAGGAAAAGTCTGGCCTCTGAGCCCTGGAAGAAGCTAAGGACGAAAAAGGCGCAGACGATCCGAATCGAGTTCAGAGTCAGCTGCGCCGGCACCAACCTATACCTATTCAACAAATTCAGAAAAAGGATGAAGCGGAAGGCGCAGTCCACACTGAAAGAACTCGTACAGAGCAACCTGACTGGGAAGGTTGGAGTTTACTTTGTCCTTAGGCCCTGGCACGGACAGGCGAATGAAGCTGGGGACCCTATACCTATTCCTAAGGTCCTCTACTCCTTCGGGGGTCATGGTGGAGGCTACCCCCCGGCCTTGCCGGGTCAAGACCAGCTGCCAGAGGAGGCGCCGGACGGTTGGAAGACACAGGGATTGCCCTCACCGGGAAGGTTCGAGCGGATGATTGGTTTCTCACCGCCGGCCGATCGCGGATGGTGATTCCACCCACTGGCCGGGGCACTCGACTAGCTAAGGGGACATTGTCCTCACTAGAGGAGTGAGGAGACTCTAATACTGGCCTCTTACCCTCCCTAATGGTCCGGCGGTCCATGAGTCAAGGAAAGAGGAGCAAAAAGGGGGAAACTGACCTAAAGCTTAGGAAGAAGATGAAGATTGAAGGTCTCGGGCTGCAAGAAAACGCAGGGCTCAGGGAAGGAGATTGCAGAGGAAACAATGACAACGTAAAGGTCCTCCCCGAGCACAAGGAACGACTTTATACCCTGGCTTCGAATCGCCTCGCCCGAGATCCCGCCACGTGACCCGCGACCACTGCGCCAGGTGTCCAGCTGCCGGCAATCTCGTCTATGCCCAAGGTGCATCGCCTCGGTTCAGCCCGAGGAGCGGGATTCCCGGCCAATGATGATGGTGAAGAGCGGAGAAGCAATGATGGCGCCAGCCCTTTTTCCCATCCTTCAAAAGGTGCCCCCTTGGGACGTCTGGTGCTGACGTAAATCCCCACCTTCCGCTTGATTGCGAAAGATTTTTGAAGCGATACTGTCTCAAAAGAGCGCGCCAGCTCCCCCGCTATTAAAGGTATTCCATAACTGGCAATCATTTTTGAATTTTCGCGCTCCTTCTGCCCAAGGGACAACATGCACGTGGCCCTTCGCGCTCAGGAGCAGGGGGCATCTGATGTGGTTGATGGAGCCACGTGAATAATCACGGCAAAATCAACCAAGTGGTGTAGGCGCGTCTGCCCTGACTCCTCCACGTCGGCCTCGTGCAGCCCTAGCAGCCCTCTGCGGCCTTGGTCTCTCCGAGTCAGCCGTGGCGGCCCCGACTTCTTCAAATTGGCCCCATGTCTGCCCCGACACCTCCGCGTCGGCCTTGGCGGCCCCCTGCGGCCCCGGCCTCTCCGAGTCGACTAGGGCGGCCCCGATCTCTCCTAGTAGGTTGTGGCGGCTCCGACTTCTCCAAGTCGATTCCGGACGTCAGGCCACCAACTTTCTGACTTGCGCAGCCTGACACAGCCAGGCCCACCTACCACCTGATCACGCCGTCGATGGAACTAGGCCCACCTACCAACTGGCTCCATCGACCGATGGGACCTGGCCTACCAACCGTCAGCTCCCCCTCTTCGACAAGATAAAGCCTATCAACCAGCCCAAATTCACGTAACTTTCACGTGTTCCACCGACATTCGTCTCTCACGGAACTTCGCGTAACTAATCCCCATACGAATGTCAAATGCCTATAAAAGGGTAAGTCAACTCGAGGCCCAGGCATGTGAACAAAAAGCTCATCAACACTAAAATCCCAGAAAAAACTCCAACTCTCGGAGCCTTTTCTGCCTCTCAGGAGCTCTCTCAAGCTCCCCTTCGGCTGTGACCTCGGTTACTGATTTGAGCGTGGGAGGGTCCCTACCGGAACTCCCTTCGATCTCGGAACTTCTTGCAAGTCATCCATCTTGGCGAAAACCCCATCAGCAAGCAGACACATCTTCCCTACGTCTAAGTTCAGTGATCGAGCATCATGGTAGAGCAAGCTTCAGAGGGGTTTGCCCTTGAAACCGTACGATAATACCATTGGTCTGCTCCAGGTCAATCACATTTAACACATCCTCGACTGTCAGAGGTTCAAAGTAAACGGTCGCTGGTGTCATAATCTGTGGATACAGTCTCTGGATTTGAGTTCATCATAATTGTTTCATACCCATCTTGAAACCAGACATAATCATAAAAAGACTCTTAATAACAGCTAGCAGAATAGCAATTGAATCAATATAGAGATTTAACAGGCAACAATAGGTGATCGAGATTTGAGAAATTTTAAAATTTCTAAGGCAGCTTATAGATAACAAAATGAAAGTTCAAAAGCTAACAATTAGAGATGAAGATACATAAACATAAATAATTAATGTATGGAATAAACCAGAGAAAATCTATGGATGAGCTCTAATATATGAAGTAGTGGAAACCAGAGGTTTCAAATTTGATACAGGAAGTTTAAGTGATAGATGATTAAGCATCCGAAGAATTCAGCAATAATCAAAATCTAAAAACCAGAAGCCAAAGCAACACAAACCTGCCGAAGGGCAAATGAAGCATGACAACAGCAGTAGTCAAACTCGATACCCTGACCTATTCGGATAGGTCCCCCACCCAATATTAGGACTTCTTTCTTCAGAGAGTGGGTGTTGATTCACATTCAAAATCATATGATGAGTACATGTAGGGAATGTTTGCCTCAAACTCTGCAGCACAGGTATCAACCCTTTTATATGCTGGGGTCACACCTAAGCGCTTTGACTGCGCCTCCCTCTCAGAGGAAGAAGTTGCATAAGCAATCTGGTTATCGCTATAACCCCTTCTCTTCACCTCATAAAAGTCATCCTTTGTCAACTGATCCAGAGTCCTTGCTGTAAGGAACTCTTCCACATCTACCAGATCTTTGAGCTGAGTAAGAAACCACTTGTCGATATAGCTCAGCTCATGAATTTTTTCTACCTTCATTCCTTTCTTCATAGCTGCATATATTGCATGAATACGCTCTGGATTTGGAACTCGCAGGCTGTACTTCAACTGGTCTCAGTCCCAGTCAAGTTCCTTAATGGATGCACAACCCCAACCCGCAAAACCGCATTCCAAAGACCAGACAGCCTTTTGGAAGGATTCCTGGAAAGTTCGTCCCAATGCCATCGCTTCACCAACAAATTTCATCTGGGTTGTCAATATTGGCTGGGTACCAGGGAATTTCTCAAAAGCAATCTGCACACCAATTTAAAGAAGTAAACTAGAGTAAAAGGCAAAGTGAAAAATGGAATTGATCAAAAATATATGTGAACAAAAAATTCGTTTGAACTGCGGCACAATTTTATCGTGTTACTACAATTTGTCAGAGCATGATCAATAAAATCAATAAGGCATGCTGCATAGAGATTCACAAGAAGATCGTCCTTGCAATGCACAAATAAAGATTGCATTGAGGTTCAAGGCTGCAATTATATCATTTCCCATGAACAAGTTTCTGTACTGATGAGTGAGTCTGCATGCCCCTCACACATGAGGATAAGCAGGCTAAGTTCAATTTGAGGAGTGGTGTTTAAAAGAACATAATTTAATATTTCATTAACTAAAGTAGCAATCAAATAGCATGACTGGATGCTCATAGGACTATGTTTGAACCGTACATCTGAATGAGCAACTCAGTTCAATTAGCAGAAATTAATTACATGAAAATTAACCATAGCAACCGAATTACATGATCTGAGATTTAAAATGAGGATCTTGACTCAAACAATTAATCTATGTAGCATTATGACACCATACCATGCAGAGATAAGTTAACAAGGAGTTGATAATATCCGCAGAAGACTGAAAGGCACTTGCCATTGCACGTAAAGCAAAGAAACGAAATGACTTGCAAGAAATTACATCTACATCATTAAGAATTTTTATTTGGTAAATCTTTCTTGGGAAATCAATCAAAGGCTGAAGGACGTCATTCCATCTCCAAGATTAATCTGAAGCTCCACTCTCAAAGGGAAGGAAAGTTCGAGTAAATTCAGTCCCACCGGCAGCTTCGCAGCCATCTTCGCAATGGGGAACCCTGTAGCCTTCATAGCCTTCAAGGCAAGAGCCGACGACCTCGACACCCTGGGATTCATCTCGATGGCCATCACCTCCCCATCCACCGGGTTCACGGCGAACTGCACATTGGACCCGCCGCACTCCACCCCGTTCTCCCGGATAATAGCGAACTGCATAATCCCTCAGCCGCTGATACTCCTTGTCGGTGAGCGTCAGCGCAGGCGCGACCTTGATCGAGTCCCCCGAATCCGTATGGACGCCCATCGGGTCGATGTTCTCGATGGAGCAGATGACGACAACGTTGTCGGCGAGGTCCCGCATGACCTCGACCTCGTACTCCTTTCAGCCAAGCAGGGACTTTTCGACGAGGACCTGGGAGGTGAGGCTGGCGGCGAGACCGGCGTGGCAGATGGCCACGAATTCGTTGCGGTTGTAGGCGATGCCGCCGAGATGAACGCCGGGCGGACGATGAGGGGGAAACAACCGATGCTATCGATCGGCGATGGCAAAGCAGTCCTCAATGGTCGTGGCGATGCCGGAGGGAGGGGTTTTGAGGCCGATGCGGTCCATGGCGCGCTTGAAGAGCTCGCGCTCCTCGGCGGCGCGGATGGCGTCGATCGAGCTTGGCGCCGATGAGCTCGACCATGAAGGAGGCGAGGGCGCCGGAGTCGACGAGGTTGAAGGCGGCCTGGCCGCCCATGGTGGGGGGAGAGCGTCGGGGCGCTCGGCGTCGAGGACCTGCTCGACGAGCTCGGGGGTCGTGGAGCCCACCTAGGCGCGGTGGGCGAGGCCAGGGTCGGTCATGATGGTGGCCGGGTTGGAGTTGACGAGCACCACCTCGTAGCCCTCGTCTCGGAGGGCCTTGCACGCGTGGGTTCCCGAGTAGTCGAACTCGCACTCCCGAGGATCAGGATCTTCTTGATGTCCGTGCGCTTCCCCCGGGCGTCCGAAGCGGCGCCTCCGTCGGACGGGGTTGGGCGGCGCAGCGGGGGCTGGGGCGGACCCGGAGACGGGGGTCGCCGGTGCAAGCGTGCTTCGCGGTAGTCGGGAGGTAGCGGGCGAGGAAGAGAGAGGAGGAGATAGAGCGCGGTGGAGGAAGGGCGAGCGGATCCGGGGTGAAGGCGGTTGCAGAGAGCCATGGAGGCGGGCGAGGCGAGGAGTCGCTCGTCTGCTCTCTCTCGCCCGCCCGATCGCTAGCTCGGTCGGGGTGTAGGGTTTTTAAATAATTATCCGAAAGGAGTAATTACTAATTATCGATGCATACAGGGACCAGATTTTTGGGTTTTCAAGTAGTGACCAGCGGAGCTGAGACGGAGACAAATGGTGGGGCCCGCGTGTCAATGACGGGGTGGGTTTTTGCCTCTGTTGCGCCGATAGGTTTAAATTAAGCGAGGCAGAGTGGTGGACACGGGTGCATGGGACGTGGCGATTGGATTCGGACTTGTTGGCGTTGAGTTGGTGGATGAGGTCAAGTACACGAGAACGTTGGGTCAACGCCTCAATCACGATGCAAGGAAACATCAATTTCTGCCGTAACGATATGTTTTGGAAGCACCTTTCAAAAAAAAAAAAAAATGTTGGAAGCCTTTTCTCAATTATTATTATTATTATTATTATTATTATTATTATTATTAGGCAAGCCTCTCGTTTATATATCTTGTAACTTGGTTAATGGAAATAATTGCGCCTTGCCTGATATTTTATTGACTTACCGTTGACATGAATAAAAAAATATTTGTATATTTAAATTCTCAAGCTAATTATTTTTTTGATATTATGCATGATGTATGATTTTTTAGCTATATTTTTCATTGCCTACATTGCTCTTATTGCAAGTTTTCAACAAGTAAAAGAGCTAAAATAAATAATATTTATTATGTAATTTTTTAATAATATTTATAATCTTTGGTCTTTTCTACATGGCATTTACGATGAATCGAAACATCCTCTACCTTACTACTAGAGTTGGGCACCAGGCTTGGTGCTGCTATAGTATCGGATCGTATCGGTATGATTTACCGTGCCGAGCTTGAAAATACGGCCCAACACGACCCATGATGGGCCCATGCCGGCACGACCCACATGGGCCTGAGCCATGCGGCCCACATGGGCCTGGGCCGGCACGGCCCATAATATTTTTTAATAATTTTTTTGTAAAAAAATATTTTGTTAATAAATTAAAAAATTATTAAGAACAAGGAATTTATTAATATGAAGCCACCTTAATGATGAAGGATTTGACATAGACCCTACCAGTTTATTAATTTAAAATAAAATGGTACATGAAGGAAGAGGGGGCTAGATCTGTCCTCTGGAATACAATAAGAAAGATAAAAAAATAGAGATAACTCACTTTAATAATTAAAAAAATAAAAATATATAATTATAAAATTAGAGATGACTCACTCATCAGTAGTATTGTGTCATCATCATCTTCGCTGGTTAAGTCATGTCCACCTTTATCTTGAAGCCTGCCTCAGCATCCAACCAATCTTTGAAGCAGAGAAGCATCTCAATCGTCTCGCCAGTCATCCTACTTCTCTTTTCATTCAGAAACACGTCGACCTACACTGAAAGCGGATTCTGATGCTACTATGCAGACATCAGAGGTATTGATTTCTAACACTCTTTCATCAAGCTAATACATCTAACTTTCTATTTGATCTTCATCATACACAGAATGAAGATCATTTCGTTAAATAAAATTCTAATTCATTACATAAAGATGAAGAAGATGAAGATGAAAAGATGATGAAGCATGTGTGTGCCTTCTAATGAATGAAAAAATAGATGACAAACGAGATCTAGAAGAAGAAGCAGAGCTTTGAGCAGGTATTCTAGATCCATGAATTTTGTCATCATATAAAACATAAATATCATTAAGAAGTTGTATTACCTCATCTTTAGCAGATTCAGGATTTTGATTCATGTTTTCACAATATTCATCAATTAAAATATTTACGTCATTTAATTTAACTTTAGGATCAAAAACAGCAGCTAAGTTATGCAAAGACATATTCTATTCCAATATTCATTCTATTTAATTTTCATATGATATATAATAGGCATTAAAACATCATCATTTTTATATTCTTTAAATTTTTCACTAATTACGTATGCTTTTTGTAAAAATAAACAAGAAGTTGGATAATAAATACCAAAAAGAACATTTGTAGCATCATAAAAAGTAACAAAAAAATCTTCTAAAATTTTACCTTGATTCCAATCAGTTTTCAGTCAATGTAAATCCAAATCCACAATCATTAATATAAATACTTAATAAGTTCTTATATGGATATGCATCATGTATCATGGTATAGGTACTATTCCAACGAATAATTACATCAAGTTTAAATTTTTTAAAACGTTTACCATGATCTTCATATAATTATTTAAATTCTTGAAGTCTTGATCTTGAAGCATGAATAAAAGAAACTGCATTTCTAATTTTTGAAATAACCTCTTGAATTATGTCCATACAGAAAGATTTAATATATGACATGCACATCTAATATGAAATAATTGTCCATTTCAAATGGGATGCAAAGAGTCATTTAATAATACAATAGCAGAATTATTATTAGATGCATTATCAAAAGCAATAGATATTATTTTATTATTAATATTATATGAGCATGTAGTTTGATAAATAGCATTTGAAATTTATTATTTCCGAATGCGGAAAATTAAAAGTACGAAAAGCAAGAATTCATTTATTTAGTTGCCAATCATTATGCGAAGTTAAAGAAATTCTAGCATTTAAATTTGAAAGCGTTTCAATTAAACTTTGTTTCATTGCTAAAAAGTTTGTCATGCCACTCTTCTAAATGTACGTCTACTAGTTTCTTCTATAAGTAGTTATAGGCCTAATTAAACATAATGTTCAAAATTATAAGATTCACATAAACTAAAAGGTAATTCATCCTGAACTATCCATCTTATAAGTAATTTTCTTTGATTTTCATGGTTATATGCAAAATTACCTACAAGTGATCCCTCTTATACATTAAGAATACTTTACTGACGGGAATCATGTATCCTATGAGTCTCTATATGTCTTTTTAAATGCCATGTTCTTCCAGTACTATTACAACTGTAAAGTTTTTGCACATTTTCTACATTTTGCTTTGTAGGCTCCATCAACCATAGTTCTATCGAAATCATTCTAAACATTACTAGTCCTCTTACGAGAAGAGGTTTGACATTCATTGACATTGGCTCTAGAGGGAACTTAGGGTTGGGGTTGGGGATTAGTTTCCTCACCCTCAGAAAAAGGATAGATGTCAAAATTACTTTCATTATAAGATGTCGTACCTAAAATTTTAATTAATAAATATAAAAAAAATAAAAATTAACCATAAGAAGGAATTGAGAAGAGGATCAGAGATAGAAGCGTGGAGCCAAGATTTGTGAGCTACTGAGCTTCCTTTTATGTTCTCGTCAGTCGCCTCTCAAGAAATAGTAGTAGTAAAGAAGGAGAGAAGAGTTGGTTTGGTGTGGTAAGAATGAGAGAGGAATGAGCTATTTATAGAAGTTCTAATTTTTTTCTGAAAATACCCTTCAATATAGCCGTTATATGGTGTTGGGGGAAGGTAAAATGGTCAAAACCCTCCTAACGGCTAAATAGCTGTTAGGAGCCGTGCCGAGCCTGAAATAAATGGGCCAATGAATCGTACCGGGCCTGAAATTTTATATCCAAAGTCATGGGAGGGCCCGTTGGGCCTGAGCCGTGCCGTGCGAAGCATGGTCCTGTGCCAACTCTACTTGCAACATATTTATTGGCTTAAAAATAATTTTATTATTTTATAATTGATGATATAGAAATTCTACGATGCATCAAATACGGTGACCTTTTATCATTGATAATTTTTAATTATTGATGTATATTATTTTAAATATGATAATTTTAAAACATCATAAATAAGATCATTTTGATATAAAATCAATGATTATGTAAGATAATGATGGTCAACATATTTGGATTAGCAAAAGCCATCGTCCATGGTAGACCAAGAACTTGCACCACAATTCCCTGGCGTTCTAAGCTCTTTTGAAACTCGATGGATAATATACTATAAAACTACTCCTGCTCAATATAAAAAATTAATATTTATCATCATTATAGATGACACAATAAATATATATACTTTAACTATCTTGATAATTTTAACTATTGCACAATTTCAAGATTCCTTACCAATTTATTTGTTAGTGGAGTTTGAAATTATAAACAAATACAATCTCTTTGTTAATAGCTGGATAAATATAGCATTTATGGCTTAAAAATCTCACAACCTATATTATTTTTCACCAATATGCTTGCACAAAATGTGACCAAAATTCAAAGCCACTCTAGGAATACTTTCAAAAAGCAAAAATTATGCAACTATATATAATATATTTAATCAGATGAATTCAACTTTGTAATATTTTGTGCTAAAATATGAAAATATTTGTTCCCTTTTCTTGTCGAAGAAATAGAGATGATATATATTGGATAGAAAATTAATTATTTAAATATATCAGTTGCCTAAAACATCAATAAGAAATAATGATTTACATCAAATTGAATTATTTATAACTTAAGATCTAAGAGAAAATTTTAAAATTATATAAAAGAGATCTTCAACTAGAAGTTTACGAAACTATACATGAGATAGTTCAAAATCTCCTTAACCACTTAACATAATATCTATATGGGTATTTGTTATTAACTAGCATTTGAAATATTCTCAGCTTTCATTAGCTATGTTGAAGCTTTCTCTCCTTCCATACTAGGTGGAGCCAATATATTCTTATGATATATATATATATATATATATGTGTGTGTGTGTGTATAAAGAGTATGAAAGAAAGAGATAAACTTGACTACATTCAAATATAGCTAACCTTATATAATAATAATGATAATAATAATACATATATATACTTATGTGCATGTATTAGAGTTGATCAAAGCTGATTGTGACTTAATGAATCATTCAATCCATCCCAAAATTTTGAATTTTTAGGCACTAAACGGTCTTAATTAGATCTTAAATAGGGGCAAAAGAAAATTCGAAACTGATAAACAAATCTAGGATTGACTCATTGAGATTGAGTTAGGGCAAATTGAAAATATAAACTAGATTATCATATTGGGTTGGTCTAAGCACGAGCATGACATCTAGCTATTAATGTATAGCCTAGTTTGAGTCCAGCATACTATAATATTTTAATTAGCTCTAATATAGAGCTTAATGGCTTGACCAACGTCCTTACATTCTCTAGTTCATGGGTTTATTGTAGATTGGGTTAGTATTTTGTTTTGCTTCATTTTTGAGCTAATGGATGTCTAATTTGTAGAATCTTAAAATTGTAGCAGCCTATCCATATTCAAACAAATAGAAAACTGAATGAGAATGGTAGATATCCTTTTAGAAAAACTTCTTTAATAAAATAAAATAAAATAAAATCTTTTGCCGTCATAGCCATATTTTTTAAAAAAATTCATTTGTTGATCAAAACTAGAAAACGAAATAAGCCAGTGAAATAATTAAAGAGAAATAATAGGCAAATACTCTTTAAAAAATTATATAGCTGGTATCAAAGATTATATTAAAAAGTCTTTAAAAGTTGTTATATTCTTCACCAACAAACCATACAGTTTGATCCACCTTGTGATCTTTGTTCGACAGAGATGGATTCTATTGCTCATATTATTTTGGAATGCCGTGTAACTAAAAATATGTAGAGAGCAGCCTTATTATCCAATGCGACAATTCTAATATAAGAGACAATAGTTATTTTAAAACACAAAATAAATAAAATAATTATTTTAAATTTTTTATAGGCCACTAAGATCATGAAGTCTTCTACTATGAAAATATTTTTGATAGTTAAAAAAACCTAGAGCTTTCATGAAGCAAATACTATGATTTTTGAATCATCTACTTTATATGGGAGACACCCTCAAAATTAATTTCGTTGATGACATATTAAATAGTGAGGCTTATGGAGAAACTAAATTTGTTATCCAAAATTATAATAATACTTTAATAGTTGTTAAGGGTTTCTATCTGTTTGATTTTATAATTGCAATGATTGAATTATATGTTAAATTTTTAATCCAACATTGGGCTTATATGTGAAATAATTGTGTGTTGCGGACTGTCAAATAAGGTTAAGCCCAATTAAAAGTGATCAGCTAAGGTTTCAGTGATTTGGGCTTTAATGTATCTGATTAGGTGTGGCCATTTAATGTGTAGAGACCTAAGGGATTATTTCTATTTTTATGATGAGCTAAAATAGAAATACCAAAAAAGATAATGAAAATTATCTATATATAGTGGTTATGGTCCTTGGATCACATCTCTGAATCCATCATCAGAAAGAATAGCCTAAGAAAATTCTAAAGGAGTCTCTAGGAGTACGTGTTGATCTGAAAGGCCCAACCACAGGGCTCTAGCAATCAAGCAATATGGATTCAGATATGCTTTCGATTATAGATTCTTGATGATTAAACATAAATGATTCTTGGGCTTGGTCACCAAAAGGTTCGGATCTATTTCCAACAATTGGTATCTGAAATTTTTTTTGGTTATATGCATTGATATTCGTATTTGTGCATATGATTTCTTTGGTTTTATTCAGCAACCGTGAGATGAACATTCATTAGTTTTTTTATTTTAATGCCAATGATATTTTTAATATCTGTAGATCCAAATTTTTAAATAAAAGTTATAGTGCATTAAAATAATTATAAATTTTGATGTTAAAAGCGAAAGATATTCGCTGCATCGTAAGTGTCACGCGGTCTCATGCGGTCCTCTTCATTTTAAGAGACAGATTAGATAACTTTTATCTGATAAGATAAAGTCAACTTTTTGATAAAATTAAATTTATATTTAATTTTAAATAAAAGAATTTATAGGCAATGTGTTTAATTCATTGGAAATTTTTTTTCTACTGAAATTTTTTTCGAATGCATTGCCTTTCCCGAGCACGTTCCCTGCATTGCCTTTCCCGAACACATTCCCTTTGTTCCCGAACACGTTCCTTTCGGAATCAGGTTGCCTCTTTTCTATTATGCAATTAAAAAAATTAAGGCTTTCCTTTGGCTTTAAGTTCCACGATTTTTTTATGGGAACAGTGGAGAAAAGAAGCGTTATATGGAGTTACTATAAATCTGGCGCAATCCTAGGGGATATTGCGCTGGAAATCTAGGCAGTTGCATGGAGTTTCCATATCCGCACTTGAAAGGGGGGATTGTGAATCCAGATTTCCTTCCCTCAAATTTCTTGTAGGCGTTAAGAAAGAAAGATTTCCTTTCCTCAAATCTCTTGTAGGCGTTAAGAAAGAAAAAGGAAATCCTGATATTTCTAAGATTCAATTACCTAATGAATCTAGATTTCCTTCCCTCAAATTTTTTGTGGGCCTTAAGAAAGAAAAGGAAATCCTGATATTTCCATGATTCCATTATCTAACATGATTTTCATAAAATTTATTGAGATAACGGACACGTTGCGTGGGATTCCGAAATTCCATGGATTTTAATTCCATGGATATTTGGGAGAGATTTTCTTTTCTTAAAAACGTAAGTTCTATGGAACTTTAAAGGGGCGTTGGGATATAATGTTCGGTTTCCATTGAGATAATGTCTATCCCACTAGAATCTAAAGCTTGGCATTTAATGCATTTAATGCATGAGAAGAAGAGAGGCCTTCCAAAAGGGAAAGTATTTCTCCTGTTTTTAACGCCCTATTTCATGGAATTCAATCTTTAAAAGGGCGTGGAGAAAATCATGGGACTCGTCCGTTGGCTCTGCTAAAATCGAATTGCGTGGAGTTAGGTTTAGCCATTTTTTTATAAACATTTATGAACTTTTAATGCATTATATTAATGCATAAATTTTGGACCGATTCATGCCTTTGGCAATATTTTTGGGATTTCATTAAAAATTATTATTTTTAATTTCGTAAGCATGAGCAATCTCTTTCCGTATGGTTTAATTGGTTCCATAAAGTAAAACTTTATCCATTAGGATAAATTATTTTTTTGTTATAAAGATTGAGATGGAACCACAAATAACATATCATTATTTTTTAAAATGTTCAATTAAATTCAAATTAATGGTATTTTTATGCCTAATAAATTTGTTCATCGTTCGAAATTGAACTAATTGAAATAAGATACCTCTTGTGTAGATGGTTCATGAAGGATGTTGGATGTTATGAAGGATGTTGGATGTTGTGTATGTGTATGTTTTATGCGGGTATTAATCGGCCCAAAGGAAGGTTAATGTTTGGCCGAACTATACATATATGTGGTGGTAAATACGTAACGATTATAAGATTTATATGTGAGTAATAAGTCGATCCAAAGATAGATTTATTATTTGACATGCATTATTGTTAGTGTTTGATCATTACAACAAGAGTACTACTAGCAGTTAATATTACTGTCCAAAGACTTGATATTAATATTACACTGTGTATCTTGAGATGGGATTTACCATTAATTTGAATTTATTGATATTTTGTGTTAATTATTTATAGAGCATGTTATTTATGTATTACTTTTATTTTACAGCTAATGTTGCTAATATTTTGCTAACCTCAATTCAGTGCCAGTCCTTAATGGTAATAACTTCAAGGGCAAGGATAAAGGCAAGAAAATAAAGAATAAGGCTGTTAAGGGTCCAGCAAAGAAGAAACAAAATCAGGATAAAGACAGTTGTTTCTTCTGCAATAAGTCTGGACACATTAAGGAATGTTCCAAATTTCATGCATGGTATGAAAGGAAAGGTACATTTCTTAATTTGGTCTGTTCTGAAGTGAATATAGCTTTAGTACCTAGAAATACTTGGTGGTTAGATTCTGGTGCTACTACTAACATCATTGTTTTAATGGAGGGTTGCCTAAGCTACCGAAGGCCAACTGATGCTGAAAGACGCATTTATACAGAAGATAGCAAGTTGGTAGATGTGGAGGCAATTGGGCATTTTAAATTGTTATTAAGTTCTGGTTATTATTTGGATTTGAAAGACATTTTTGTAGTACCATCATTTAGACAGAATTTGGTTTCTATTTCAGCTTTGGACAAATTAGGATATTGTTGTTCATTTGGAAATAGTCATTTAGTCTTTCATTAAATTCAAATATTATTGTAACCGGTTCTCTTATGGTGTATGACAATCTATATTTGCTTGATACTGTTACTTCTTATAATAAAACCCTGAATATGGAATTAAGATGTACTAAGCATAAAATTTGCAATGAAAATTCAGGAACATTATGGCATAAGCGATTAGGTCACATCTCTAGAAATAGAGTTGAACGACTTGTATCAGATGAAATTTTGGATTCTCTTGATTTTACAGACTTTAATGTCTGTGTTGATTGCATTAAGGGCAAACAGACCAAAACAAAGAAATTGGATGCTTATATAACTATGGAAGTCTTAGAGTTGATATAAACGGACATTTGTGGACCATTTCCTACACCTTCTTGGAATGGTCAACAGTATTTTGTATCATTCATAGATGATTATTCAAGATATGCATACATATTTCTTATTCATGAAAAGTCCCAAGTTTTGGACGTGTTCAAGTCGTTTAAAGCTGAAGTTGAGCTTCAACTCAACAAAAGGATTAAAGAGTCAGATCTGACCATTGTGTGAATATTACGGTAGATATGATGGATCAGGTGAATAACGTCTAGGACCATTTGCCAGCTACCTAGAGGAGTGTGGAATTGTCCCACAATACACCATGCCAGGGTCACCTAGCATGAATGGTGTAGCTGAAAGACGAAACAAGACTCTTAAGGATATGGTAAGGAGTATGATTTGTCATTCTACCTTACCAGAGTCACTCTGGGGAGAGGCACTAAAGACAATAGCCTACATTCTGAATAGAGTACCAACTAAAGTGGCTATCAAAATACCTTATGAGCTTTGGATAGGACGAAAGCCTAGTCTAAAGCATTTTCATGTTTGGGATGTCAGCTGAGGCAAGGCCTTATAGGCCATATGAAAAGAAATTGGACTCTAGGACAGTGAGCAGCTACTTTGTTGGGTATTCTGAGCGATCCAGGGGTTTCAAGTTTTATGATCCCAAATCAAGGATAATTTTTGAGACGGAAACTGCAACGTTCTTTGAGGATATTGAGTTTGGGGGGAGAAATAAAGTTAGAGACTTTGTCTTTGAGGAGGAATTGGAACCTACTACTCTTGTTGAAGAGCGGCTAGTTTCTATTCCTATAATTGCTTTTAATAATGATCAAGTTGCAATTCCAGAACAACAAGAAATTGTTGTTCAACTCTCAGATGTAGAAACTCAACAACCTTAAGAACAAGTGCATCAAGAATAAGTGCCTTTGCGGCGATCCACTAGAGAAATGAAGAATGCTATTCCAGATGATTATATAGTGTTTCTTCAGGAACATGAGAAAAATAATGGCATGATGGAAGATGATCCTGTCAACTTCCTTCAAGCCATACAAGGTTCCAATTCAGAAAAGTGGATTGAAGCAATGAAAGAAAAGTATAAGTCTATGCAAGATAATAAAGTTTGGGAACTTGTCCCATTACCAAAAGGTGTGAAACCATTGGTTGCAAATGGATTTTAAGACCAAATGGGATTCAAAGGGTAATGTGAAATGTATAAAGCTCGTCTTGTGGCTAAAGGCTATACTCAAAAGGAAGGGATTGACTTTAAAGAGACCTTCTCTCCAATTTCATCGAAGGACTCTTTTAGGACAATCATGGCTTTGTTGCACATTATGATATGGAACTCCATCAAATGGATGTCAATACGGCGTTTCTCAATGGAGACATTGATGAGACAATTTATATGGTGCAACCAGAAAATGGTTTGCAAATTGACAAAATTCATTTATGGGTTAAGCAAGCTTCTCGTCAATGGTACCATAAATTTCATCAAGTAATTCTCTCATTTAATTTTGAAGTGAATGCAGTTGATGATTGTGTTTATCACAGTTCAGTGGGAGTAAATAATTTTTCTGGTTTTGTATATAGATGACATTTTGCTTGCACAAATGATATAGGCATGTTGCACGAAACCAGAGATTTCTATCAAGCAATTTTAAATGAAAGATCTTGATGACGCCTCCTTTGTATTGGGAATCCAGATATATCGAGATTGTTCTCAGGGTATCCTTGGATTATCACAAAGGAGCTATATCATAAAGTACTTAAGAGATTTGGCATGCAAAATTGCAAACTAGGTCATACCCCTGTCGCTAAAGAGATAAATTCAGTATTAATCAGTGCCCAAAAGGAAACCTTGAAGTTGAAGAGATGCAGAAGATTCCTTATGCTTCGATTGTAGGAAGTCTAATGTATGCTCAAGTTTGTACGTGTCCGATATTGCGTACATTGTTGGAGTGTTAGGCAGATATTTAAGCAACCCAGGTATGGATCACTGGAAAGCAGCCAAAAGGGTTATGAGATATTTGAAAAGAATAAAAATTACATGCTCACATATAAGAAATCATTGGGTATCTGACTCCGACTTTGCGGAATGCCAAGATAATAAAAGATCTACTTCGGGCTATGTATATCTGTTAGGTGGTGGGGCTATTTCTTAAAAAATGCAAAACAGACACTCATAGCTTCCCTACCATGGTAGCAGAATTTATAGCATGTTAGGAAGCATCCAATCATGGGATATGGCTGAAAAAATTTATCACTGGGCTGCGCATATTGGAAGGAATGAAAAACCGCTAAAGTTATTTTGTGACAACAAATCAGTTATTATATTCCAACAACAATAGAGCTCGATCAAGTCAAAGCATATTGACATAAGTTCCTGGTTGTAAAGGAAAGAGTACATAGTGGTTAGATTTCTATAGAGCATATAGGACAAACTCCATAATTGCAATCCCCTTACAAAGGGTGTGCCGCCCAAGGTCTTTCATGAGCATACTGCTCATATGGGCATTATAGAGCATGACGATGCTTAGATTCAGTGGGAGTTTGTATTGCTTCTATTTTATGCTTTATGTTTGGTTTGTACACACTTATGTGTTTGGATATTTTCTGATCAGAAATAAAGTATTTCATTCATTTAGTATAGTCTGTACAATTATGTTAAAGTTTTGATCTCACTCAAGTTTAAGAAGGACCTGTTGGAAATATTAAGATCACATTACATGTAATTTTATGCTACACATCCGCATCATGATCCATATCATTCAGTTGTATCAACATACGTGACCATTGATGGGTCGAGTTATGATAGATATAACAAAGGCTGCTTTGATCCTATGTTGGTATGGTTGATGGACCGGATTGGTTATATATACATTTCAGTAATAATAGTAAAATTGAGCTCATTTGGTTATTTTTGCAATATAATTATAAGGTTACACATATAGCCCAGTGGGAGATTGTTGGATTTTTAATCCAACATTGGCTTATATGTGAAATAATTATGTGTTGCGGACTGTCAAATAAGGTTAAGCCCAATTAAAAGTGATCAGCTAAGGTTTCAGTGATTTGGGCTTTAATGTATCTGATTAGGTGTGACCCTTTAATGTGTAGAGACCTAAGGTTATTTCTATTTTTATGATGGCTAAAATAGAAATACCAAAAAAGATAATGATGAAATTATCTATATATAGCGGTTATGGTCCTTGGATCGCATGAACGATATTCTTCTCTGAATCCCATCGTCAGAAAGAATAGCCTAGAGAAAATTCTAAAGGGCTCTCTGGGAGTACGTGTTGATCTGAAAGGCCAACCGCAGGGCTCTGAGAGCAATCAAGCAATATGGATTCAGGTACGCTTCCGTTTATTATTATAGATTCTTGATGATTAAACATGAATGATTCTTGGGCTTATGTGATGATCTTCACCAAAAGGTTCGGATCTAATTACACACTATACGCTATTGAAAGAAAATTTTTATGCAATTAGAAAGTTCAAGGTTACTAAGATCATTAAAAAAAAAATTGCAACAGTGATTTGTACTACAACATACAAAAAAAAAAATAGCAATAAAAAATCATGCTCTGCTCCTTAATGTTAGGCAATTACTAAATTTTTTATGTGCTATTAAGGTTAAATATATCTATCCATTCAGAAGTAAATAATAGGTTATGGGAACCTAATGCTATTGTTCCCTCTGCATTTTGAGAATTTTTTTTTTTAATCTGCATATATTTATGTGGGAGTTGTATGATGCATTTAACTTAAAAGATAATAAAAGAAAATTGCTACATTAATTAATTTGTGACTCTTTAAAGAAATATTTTTGAGGGAGATTCTGTCTTTGTTCTACTTCCGCAAGACGCCACCAGATTCAGCTCTCTCTCTCTCTTCGAGGCACCCTTGGCCTCTTTCTTCACCTCTTCTCTTGGCGATAATTTCGTCCATCCATCGCCACCTTTGTCCAGAGTCATCTCGAGCAAATATTCGTTGGCGGTGATCACTCCCTTTCCATTCCCTCTCTCGCCTGATTCTTTATTTCTAAACCTAACTCTAATTTCCGTTCACAAGACCTGACCCTAGACACCACCTTCGTTCTTTTACTTTCCCTTCATGATCGAAGCGTTCTCAGAGTTCAGGCCGCTGGGTCCTCCTTCTGGCGCCCGCCAGCAATCTCGGCGTCTCCTTTGAGGGCTTCAACGTCTGGGAGGAGTTCATGGTCGCCGGCATCATCACGCGCTGCCATGTTCCTCATCGACAACCTCAAGACCCACATGCAGGTCGGCTTCGTTCCCTTCCTCTCCCTCCGTCCTCCGCCTCGGTGGCCCCCTCAGCCTCTAACGTCGCCTTAGCGCCGTGGGCCTGCGTGCCGGCCCGCCCGCTCGTGCCATCCATGAGATCCCAAAGGAGCTTCGTTCGCAGGAGAACCCGGCAACCCAGTCTTCCGTGCCTCGTCGGCGGTTCTTTTGACTGCGAACAGTGATGCGGCGTTCATGCCGAAGAAGCGGCGAGGCGGGGACTCGAAGATTTACGTTGGTCTAATTCAAAGAACTAGCGTGGCGGTAATCCAAGTCGCAAGCGAAGTGACCGATGACCGAGAAAAGCAGAGGGCCTAGTGGCCTACAGTGGGACAGTTTCCCGTTGCCGTTGGTCCCCCGCAAACCCGCTCTATCTTTTTCGAATTTCAAAACTCGAACGGCTACAAAGGTCGTGCTCTTCCCCCATCCCCTCCAACAATCTCAACATCTCTCACTCTATCTCGCGTTCCTTGGCCTCTCTTCTTTCCTGCTCTCAGATTCCATAGGCCTCAAAGCTGGGATTTTTCTACAGAAAGAGGCGGCTTTGGAAAGATGGGAGGCTCCGGGAAGTGGATAAAATCCATCATGAGCCTCAAGAAGAAATCGGAAAAGGACGACCAAGTAATGACTCCAATCCATTCCTCTCCCCAGTTCCCTATCTTGATTGGCTTTTTGTGATTTGAGATTTACGAACTGGATTGCATTTCAAGGTGGGCGATGGTAGTGGGAGTAGAAAGAGTAGGAAGTGGAAGCTGTGGAGGAGCTCCTCAGGCTCGAGGACTGGAAGCCACAGGACGGCGTCGGAGGCTGCCGATACTTCATCGTCGGCCGATGCCTTCAGTACCGCGGTGGCGACGGTAGTCCGGTTGCGGCCAAAGGCTTTCAAGGTGGTGAGGCAGGAGTGGGCTGCTATCCGGATACAGACAGCCTTTCGTGGATTCTTGGTATGATGGCTGTCTACTTTGATTCTTCTTACTTGATTTGTGTTTGATTTATAGTCTTTGTTTATGCCTCTAAGTGTTTTTTTTTTTTTTTTCATTCCAAAAAGGGGTTTCTTTTTTTCTCCTGTTTCAAATTCTCACTGTTATCTTCTCAACTATTTTTATTTCCTTTTAGCTCATTCATATGTAGTTGATCCATAGGTCATTTTACCCCAAACTTGTCTTTTTCTACTTCTTCCTCTCCTTTTTCTTTATGGTGAACAAACCTCAACTCTATTAAGATTAAAAAAAAAAAATTCTTCTTTTTCTTCTTTTCTTTGCTTTTGTTTCTTTTGGGAGGGATGTAATTGCACTATATGTGTTTGTTATAAAACCCAAAGCAATTTCTTTTGTGCTTTTGTTCTCCATACTTGATGAAAATGGCTATACATCCAAATGTTATCTTTTCCCCTTTCTTCTTTATCTTCACCATATTTGCGAATAAAAATGTTTTTTGTCCTCAATTTTCATATCTGCTTAGTGTTTTCTGCCAGCACATGAATTTCTTTCTTTTTTTTTCTCCTTCAAAATTTGTGGTCGAGATTGGTAACTTAAGGTGAAAATTTAGAATTCCATCCTTGCCTTTCATTCACACCCTCCACCCCCTTCTATTTCTCTAAACTTACTTTTATTGTTCAAACTCGTAGGCTAGAAGAGCTCGAAGGGCTCTGAAAGGAATTGTTAGGCTTCAAGCACTGATGAGAGGTTGCCACGTGAGGAAGCAGGTGGCAGTGATGCTAAAGTGCATGCAGGCTCTTGTCCGAGTCCAGGCCCGCATCTGGACACGGCGTGTGCGCTTGTCTGTTGAGGGGCAGGGTGTGCAGAAAATGCTCAAGAGCCATAACAACCAACCGGATCTCTTGAAGGAAGCAGAGGTTTATCTTATGTCATATACCACAGCCCTCCTCATTTACTTTTTGCAGCATTCTTTTCATGTCATTTTGCAATTACATTTTTGTTTTCTTGTTTATTTTCTCGATTTTCCATGCTGACACCAAATTATTAGTACTTGGGATTTAATCTTTGGTGCAAACAATTGTCATTTTAACAAAAGCTAGGAGATAACTGGAAACTGTAGGTAATGATGCCAGCAAATAGCACAATTAAAATATCAAACTGTTTTTGAATGATTGCTGTAAATTATGATGTATTCTCTGGATTGCTTCCATCGAATCTTGATATTAGTGGGTCAGAAAACTGAAACCTTGAACATCTGAAGAACTATGAGAAGATAATGCTGCTTTAGCAGTCACCCTTTTTTTTGAAATCAGAACTTAGCTTGACCATAATTTGCCTTCCACTCTAGATCTCTGCATCTTCTAGTTTGCTGGTACTGAATTTGTTGCAATGGTGTCCGAATATGCTATCGACTCTTCTGTATCCCAAACCAAAATTTTGTTCTGCATGGCACCAGATCGATCATGCCCCACACTGAATACATAGTGCATTCAATGCCAGGAACTCATTTTTTTTTGCTTCATAAGTTTTCACTCAACTCGGGTTGATAGGGAGAATCCTAACTCCATCTGTTTGAAAAAACAGTATCATGATGGTAGAAATTTTATGCCTGGCATCACCTATAGCTGATGTGGCTGTGCAGAGTTGGCATTGTAGAAGTTTGATCTTTATTGAAGTAATTGCACAGTTATGCACGGACAGGCATGAATATCGTCGCAATTCATTGCTGAAAGGATGAATAATATCTGTTACTAAATTTTGCACATAGTCATTTTATGAAAAGTTTGGTCTTTATGGAAATAAGTATATGGTTATGGACCCAGTCTCTGTTAAATTTTGCCTATAGTCTTCTAAATGTTACTCCTTCTGAATGTTGTTAAATGCATTACAAAATCATGGAGCTCAATATCTTTTGGGTTATACAGGAAGGATGGTGTGATAGTCAAGGCACAGTAGATGAAGTCAGGACAAAGTTACAGTTGAGGCAAGACGGAGCTATGAAGAGAGAACGGGCTATTGCTTGCTCTCTTTCTCAACATGTAAGTCGTCAATGATTTGATCCAGAGTTCAAAGCATTATTAGTTGAACCATTACATTTAGACTGAGTTGGAACCTTCTTTTGACTATTTCTTTCAGCAAGGGAGGTCAGCCTTGAATGCAAAGTCTAACTCAGCTGTGGCTTCTCTCAAGCATCATGGGCTCAATAGGAGCAACTTGGGTTGGAGCTGGTTAGAGCGGTGGATGGCAGCAAAGCCGTGGGAGAATAGGTTAATGGAACAAGCTCAGACTGATCCTTCTGGGGCCCATTACTCTAAAAACTCTGAAAAATACTGTGGAGCATGTTCAAAGTATTCAGATTCTGGCTTGGAAAAAATTAGAAAGAACAATGTCACTACCAGAGTTTCAGCAAAACCTCCATCATTGCTTAACAATCATTGTGAAGCTCAATCTGCCTCCTCTACTGAATTCCAGTATAATGAGAGTTCTCCATCATCATCTTCTATTTGCACATCTTCCCCAATATCTGGCGCTACCCTCTCAGTGTCAGAAAGAATGGAAGAGTATGCTAAAATTAGGCCCAACTATATGAAATTGACAGCGTCGATCAAGGTGAAACAGAAAGGCAGCGGTACTAGTAGAATGGCCATGCAGAAGCAATCATCAGGAGATCATCAATATTATAATAGAATGGCTTTCTCTACCATTGACTCAAAGAGTGGTGGTGGTTCAGACCCAGTTTCATCTTTTGAAAAATTAAATGCTAGGTCTTGGAAGGGAAAGAGCATGACAATAAGCATGGACAAGGAGAACTATTACTGTGATGAGAGATCAGCTTCTTTGTGTTGATTGTTTCATATGCCTGCTTGGTTTCTTAGAACTTTGAGGTCCATGAGCATGATTTCAGATCTTGATGGGATCGATGTCCAATGGAATACTGGGATGGGTTACTGTCTCAAATGTTGAGACAAGACTGTATTGCCATGATCCTAATATCTCAATCGGTCGATAGGTCCTTCAATACCCCCTTGTCAACCTTGTCCATGAGTTCTTTGTATTTGTTTTCAGTGCCCAACATCTTGTTGTCATGTGTCATTGTTTATATAATGTCATTGTTTATATAATGTGCTATGAGCTTTCCAGGGATTTGCATTGATTTTTATGTATATAGGCTTGTAAAATAGATGGATTTTCTTTTTGCCTTTCGAAATATTCTGCTTACTGATCAATAAATGTGGCTTTACTTGTTCTTGTCTGTTTAAATTGCTAATATATGCTGTGAACACATCATTTTGGAAATTATTGTGAATCTATCTCATACAAATCTTTAATTGCTTGATTTATCAGGTGTCCATGCATATTGTTGCATTAGGACTTGCTGTTTTCTGAGTTCTCACTAAAATTTGCATATGTTTTGAGTTTGTTGCAGCTACTACTTCTATCTAGTAAGATCAAGGTGAGCCTATTTGTGCATTTGCTTAAAATGGGCATGGTTTTATTCTGCACCGTCGCCAACATGCCTAAATAATACATTTTTGAGGAGTCCACATATCTTTAAAGAGGGGTTTAGGACAAGATGAGCACAAACATCATATCCATCTTCAGTGAGCATGGTTTTATTCTGGACTGCCCGCAACAGCATAAAGAGAGTTTTCCTTCTGCTAACAATAAAGAAATATTTACATTCTGTGTCAGGACTTGTACAGCTGTCAAAAGCAATGACTTGAAATTGAGTAGTTTCTTTTTAGAGTATTTCTATAAGGGCTTTGTGTGTATATTAGTCTTTGAAAGAGTATTTCTATAAGGGCTCTGTGTGTTTATTAGTCTTTTGAAACATCGAATTAAGTAACACCATCAATGATATTCAATAATTAGTGATTATGTTATGTAAGTTCAAGAGCTCCTCCAACATTTTTTTTGGAAGCAACCAACTTAGTCCAATGTTCTTGTGTCTTTGCATGGTTGCAGCTTGTCATTCAAATTATATAGTATATTACTTATGGACATTGAATGATTTCTTTGAGGAAGAACATATGTAATAGTTTAGTAATTATATTATATAAGTTCGATGTTCTTGAGTCCTTGCAAGGCTGCAACTTGACATTCAAATTATATAGTATATTACTTATGAACATTTAATAATATTTAAAAGTGGATCTAATAAAAGTTAAATATACTTTTTTTTTAACTAGAAAGGTAGATAAAATAACATTAAAAACTATAAAGTTATTTCAAAAGAAAGTTTAACTTACAATATAGGATATGGGTAGCATGACAATGATAAAAATAAAATATAAAGTAAAAAGTAAAATTATTAATCCAAAAATTAAATGTGGAATTTGAAAGAAAAAAGTTAGAATTATTTAAAGAAAAGTTAGTAAGAGTAATGACTATGAATATAGATAGTGATCTCAACTTAATATGAAAAAAGTAACTAAATGCATAAAAAACATAGCAAAAGAAGTTTTAGGAGAATTAAAAGAACTAGTAAAAAAGAAAACTGGATGGTTGAACGAGAAAGTTCAAGCTGCCGTCAAGATTAAAAGGACAAACTAAAAAATTTAGTAAGAGGCTAGAGATGAAGAAAGTCTTAAAAAGTATAAGAATGCAAAGAAAGGTGCTAAAAAAAGTGAAAATATCAAATTTAAAGCCTATGATGATATAATAGACTGGATACGAAAGAAAATGAAAAGACTATATATAAACTAGCAAAACTAAGAGAAAAAAAAGATATGAACTATATTAAATGTATTAAGGATGAAGATGAAAGAGTCTTAGTAAAGAAAAAAATAAAAAATGATAAAAGTTATTTTAAAAAATTATTAAAAAAAATAATTTAGTAAATTTAAGGATAGAATGATAACATAGAGTAACAAATAAATAAATTTTTTTATAGATTTAGCATGTTTGAGGTTAAAAAGGCTTTGAGTAAAATAAAAATGTAAAGGCTTTAGGGCCAGATGCGATTCCTATTGAGGTTTGAAAGGCTTAGAAGAAATTGGAGTTTTATTTAACACAATTGTAGCAACTAAAAGAATATCGGATGATTGAAGAAAAAGCATATTAATATCCATATAAAAAAATAAAGAAGATATTCAAAACCATACAAATTATAGAGGAATTAAACTAAAATGAATTTATGGGAGAGAGCAATAGAAAATTGAATAAGAGCTGAAACTTTGGTGTCAAATAATCAATTTAGATTTATGCCTAGAAGATCGATCATGAAGCTATTTATTTATTAAGAAGATAATAGAGAGGTATAGGAAAAATAGGACCTTCATATGGCCTTTATTTATTTAGAGAAAGCATCTGATAGAGTACCTAAAGAAATAATATGTAAATTTTAAAGAAAAAGGAGTTACTAAAAGGTACATAGAATTGATAAAAGATATGTATAATAGAGCAATAACTATTGTTAAAAACAATAAAGAAACTAGTAAGTTTTCAATTACTGTAGGTTAGTTATGAATGAATTAACCAAACATGCCCAAAATGATATCTCATGGTGTATGTTATTTGTAGATGATATAGTGTTGATTAATAAAACTAAATCTAGAGTAAATACTAAGCTAGAGATTTGGAGAGAGGCTTTAGAATCTAAAGATTTTAAGATTAGTAGAACTTAAACTAAATACATGAAATGTAATTTTAGTAAGAGTAGAAATACAAATGAAAAAAACATAAAGATTGCAAGCAAAAGATAGCAAGGAGTAAAAAATTTAGGTATTTGAGATCAATTATCCAGTAAGAAGGTGAATTAGGTGAAGATGTGAATCATAGAGTTAAAGCAGGATGGATTAAGTGGAGGAGTGCTTCGGGAGTATTGTATGATCGGCGCATCCTATTAAAATTAAAAGAAAAATTTTATAAAATCACTATTAGGCCAGCTATGCTATATGTAATAGAGTGTTGGATAATACTGAAATAACATGTGAATAAATTAAGTGTAACAGAAATGCATATGTTAAGATGAATATGTGGTGAAAACTTTAAAAGATAGAATTAGAAATAATGTATAAGAGAAATGATAGAGTAGCCCTAATTAAAGATAAAATAAGAAAAAATCGATTACGGTGCTTTGGACGTATACAACGAAGACCCTTATATGCTCCAGCTAGAAAGAGTGATATTTTAACAATCCATGATAAGGATAAAGGTAAATAAAACTAAACTAACATGAATAAAATAATTAAAAAATAACTATTTATAATTTGAATGTCGACTTAGTCCTGAATAGAGTAGAGTGGAGGAAGCATTCATGTAGCCGACCCCATTGGGAAAAGGATTAGATGAGTTGAGTTGAGATTACTGATGGACATTGAGTACTTTCTTTTGGGAAATAACATGTGTGATTTTTCTGATATGTAGGCTTGCCTCCTCATTAATTTATTAATGATTGAACACTCTCTTTTGAGCAACTACTCATTCAAATTACACAGTATATGACTGATGGACATTGAGCACTTTCTTTTGAGAAAGAAAATGGCATGATTTTTCTGACATATAGGCTTGCCTCCTCATTAATTTATTAATGATTGTAGAAGGTAATTATTATAAATCAAATAGTGTCAAGTGATCTAGTGGCAGAAGAAATTCTAAGGATCAGGTAATGAGTACTATTACATTAGCAATGAGTATTATAATATCGACAGCCATATAAGGTAGTTGAAGCTATTTCAGATTGATTGAATTGATATTTATTGCTTTAAACCTAAATCAGATCTTGAAAGATAACAGAGCTTCATGGAAACTGATGCTGATAAGATCTTGAAAGGTAATGGAGCTCATAGAAACTGATGCTGCTAAGAAGGCAAGGCTTTTAAGAAACAAAGAAGAAAAAAAATGATAAGACAACTGTGGAAGAAGATGTGGATGAAAATTGGTTTACTTGGCAAGTTCGCCAAAGAAGTTCTTGGTGTTTGTAGTATTTTAAGTAATTGAGAACTTGTTATGACAAATTTTTGACCAAATGAAAATTGTTTAATTGGTTATTGCAGTAAGGCAGATGAGTATAGATATTGATTTATCCAAAGAATAGATAGGTAAGAAACAAAGGTTAAAAAATATAGAATTTATAATATTAAAAATAATATCCATGTGGTTTCAATGCTACTTAATGTTGATTATAACATTATGTTGATTTGTCTAAGTGTCGCTGGCAAAACTATATGCTTAGTAGTTCATGTAAGTTCCATGTTTGTCCTCTAATATGTATGAATGGAAAGCTATTAAGGCAGTTTTTTTCCCACAGCCTATGACAAAAACTAGTTAAAATTTAGGTTATTTGGTTTTTGAGAACAATCCTATTTTTTTATAGTAATTAAAAAACACTAATGAAAACATATTTAGTAAGTAAAATGAAAATATATTTTTTGAAAAATATAACTTCAAAATTGTAAAGAATAAAAAAAATTGAAAGAAGTTTTCACTATTTTCCATCAAATAAAGAAGAGAATAGAAAACTTAAAAACATGGATGTGAATGGCCTTTAATATTTTTGCCTCTCATTTTAAAAGACATTATTTATAACAAAATAAAAAAAATAAAAAATAATTTTATTTCCATGCACCATATACATTTTCTAGATATCAAAAAAGCATAAAATAAAAATTTTTTAGAAAATAAAAATGAAAACATTCTTAAAGATCAAACACAGCCTTAGAATCTTATGCACACATGTTTCCTGGAATTAAATGTTTATTATTATAGATGTGGTGTATGTGTCAATGGATAAAGATCAAACACAGCCTTAGAATCTTCTACACACATGTTTTCTAGAATTAAATGTTTATTATTATACATGTGGTGTATGCTTTGATGGATGCTTTTAAGCTAGCAAAGAAAAGTTTGACATGTAAACAGTACTTTCATTGATCAAATGGGGAGCTTATGTTGAAAGAATTTGAATAAGGGGAGTAAGTAAGAAGAGATAAGGATAATGATTTGGATAAGGATCGAGAGAGATGAAGATAAGGATAGGCTTGAATCACGCACGGAACGCTTTTCTTAAGCGTTATTTGCACCATACGACAAGCCTTTAATCGAGTTTGCATCAAAGCACTAATGAAAACTCGATTGTAGATAAGAATTGATATTAATTTTTTGATTCTCTGTTGATTTGATATGTGTATGGATTTATAGAAGTTGAGCACCATGGCACTGGACCTATGAAGCATCGATTCTTGGAGAGCCGCATCGCTTCGTAACATATCCGTTGTAGAGATTTAAAATGAATAAAATTTCTTTTTTGAAACAAAGCATCATGCCGCTTCGGCTTCTGAGGCGAGAATCGCTGCGGAAGAGTCTGTGACTATTCCCTAAACACATCCACAAACACCTCTTAGTTTATTTAAACAAAATCTCAATAATTCCTTACTTGTTTAAAACAAACTAAGTCCACATCTAAAATTAAGGACAAGGAGCATTAATACAGCTAGGTATCTTTCGATTTGAACCTAACCTTAGTGAAAATACCACAAAGCTTTAACGAAATTCCAGGTAGCATAAAAGCTTTGAACCAGTCATTCCTTGTGTCAAAACCAGTGATACTTCACACACACTCATTAGTATTTCTTGTCTACACCACATGCTTAACACAATTTATGGCCATATGCTTATCTTATTTCATGAATCTTTTCATAAAGAAACTCCAACTCTCACTTGAGACAACACCATCTCAAGGTTCACATAAGTGAAGTTCTTTCAGTATCTATGTTACAATGGATACTTATCCACATGATTGAACTTCATTAAAAGTTTAAAAAACTCAACCTTCCAACTTGTAACAGTCAGCACTATACACTAAGTGCAGCTACAATCCACTTATCAATGACTTATTTTTACCCATTGAACCTAAGACTAATCATTTTCTAGTATTAGGTTGGGTTGTCATCATTGGTTGACTTTTACTCAAGGAGTTTTAGACCCATCCCTCTGGAAGTCATCTTCACTAAATCTCTTGTAAGAGGTTTAGTTAGTGGATCAGCTAGATTATAGCTTGATCGCACAAAAGTGAGAGAAATTATTTCATCCTTGATTAATTTTCTCACATACTCATGTCTTAGACTAATGTGTCTAGACTTTCCATTGTACACTTCACTGCACGCTTTGGCTAAAGTGGCTTGGCTATCACAATGTATCGATATGGTTGAAATATTCTCATATGCTAATGGAATTTTCAATAGAAAATCCCTTAACCACTCAGTCTCATATCCTGCTGAAGCTAGAGCCACAAACTCTGACTCTATTGTTGAGTGTGTAATGCAAGTTTGTTTCTTGGATTTCTAAGATATTGTACCACCTGTTAGTGTAAACACCCAACAAGTGGTAAATTTACTATCTTCCACACTCGATATCCAACTTGCATCGGTATATCCTTCTGTTGACCCAATTGATGATTTTGATGATTAACAAAACTGTTTGAGTATAGTTTGTGAAGGCTCTAATGATTTTGATTTAGTGTTTCAGATTATAAAACTTTGAATGATCAAAATCAGGAGTTACAATGTGTTCTGGATCGAATCTAATGTCTAGGTAAGAATTGCAGACATTAGAGTCGACTCCGAGAATCAGAGCCGACTCTGGAACCGGCACGGTCACTCGAGACTGTGAGAGTCGACTCTCACAGACCAGAAAGTCGAGTTTTCTGGACCTAGAGTCGACTCCGGGTAAGTTAGAGTCGACTCCGGAAAAGCATCTTGTCGATCCCAGAAAAGTCAGAGATGACTCCCAGTTTCGCCCGAATAGAGTCGACTCCGGGTAAGTTAGAGTCGACTCCGGAAAAGCATCTTGTCGACCCCAGAAAAGCCAGAGACGACTCCGGAAATATCAGTTTAAAACGCCTCGAGATAGAGCCGACTCCAGAAAAGTTAGAGTCGACTCCAACCCACCTGGAACGAAAAATCAAAGTTGCCAGATCAGCTCTAACGGTAATATTTCTATTTTACTTCATTTCTAACGGATATATTTTGATACAAGGTACACTCCAACGGATAGTTTTCTTCCAAAAATGGTGTAAAAGAAATCTATAAAAGGGAAGACTATTGTTCAAAAAAAAAGAGGAGAGGAAAAGAACGAAAAGAAAAAAATCTGAGATAGACAAATCCCATTTCAAAAATCTGAGAGCTTGAATCTTGAAAGAAAAACCTTCTAGCTCAAATCCACTCCACTCCAAAAGCTCAAGAGGAATCCAAAGGCATTCAAATCAAAGTCTTGGTGGATTTCCCAACTTGAAGAAAGGAGATTCAGTTTCTTGCTTTTCAACCCTTCTCAACTGCTTCAACTGTGAAGAATCGGAGCTGAGGCTTGATTCAATCCAGCAAGGAGAAGAAGAAAAGAAGAAAAGAAGAAAAGCTCAAAAGCCAACCAACTACAAATCAGGCTTTTCTAAACCTTATTCTTTAATTTGATATTTGCTCATTGAGGAGCTTTTGTATTCAAAACAAAACTATCTTTTTTGTGTCTAGTTCAATCTGGGGGATTGAACTAGTGGAGGTAGTCTTACCTCGGTAGCAAGCTAAGCTTGTGTTAGGGTTTTGTGCTGGTGAGCCCGAAAACCAGCTGGGTTCGTTGTGATCCCGGAAAACAACAAGTTTGAGTTGTGAGCTTGTAAAACAACTCGGCTGTAATCTAGGAGATTATAGTGTGGACCCAAGTGAATCTTGGGAGTGGACGTAGGTGTTGGATACACCGAACCACTATAAAATCTTTGTGTTTGCCGTGTCTTTGTCTCTATCTCTATCTCTATTTATTCACTGCACTTTATATTACTTGCATTCATTCATTAATCTAAGCAAACTAATTTTAAAAGGCTAAATTTTTAAAGAACCCAATTCACCCCCCCCTCTTGGGTTGCCATCTGGGCCAACAATTGGTATCAGAGCTAGTGCTCATTAGAATTTGATCACACGATCAAGAGCTAAAGATCCAAATGGCAACACAAGTTGGTTCATTTGCTGAAGGTATTCTACGAATAGACCTCCTTTATTTAATGGCCAACTATTCATATTGGAAAGCTAGAATGAGGATATTCATTCAAGCTTCTGATTATGAATTATGGGGTGTTATAATTAATGGACCTAGTACACCCACACACCTTATTGATGGCACTATTGTTCCTAAGCCCGAAAGGGATTGGAATGATAAT
>UESW01004831.1:477514-580971 GCA_900491605.1 Calamus simplicifolius | reverse complement strand
GCATGTCAATTTGGAAAACAAACTAGAAGTTCTTTAAATCTAAAAATTGTTTCAACTTCTAGGACTAGAGCTACTTCACATGGATCTTTTTGGACCAACTAGAACCACAAGTCTAGGAGGAAAGAAATATGGTCTTGTGATTGTAGATGATTACTCTAGATACTTGGGTAATGTTTTTAGCTCACAAAGATGAGACTTTCTCGATGTTCCTGAAATTTTTCAAGAAAGTCACAAATGAGAAAAACACTACCATAGTATCTCTAAGAAGTGATCATGGAACAGAATTTGAAAATCACTTTTTGAAAATTTCTGCACTGAAAATGGAATTAATCATAATTTTTCAGCCCCTAGACTCCACAACAAAATGGTGTAGTTGAAAGAAAAAATAGGACTCTAGAAGACATGGCCCGTACCATGCTATGTGAAAGCAACTTACCAAAGTATTTTTGGGCGGAAGCAATTAACACAGCATGTTACATCTTAATAGAGCCTTAATAAGACCAATATTAAAGAAAACACCTTATGAATTATGGAATGAAAGAAAACCAAATATAAAATACTTTCATGCATTTGGATGTAAATGTTTCATTCATAATAATGGTAAAAACAACTTAGGAAAATTTGATGCTAAATCTGATGAAGGAATTTTTCTAGGTTATTCAACAACTAGTAAGGCATATAGAATATTTAACAAGAAAACCTTAGTAGTTGAAGAATCCATTCATGTAGTTTTTGATGAATCTTTAGCAACTGGATCTGAAAAGATTGATGATGAGGAAGATACAAACATAATTGAAAAAGATCTTGAAAAACTTAATATTGAAGTATCTTCTGATCATGAACAAGAAGCTAAAGATGATGATTCACATAAGGACGATGATGTCAATGATCATAATGATGTAGATCTTCCAAGAGACTGGAGATATGCTCATAGTCATCCTAAGGAATTGATTATAGGCGATCCATCTCAAGGAATAAGACTAGATCATACATGAGAAATATTAGTAATCATCTTGCATTTGTATCACAAATTGAACCTAAAACTATTGAAGAAGCTGAAAAAGATAATAATTGGATGTTAGCTATGCAAGAAGAACTAAATCAATTTACTAGAAATAATGTTTGGACATTAGTTGAAAGACCTAAAAATCATTCAGTAATAGGATCAAAATGGATATTTAGAAATAAACTTAGATGAAAATGGCATAGTAATTAGAAACAAAGCTAGATTGGTTGCTAAAGGATATAATCAAGAAGAAGGTATTGATTTTGATGAAACCTTTGCACCAGTAGCTAGATTAGAAGCCATTAGGCTATTACTTGCATTTGCATGTCATATGAATATTAACTTATTTCAAATGGATGTAAAAAGCGCATTTTTAAATGGATTTATAAATGAAGAAGTTTATGTAGAACAACCACCAGGTTTTGAAGATCATGAATTTTCAAATCACGTTTTAAATTGCACAAAGCTTTATATGGTTTGAAACAAGCACCTAGAGCTTGGTATGATAGGTTAAGTAAATTCTTAATTGAAAATGATTTTACAAGAGGAAATGTTGATAAACACTATTTTTGAAAAGAAAAAGTAAAGATTTACTTGTAGTACAAATATATGTTGATGACATTGTTTTTGGTGCTACTAACGATTCTCTTTGTCAAGAATTTGCAAAGTTGATGCAGGGAGAATTCGAGATGAGCATGATGGGAGAACTCAACTTCTTCCTTGGACTCCAAATCAAGCAAAGCAAAGAGGGAATTTTATCAACCAAACAAAGTACACAAGAGAATTCTAAAGAAGTTTGGTATGGAATCAATTAAACCCCTTGGAACACCAATGAGTCCTTCATGCAAGCTGGACAAAGATGAAGAAGGTAAGAAAGGTTGATCAAAAATACTATCGAGGTATTATCGGATCCCTTCTTTATTTAACAGCAAGTAGACCAGATATCATGTTTGCAGTATGTTTGTGTGCTAGATTTCAATCTGAACCTAAAGAATCACACTTAATAGCTGTTAAAAGAATCTTAAGATACTTAAGTGGAACAAAAAATGTAGGTTTATGGTATTCTAGAGACTCACATTAAACTAATTGCATATCAGATTCTGATTATGCTGGATGTAAATTAGATAGAAAAAGCACAAGTGGTGCATGCCAATTTTTAGGAAGTAACTTAATCTCATGGTTTAGCAAAAAGCAAAATTCGGTTGCATTATCTACTGCTGAAGCAGAATATGTTGCAGCTGGAAGTTGCTGTGCTCAAATCCTATGGATTAAGAGACAACTTGAAGACTATGGTATCACACTTGATAAGACACCCATAAAATGTGATAATACAAGTGCAATAAATCTTAACTAAAAATCCAATTCAACATTCAAGAACAAAACACATTGAAATTAGATATCACTTTATAAGAGAACATGTAGCTAATAATGAAATTTGTCTTGATTATGTGAATACTGAAGAACAATTAGCTGATATATTAACAAAACCCTTAAGTGAAGAAAGATTTTGTTATCTTAGAGGAGAATTAGGAGTTTGTGATCCTTTGGAATAGATTTCTGAAACTCTTAAGGACATCAATCTAGATTTCATCAGTTTCTTGAAAATTTGATATTTCAATAAGGAAATCTATCTAGATTTGATTCAATTTCCCCAATTGAAATAACTTAATTCTATAATTTGATGATTAAATTGAATAGTTTCAAATGCTTGAAACTCAAATTTTTATCTCTGAAACTGTTAGAGCCGACTCTGACAGTTTGCGGAGTCGACACCTGAGTTTTTGATTTTCTGTCTAAGTAATTAGAGCCGACTCTGGCTTTGTGGAGCCGACTCTAATACGTGCGCTGACAGACTTTCTGACTCGGAGCCGACACCCAGTTTTGGGAGTCGACTCTAAGTCGAGTTAGGTCAAAAATAAAAAGGCGGAGTCGACCCCAATCATTCCAATCGTCTCCTAAACCGTTCCAAAGAACTCCAAAACTTTTCCAACTTCCCCAAATCCACTCAAAACCCCTGATTAACCTTCCAATCCTCTCAAATGGCACCAAAGAGACGTGGATTCATCGCTGGAGCATCCGTTCCAATGAGAAGACGCACGATTCGAAGGCAACCATCGCCTTCTTCCTCTTCGGCCACTCAAGAGGATTCTCCACCTTCACCCTCATCTCCTAAGGTCGATCATTTAGCTGGTAAGACCATTACCACTGGAGGAAAGTTAATTTTGATTTATTTGAATCGGAGGGATTTTCTATTGGAAGAAATTAAGGGATATGGGATGGGAGAAAGTTGCTCACTAGATTTGCCCACATATCCGGCATTGGTAAGGGAATTTTATAATGGATTAAGCAGAGGAGAGGAGGTTTGATAAGCACAGTGAGAGGAACTAGGGTTATGGTAACAACTGAAATTCTTGGAACCCTGTTAGAGATGCCCACTGTTGGTTTAATGGAATGTCAACTCAATGACAGAAGTGGTGCACTATCAAGGATGCTAGGAAGAGAGGTGACTGAGTTCGAAGAGATCTTTGCTAATCAGTTAAACCTAGAACTCAGATTATTGCATAATATTTGTGGTAGAATCTTATTTTCGAAAATAGGGAGATTCGAGTATGTCTCGGAGCGAGATATTCTGATGATGGACTGCATTATCACTGGGAGGCCAGTCAATTTAGCTGGCATGATGATAGGTTACATGGCAGAGGCAGCTACTAAGAAAAGATCAACACTGCCATACGGTATGATTCTGACTTTAGTTTTTAGAAGCCAGGGTGTGCTCATCATGGAAAATGAACCATTGAGAAAACTGAGACACACTGATTATTACAGCACTTCAACTATTCATAGAATGGGATTTAAGAAAGTTAATGGTGTCTGGATGAGGAGAGAGGAAAGAACAGATAGGGATGGTGCAGAGGGAACCAGACTAGAAGAGATCCCAGGACCATCTACTACGGGACCTTCAGTCCCTGATTCATCTTTTGCTGGACCTTCGTCTGCTGGACCTTCGGAGGCCGGACCGAGTTCTATACCATCACCTCCACATCAGCCTATTACAAATTCTGGAAGATTTTCTAATGAACAACTTGATCAGTTAAGAAGCTTACTTGCTGAGTATGACAGTCACAGGTCAAATGAAATTAATCAATTGAAGGATGACTTTAATCAACTAAAAGAAGAATTGAACTCGAGACTGGACATGCTATCCTTTACCTTAGGCAGTTCTGTAGAATCCTTTGGAGCTGAGCTTCACAAGATCTTCGAAAGGATGGAAGGCATTGCCGATGGATCTGGATCATATGTTCATGCAACGGGTCAATTAAAGAAGGATATTGACCTTGCTGTCTCTCAAATAGAAGCTAGTCTTGAAAATTTTAAGAAAGCACAAAAAGATGATGTAATGGAGATAATTGGTCATCTAAAGAAAATTGTATTCAAGCACATTTAATTTTTTTTATTTGATAGCTTGTACTTAGGAAGTTTTTAATTATCCAATGTATGTCATTTTGATATGTAAATGAATCAACTGATGTAATGGTTCTTGCATATGAATACAATTTCACTTTTTCAAATTTTGATTGATTGGATTCCTATGCCTTATTGACATTATAAATTTTTCTTTACTCTCCTTATTGCTAATAACAAAAAAGGGGGAGAAGTTGTGTATATGCAAAGAAAGATTGAATATATGTATGCATAAAGAAAGAAAGAAAGGGGGAGAAAATTGAACTGATCATTAGTCACAATTGATGTTGATATACAAGAGGAGCTACTCAATGCAGGGGGAGCTTATCAAAAAGCTCATCATTTACAATGTTATGCACATTAAGTTTAACAATTCAATTTAATGGATTATATTGAACTCATGTGCAATTTTAAAAGTTTACATTGAACATTGGCATCAAAACCTTAATTTCAATGTTTAAAAGTTAAAATGACTATAATCCTTAGTTTGATTAAATTTATGAATGCATATACTCAAAGTTTTTGTTATCATCAAAAAGGGGGAGATTGTTGACCCAATTGATGATTTTGATGATTAACAAAACTGTTTGAGTATAGTTTGTGAAGGCTCTAATGATTTTGATTTAGTGTTTCAGCATATAAAACCTTTGAAAGATCAAAATCAAGAGTTACAATGTGTTCTGGATCGAATCTAATGTCTAGGTAAGAATTGCAGACATTAGAGTCGACTCCGAGAATCACATAGCCGACTCCGGAACCGGCACGGTCATTAGAGTCGACTCTGAGACTGTGAGAGTCGACTCTCACAGACGGAGCAGAAAGTCGAGTTTTCTGGCTCAAACCTAGAGTCGACTCCGGGTAAGTTAGAGTCGACTCCGGAAAAGCATCTTGTCGACCCCAGAAAAGCCAGAGACGACTCCGGAAATATCAGTTTAAAACGCCTCGAGATAGAGCCGACTCCAGAAAAGTTAGAGTCGACTCCAATCCACCTGGAACGAAAAACAAGTTGCCAGATCGGCACTAACGGTAACTTTTCTATTTTTACTCATTTCTAACGGATATATTTTGATAGAAGGTACACTCCAACGGATAGTTTTATTCCAAAAGAGGTGTAAAAGAAATCTATAAGAAGGGGAGTCTATTGTTCAAAAAAAAAGAGAGAGGAAAAGAACGAAAAATCTGAAAAAGAATCTGATAGACAAATCCCATTTCAAAAATCTGAGAGCTTGAATCTTGAAAGGAAAACCGTTCAGCTCAAATCCACACCACTCCAAAAGCCTCAAGAGGAATCCAAAGCGCTTAAAAATCAAAGTCTTGGAGGATTTCCCAACTTGAAGAAAGGAGATTCAGTTCTTGCTTTTCATCCCTTCTCAACTGCTTCAACCACGAAGAATCGGAGCTGAGGCTTGATTCAATCCAGCAAGGAGAAGAAGAAAAGAAGAAAAGAAGAAAAAATCAAAAGCCAACCATCTACAAATCAGACTTTTCTAAACCTTATTCTTTAATTTGTATATTTGCTCATTGAGGAGCTTTTGTATTCACAAACAAAACTCATCTTATTTTGGCTAGTTCAATCTGGGGGATTGAACTAGAGGAGGTAGTTTACCTCGGTTTAAAGCTTGTTTAAGCTAGGGTTAGTTGTGAGCCCGTGAAAAACAACGTGTAGGGTTTTGTGCTGGTAAGCCCAATAAAACCAGCTGGGTTCGTTGTGCACCCGGTAAAAACAACAAGTTTGAGTTGTGAGCTTGGAAAACAACTCGGCTGTAATCTAGAGAGATTATAGTGTGGACCCAAGTGAATCTTGGGAGTGGACGTAGGTGTTGGATACACCGAACCACTATAAAATCTTTTGTGTTTGCAGTGTCTTATTGTCTCTTTATCTATCTCTATCTTACTCACTGCACTTTATTATCTTGCATTCACCCTCATTAATCTCAAGCAAACTAATTTCTAAAAAAAAGGGGCTAATTTTAAAGAACCCAATTCACCCCCCCCCCCCCCCCCCTCTTGGGTTGCCATCTGGGCCAACACCTTCCAATACAGTAGAAAATTTAGAGTATTGTAGACCTAGTCTTTTGGTTTTTAAAAGATAACTAAAGACTCTACCAATAGCCTTCCAATGCTCTACACTCGGATTGTTAGTAAACCTACTCAAATTACTGACTGCAAATGCTATATCGGGTCTAGTGCATTGCATCAAATACATTAGACAACCAATAGCACTTGCATACTCAAGTTGAGCCACGGCTCGTCCATTATTCTTTCAAGCTTTAGACTTGGATCGAACGGGGTGTTCACTTCTTTGAACTTCAAATGTTTGAACTTGTGTAACACTTTCTCAACATAATGTAATTGACTAAGTTCAAAACCCCCACTATTTTGTTGCACTTTGATGCCCAAAATAGTATCAACTTGTCCAAGATCTTTCATCTTGAAAGTAGATAATAAAAACCTCTTCATTTCTTGTATGCCTTTCATTTCATTGCTAATGATCAATATATCATCAACATAAAGGCACACATATACACAAAGTCACCATGCACTTTAGTAGATAAACACTTATCAGAAATGTTGTGAACAATTCATTTGAGAGTATGATAGAGTCAAACTTCTCATGCCATTGTTTGGATGCTTGTTTCAATCCATACAACGATTTAACAAGCTTGCAACTTTATGTTCATTACCCGATAGAACAAAACCCTCTGGTTGTTCCATATAAACCTCCTCATCGAGATCATCATTTAGGAATGTCGTTTTGACATCCATTTAATGAACATAAAGGTTGTGTAATGAAGCCAGTGCAAACAATATTCTAATTGTTATTATTCTAGCTATAGGTGCATATGTATCAAATAGTTAATTCCTTCTTTTGTCAAAAACCTTTAGCTACTAGTATCGTCTTATAAGTGTTTAAAGTACCATCACTATAATACTTCTTCTTAAACACCCATTTACAACCAATAGGCTTAGACCCTTTGGGTAAATTGACAAGCTCCCAAGTATGGCTTGACATAATAGAATCCATCTCATCTTAAATAGCTTCCTTTCAAAAAGCAAATCTCTCGAAGCCATTGCTTTCTTAAAAGTTTTAGGATCGTCTTCCACTTGAAGAACAATAGGTACTTTACGAATAAAATTCTCTTGACTTTCTTCTACCAAATAGAAAGAAATGAGTTGAGAATCTATCTCTTTGGATCCTAAATCCTTAACTTTTCAGATTCTCTTACTTTTACTTTTCCAAAGTTCTGATTGTTTTTCTTCAACAACTTTTGAAGAATTCTCTTCGCAAGAATCTTCATTTGTGGGACTTTGAGAATTCTTTCTTGAAATAATAAAATTCTCAAAGAACTCCACATCTCTAGATTCTATTATCACATTAGACTCCAAATTAAGAAGCCTATAGGCTTTTCTATTTATAGCATATCCTACAAAAGCGCATCTAATTCCATGAGAACCCAACTTGGTCCTTTTAGAATCGGTGTTCTTGTAATAAGCAAGACACCCTCATACTTTAAAATAGCCCATATTAGGCTTTCTACCTTTTCGCAACTCATATGGAGAGATCTTATTCTTTTTAGTAGGAATTATATTAAGAATAAGACATGCAAATAATAATGTTTCGTCTCATAAATTAAAAGGCAACTCAGCATGCAACAACATTGCATTTATCATCTCTAAAGATGTTCTATTTTTACATTTTGCTAACCCATTTTGTTTGGGTGTGCGTGGTGCGAAACACTCGTGTATGATTTTATTTTGTTCATAAAATGCATTAAAATCATTAGAAAAAATATTCTCCATCCCTATCACTTCTAAGGATTTTAATATTTTTACCTAATTGATTTTTTACTTCTGCTTTATAAACTTTAAAACCTTAGAAAGCCTTATCTTTGTGCTTAAGTAAGTAAATGTATGTATATTTAGAGTAATCATCAATAAAAGTAATGAAATATCTATTATCACCTCTAGTAATCATCAGTTCTAACAAATTAGTATTTTTCTCTACACTATGAAATGACTTTTTAGTCATCTTTGACACCACAAGGGGAAAAAATATTGCGACGCCCAAATGCATTGCAATTACATCGCTAAACATGCTATTGTGACGCAATAGCGACGCAATGATGACATCGCTCAGATGTCCGTCGCAATATCCATTTGTCGCAATTGTGTTGTAATATTGCGACTCTCTATGACTCAACAATGCGTCGCAATATTGCGACGCATCCAAATGCGTCGCTAAATTTAAAACTAATTTTTAATATTTAAAATTATTATTAAATATTGCAATGCATTCAGTTGCATCGCAATATTTAATAATAATATTTTGATATAATAGCGACGCAATTTGAGTCGCTAATGCGTCGCAAATAATTTTTTTTAAAAAATATTGCGACGCAAGGTCATTGCGTCGCAATATTTATTAAAAATATTTTAGATATAATAGCGACACAATTTGAGTCGCTAATGCGTCGCTATTAAATTTTTTTTTAAATTATTGCGACGCTAGGTCATTGTGTCGCAATATTTAATAATAATATTTTAAAAATTAGCGATGCAATTTGAGTCGCTAATGCATCGCAAATTAAATTTTTTAAAAAATATAAAATATTAAAAATTAAAACAGTTAAAATAATTTCGTTAAATTGAAATATTGATAGAAATATTCTTCACTCATATTGATCCAAACAATAATCAATTTCCAAAAATAATTCATATATTAAAATTTTAAAGTTTTCATGTACAACATAAAAAAGAAAAAAAAATACATCAAGAATCTGAGCGATCACGTGGAGACTGGAGACCCTGCGACAAGCGGCTAACTATATCCTGCAAATGACGCATCTGATCTTGCACGTCTGCAAGCTCCTGATCCCGGCCTCGCATACGCTGCTCGAACTCGTTCTCGACCTCCTGCCAAACCTCATGCCGAACCTCCTGACGAACGTCCTACCGAACCTCCTCCGTAATAGATCTCCGAATATCGTCTAAACGCTCGGTAGGAATATCATCAGAAAATCGTGAGCTAAAGGCCTGATGGGAAAATATGCAGAAGCTCTAGTGCCCAGACCATAGACCCTGCGATCTCGCAGCTGGGCACCAACAGCCTCCAAAAACACACGCCGACTCTCCTCTGCTGAGAGTTCGATGGGCGTCTCCCCATCAGTGGAGTCGACCTGCGATGCTTGGGAGCGAAGCTCCTCAACTCGTGTCTTTAAATTATAATATCAACAATAAATGAGTTAATAAATTTTTTGAAATAAAATTTTAGAAATTAAACAGATACTACATAAATATAATTTCTTACCGCAACCTCCCGTGATCGCGTGTCGACCCAGGAACCGTCCCTCCTGGTGTGTGTCGCCCTGAATAGACGAAACTCACCAGGATCTCTTCCTCCTGCTCAGACTATAACAATAAAAAAATTGATATTAATACAAATATTTATAAATAACTAAATTAGTAATTAAAATATTTATGTTTTATTACCATACGCCTTCTGTGCTCCTGAATCGAAATGGAGCCCAAAGTATGGCGGGAGAGACCCGTGCCAGGACCGCCCTTCTCGGATCGGCGGTTCGTGCTGGCTGATGCGGACCTCCTGCGCCAGCCATTGGACTGCCAGGCCTACTGCCACTCGTGCCAAATACCCTCTGGTACATGCGCAGGACGCTGACCCGATGACCTCCAACGATGAAGCATGTCGGAGTATCGGCGTCCCGTCAGAGCCTCCCATGCTGCCCTAATGGCATCATGGCTGGCAGGGTCCCACGTAAACTTTTTCTGCATTAAAATAAACAGTTAGTTTCAAAATTTATTAATATTAAGAAATTTTATATCAGTGATAAATTGTATTTAATAAGTTTACCTGAAACTCAGAAAAAAAAACTCCCTCGTGGCTGGAGATACGTGGCGCCAATCGTAGCCACTGGGATCTGCACGCCTCTAAAATACGGCGTTGATGTGGCTGGATACATGATGCTGCTCAATAAATCTGTTAAAAATGCATATATATAAGTAATTGACTTAAAAACATAAACATATATTTTTAATTAGTATATACTTACAGCCCATGAGCATCAAGTTGAAGTACGGTGCGGCCGATGATGGAAGAACTCTCGAAGGTATGTGCCAATCGGCTGGATGGTAATACCAATGCAGGATCACACCGACTGCTGGAGATCGAAGGCTGTGCGATGTGTGGAGATCCGAACTCTCCATCTCTAAAGCTCATGTGATCTGATGCAGCAGAGCTACGTCCCTGCTCACTCCGTATGTCGTTGGTAGATCTACCTCTGCCCGTCATACTGAAAATACTAAAGATTCATGCAATTAAATTACAATTAATGATTGACTATGTAAAAATTTACCACTTATAAAATAAAGTTGAATTTAAGAAAACCTCTATGTTTAATCGGTGTCATTTGTTTCGTGAAATATTGGTTCAACATCCGATGCCGTATCGGACTGCGATTCAGTTTCATTATCATCGGAAGGAAACCGAACATTTGCATCCGCAATTTCTTGGACATTACCATTTGGATCTCTAAGTGATGTTTCAGGAGCCCTTGTGTCGTCCTCAATTGCATGCATTTCATCTCATCCTCTTGAAATGCATGGGCACTCGGCTGATTGACTTGATGAACTCTCCTCTAATAAGATTGTTGAACGTGAGACGATTTTAGAAATAGCCCACCAATCTCGCTTGTCATTGCGCAAACTTGGATATCCGCAGTAAAACACTTGCTGAGCTTGGGATGCAAGGATGAATGGGTCATATTTCTGCAATCTTCGTCGATGGTTCACTTCAACCAAATTGTAGTCGTTATGAATCCTTTTGCCCACAGGAACTGTCGGATCGAACCAATCGCAACGAAACAATACGGTTCGTTTCATAGGCCAACCGGGATATTCAACTTCAACCACCTCTACTAACTTTCCGTAATAATCCTGCATATTTGCTCCAACACTTTCTCCTTTAACACACACGCCCCAGTTCTGCGTGCCTCTTGAAGCTGTCGTTCAATCTGAAATTTGTACCCATTAACAAAATAGCCAGTAAAGGTTGTTACGGTCTTCAATGGCCATTGCGATAGACATTTAATGAAAATATTATCGATTGGGGACCATGGACCGTTTACCTATAAATTAATAAGCTATTCACAACCAATTCAAAAATTAAAGCCATTACTGAAATTGATTGAGTGATACTACTCACAAATTCATAAAACCAGTAAGCGAACTCTATTTCTAACTTCTATCCAATTGCAACTTGACTTATGTCGGGATTCATCTGTCGTTGTCTATCACAATACATCCTTATGGGATGATAAGGATTAAAACTGATGTTAGCAATTAAATATTATGGTATATTGTAATTTAAATTAGAAGTTCCAATTAAGCATTGAAGTATACACTTACTCAATATATGGATCGACTTCTCTACAGTTCATTAGGATATAATAATGTGCTGCATTATACTCCATATCGCTAAGATTTCTTGACTTCTGCCCCCCCAAATGAACGGCCGATACATTTAAAAATTGATATTCTACCATCATTAGGTTCTCCTTCGTCCATACATACGTCATCGTTATGACCAAGATTTTGGCTCCTCGTGTGGACGTGACCCTCAAAGTAATGCGAGGAAAAAGCTGAAACTTCTTCGACCAAGTGTGCATTGCATATAAAACCTTCAACCCTTGCCTTATTACGCACATTATTTTTTAACTTCTTAAGGTACCTATATGTAAAGTTGAGACAAAAAATTAACCAATTTTCTCGCAATGAAATAATATCGACATCTCTGTAGGCTTTATTCTAACACCTGTGATAGTTGCATGGGCACTTAATCCTAGGCTCATCCATCCATTCAGGTTGGCTACATGCAAATGCAATAAATTCTTCCAATCCATTCAGAAAATCTGGATTAAGCAAGCCATCTTTTATCCTTGCATACATCCAAGCGAGCCCCGCTCATTTTTGACCAACTTATATAATTTCTGGTAAACCATTAAAGGAAACCACATTATAAAACTATATTAGTATTACTAAATTATTTCTTTTACATAACTTAGGTTAATAATAACCATTTAAATAATTTATAACTGAACCAATTTTTTTAGACAACTATCCTTGGCGTACTAGCAAGGACCGAGGCAGAGGTTCATGCCAGGCTAATGCTAGGGCTTGAGTTCGGGTCGGGCTACAAGGCGGTCCGTTTAATCATGGGACTTCACAAGCATTCAAGTGTCCTAAATTAATTCTACATTCACTCCATGTCTAAAAGGTAAGGCCCTATCCCATTCAAAAAAAAATTTTGTGATATGTTATTCTGCTATTAATTATCATCGATCGGTTACGTTGAAATTTCGGCAGCATTTCCTCATATGTTCTCCTAAATGTGTGGCATATAAGCCATACTAGGAGAATGTATGAGCAAATACAAACCGTAATCTCACCCAACGATGATTAATAGCACACTAACATATCACAAAAAATATTTCTAAACTGTCCACCAGGATAATTTGAGAATTTGCAAGACTAGGGCTACAAATTCTCAAATGGGTCTAAAGGTTATAGTGTTGTGATTAATAATATGGAAGTCCGAAGACAATCAAACTTATGCTTGTTATTCTTAACTTCTTGTCAATTATACATATATAGGAATAGTGTTCTATAAATATAGTCACTGACTTCTTAAGATTATTGTGTCGAATACAAATGTTTGTGAAGACTAACATATAAATCATTGAAACTACTAATTTGTTGCTGCAAATTAAATAATAATACAACAAGACTTTCTATCTAGCATTACATAATTTAATGCATCATTCAATTTGAAGAAGAATGTAAATAATCAAGACATAACAATTGTAAATAACTACAAATGCACAAATATTATTGCATAAACATTCTGCTTAAATTAATTATTGCATAAACATTCTACAAATTAAATAATAATACAACAAGACTTTATATCTAGCATTACAAATATTATTGCATAATCAAGACATAACAATCAGTCTATCCAAAGAGCTTCGACTAATGACATAAATTAATTAATTTATAACTAATCTAATAAAAAATTAGATCAGTGGTAACATTTTTTTTAATATTTGTCATCAAATTATTTGAAAATATTTTTAAAATACAATAAAATATAATAGAATCTAAAATTTTTCATGAGTGAAAAAAAAAAATTTGAAGGGTCCGGGGGGTCGAGGAAACCCCCCTAGCTGTTAATTTTTTTAAAAAATTAAGTTGCCCATGTTTTAAAATATATTTATAATTTTTTTATATTTATCATCAAATTATTTAAAAATAATTATAAAAATAATAAAATATGATAAAATCTAATTTTTTTGTTCATTTTTTAATGAGTGTTAATTTTTTTTAAAATTGAAGGGGCAGGACGTGGGGGAAAAGCCCCCTAGCTGCTACCTTTTTATTTTATTTTTTTTGTCTGGCCACCGTGGCCGGAGAAGACGAATGGGAGGGGGGGGAACCCCCCCTAACTTTTTTTTTTCCGGTGGCCTGGCCACCGTGGCCAGGCCACGGCCGGCCACGGCATCGGCCGTGGCCGGAGAGGACGAACGGGAGGGGGGGGGAAAACCCCCCCCCCCAAACTGTCAAATTTTTTTTTTTTGGTGGCCTGGCCACCGTGGCTAGGCCACGGCCGGCCACGGTAGCGGCCAGGCCACGGCCGGCCACGGCAGCGGCCGTGGCCGGAGAAGACGAAGGGGGGGTCGGGAAAAACCCCCCCCAAACAGAATTTTTTTTTGTGGCCTGGCCACCGTGGCCAGGCCACGGCCGGCCACGGCACCGGCCGTGGCCGGACAAGAGGGCCACGGCAGCAGCCGTGGCCGGAGAAGACGGCCACGGCCGGTGCCGTGGTCAGACCCTATTTTAAATGAAAAAAAAATAAAAAGAAGAATGGGCTTACCTCGGTCGCGAGGGGACGCCGCCGGAGTGGGGGGAGATTCCGTCGGGAGAGAAGACGGGGGCAGCCGGAGGAGCGGACGGACGGCGGCGGCGGCGACTAGGGTAGGAAAAGGAAGAAGAAGATAAGGGAAGCGGCGGGGGGGGGGGGGGCGGCCCGACCAAGCCTTAAATAGTGGTGATTAGCGACGCAATATATGCGTCGCTAATCACTCGCTATTTTTTTATTTTTATTATGGATTAGCGACGCAACAATGCGTCATTAATCCATCGCTACTTTTTTTTTTTTATGCAAAACTTAGCGACGCAACTAATTGCATCGCTAATGAGTCGCTAACTTGGCGCCAATGTTCGGCGGGAAATAATTTTTATTTTCTAGGAAATTGCGTCGCAAATGTGTCGCAATATTTTTTAAATATTAATAACTGATAAAAATTATATTTTTTGAAAAATAATTGCGATGCATTTATTGCGTCACAATATTTTTATTACAATTATTTCTTAAAAACATTGCGATGCAATAAATGCGTCGCAATATTAAAAATTATTTTCTCTTGGGAAATAATTTTTATTTTCTAGGAAATTGCATCACAAATGCATCGCAATATTTTTTAAATATTTATAAATTATTATATTTTTGAAAATAATTATGATGCATATATTGCGTCGCAAGTTTTTTATAAAATTTTTATATTACATTTACATTTCTTAAAAACATTGCGACGCAACAAGTGCGTCGCAATATTAAAAATTATTTCTTTGGAAAAATTATTTTTATTTCCTAGGAAATTGCATCGCAAATGCATCGCAATATATTTAATATATTTATAACTGATAAAATTTATATTTTCTGAAAATAATTGCGACGCATATATTGCATCGTAATATTTTTTAAAATTTTTTTCTTACATTTATTTTTCTTAAAAACAATGTGACGCAATGAATGCGTCGCAATATTAAAATTTGTTTTCTCTAGAAAAATTATTTAAACATTTTAGGAAATTGTGACGCATTTGCGACGCAATATTTTTTAAATATTTTTAACTAATAAATTTAAATTTTCTAAAAATTACATCGCAAATGCGTCGCAATATTTTTTAAATATTTGTAACTGATAAAATTTATATTTTTCTGAAAATAATTGCGACGCAAATAATGCATCGCAATATTTTTTTAATTTTTTTAATTTTTTTAATTACTATTATTTTTTTAAATATTTGTAACTGATAAAAATTTATTTTTTCTTAAAATAATTGCGACGCAAATAATGCGTCGCAATGTTTATTTTAATTTTTTAAATTTTTTAATTACATTTATTTTTTAAAAAAATATTGCGATGCAATACATGCGTCGCAATATTAAAAATCGTTTCTTAAAAACATTGCGACGCAATATGTGCATCGCAATATTAAAAATTATTTTATCTCGACAGTGGCGATCGGTCTGATTGCCGACGATCCGATGGTTGCGATCGATCCAAGCCCTGATCCTGATCGGCCACGACCGATCCCGAACCTTGGCGATCGGTCCGATCGGCGTCGATCCGACGGTTGCCATCGATCCAAGCCCTGATCCCGATCGGCCACGATCGATCCCGGACCGTTGCGGTCGGTCCGCGATCGCGATGATCCGACGGTTGCAATCTATCCAGCCCTGATCCCGATCGTCCACGACCGATCCTGGACCGTGGCGATCGGTCCAATCGGCGACGATCCAACGGTTGCGATCGATCCAAGCCCTGATCTTGATCGTCCACGATCGATCTCGGACTGTGGCGATCGGACCGATCGGCGTCGATCCGACGGTTGCCATCGATCCAAGCCCTGATCAATCCTGGTCGGCGATGAACGATCTCGGACCGTCACGATCGATCCGATAGGCGACGATCCGACGGTTGCGATCAATCCAAGCCGTGATCCCGATTGGCCATGACCGATCTCGGACTGTTCAATCCGTCCAAGATCGGCGATGATCCGACGGTTGCGATCGATCCAAGCCCTGATCCCGATCGGCCATGACCGATCCCGGACCGTTGCTATCGATCCGAGATCGCTGACGATCCGATGGTTGTGATCGATCCAAGCCCTGATCCCGATCGGCCACGATCGATCCCGGACCATTGCAATCGGTCCGAGATCGCTGATGATCCGACGGTTGCGATCAATCCAAGCCCTGATCCCGATCGGCCACGAGCGATCTCGGACCGTGGCAATCGGTCCGATCGGCGACGATCCGACGGTTGCCATCGATCCAAGCCCTGATCCCGATCGGCCACGACGATCTCGGACCGTTGCGATCGGTCTGAGATCGCTGACGATCCGACGGTTGTGATCGATCCAAGCCCTGATCTCGATCGGCCATGACCGATCCTGGATGGTTACATTCGATCCGACGGTTGCCATCGATCCAAGCCCTGATCAATCCTGGTCGGCGATGAACGATCTCGGACCGTCACGATCGATCCGATAGGCGATAATCCAACGGTTGCGATCGATCCAAGCCGTGATCCTGATCGGCCACGATCGATCTCCGTTGCAATCCATCCGAGATCAGCGACGATCCGACGGTTGCGATCGATCCAAGCCCTGATCCCAATCGGCCATGACCGATCCCGGACCGTTGCGATCGGTCCGAGATCGCTGACGATCCGATGGTTGCGATCGATCCAAGCCCTGATCCCAATCGGCCATGACCGATCCCATACCGTTGCGATCGGTCCGAGATCGCTGACGATTCGACGGTTGCGATCGATCCTAGCCTTGATCTCAATCGGCCATAAGCGATCTCGGACCGTGGCGATCGGTCCGATCGGCGATGATCTGACGGTTGCCATCGATCCAAGCCCTGATCCCGATCGGCCACGATCGATCCCGGACCATTGCGATCGATCCAAGATTGCTGACGATCTGACGGTTGCGATCGATCCAAGCCCTGATCCCGATCGGCCACGACCGATCCCGGACCGTTGCGATCGGTCCGAGATCGCGGATGATCCGACGGTTGCGATCGATCCAATCCCTGATCCCGATCGGCCATGACCGAATTCGGACAGTGGCGATCGGTCCGATCGCCGACAATCCGACGGTTGTGATCGATCCAAGCCCTGATCCCGATCGGCCATGACCGATCGCAGACCATGGCGATCGGACCGATCGGCGTCGATCCGACGGTTGCCATCGATCCAAGCCTTGATCCCGATCGGCCACGACCGATCCCGGACCGTTGCGATTGGTCCGCGATCGCGACGATCCGATGGTTGCGATCGATCCAGGCCCTGATCCCGATCGTCCACGATCGATCCCGAACCATGGCGATCGGTCCAATCGGCGATGATCCGACAGTTGCGATCGATCCAAGCCCTGATCCTGATCGTCCACGATCGATCTCGGACCGTGGCGATCGGACCGATCGGCGTCGATCCGATGGTTGCCATCGATCCAAGCCCTGATCGATCCTGGTCGCGATGAACGATCTCGGACCGTCGTGATCGATCCGATAGGCGACGATCCGACGGTTGCGATCATCCAAGCCATGATCCCGATCGGCCACGACCGATCTCGTACCGTTGCAATCCGTCCAAGATCAACGACGATCCGATGGTTGCGATCGATCCAAGCCCTGATCCCGATCGGCCATGACCGATCCCGGACCGTTGCGATCGGTCCGAGATCGCTGATGATCCGACGGTTGCGATCGATCCAAGCCATGATCCCGATCGGCCACGACCGATCCCGGACCATTGCAATCGGTCCGAGATCGCTGACGATCCGACGATTGCGATCGATCCAAGCCCTGATCCCGATCGGCCGCGAGCTTTCCTGGACCGTGGCGATCGGTCCGATCGGCGACGATCCGACGGTTGTGATCGATCCAAGCCCTGATCCCGATCGGCCACGATCGATCCCAGACCGTTGCAATCAGTTCGAGATCGCTGATGATCCGACGGTTGTGATCAATCAAAGCCCTGATCCCGATCGGCCACGACCGATCCCTGACCGTTGCGATCGGTCCAAGATCCCGGACGATCCGACGGTTGCGATCAATCCGATCCCTAATCCTGATCGGCCACGACCGATCTTGGATAGTGGCGATCGGTCTGATCGCCGATGATCTGACGGTTGCGATCGATCCAAGCCCTGATCCCGATCGGCCACGACCGATCTTGGACCGTGGCGATCAGACCGATCGGTGTCGATCCGACGGTTGCCATCGATCCAAGCCCTGATCCCGATCGGCCACGACCGATCCCGGACCGTTGCGATCGGTTCGTGATCACGACGATCCGACGGTTGCGATCGATCCAAGCCCTGATCTCGATCGTCCACGACCGATCCCGGACCATGGCGATCAGTCCAATCAGCGACGATCCGATGGTTGCGATCGATCCAAGCCCTGATCCTGATCGTCCACGACCGATCTCGGACCATGGCGATCAGACCGATCGGCGTTGATCCGACGGTTGTCATCGATCCAAGCCCTGATCGATCCTGGTCGATGATGAACGATCTCGGACCGTCGCGATCGATCCGATAGGCGACGATCCGACGGTTGCGATCGATCCAAGCCGTGATCCCGATCGGCCACGACCGATCTCGGACCGTTGCAAACCATCAGCGATCAGCGACGATCCGATGGTTGCGATCGATCGAAGCCGTGATCCCGATTGGCCACGACCGATCTCAGACCATGGCGATTGGTCCGATCGGCGATGATCCGACGGTTGCGATCGATCCAAGCTCTGATCCCGATCAGCCACGACCAATCCCGGACCATTGCGATCGGTCCGAGATCGCTGACGATCAAACGGTTGCGATCGATCCAAGCCCTGATCCTGATCAGCCACGATCGATCCCGGACCATGGTGATCGGTCCGATCGGCGATGATCCGACGGTTGTGATCAATCCAAGCCCTGATCCCGATCGGCCACGATCGATCCCGGACCGTTGCGATCGGTCAGAGATCGCTGACGATCCGACGGTTGCGATCGATCCAAGCCCTGATCCCGATCGGCCACGACCGATCCCGGACCGTTGCGATCGGTCCGAGATCGTGAACGATCCGACGGTTGCGATCGATCCAATCCCTGATCCCGATCGGCAACGACCGATCTCGGACAGTGGCGATCGGTCCGATCGCCGACGATCCGACGGTTGCGATCGATCCAAGCCTTGATCCTGATCGGCCACGACTGATCTCGGACCATAGCGATCGATCCGATCACCGACGATCCGACGGTTGCGATCGATCCAAGCCCTGATCCCAATCGGCCACGACCGATCTTGGACCGATCGCTATTTAACATAATTAATTTTTTTAAAAACATTGCGACGCAAAGGGTTGCGTAACAATTTTTTAATATTATAATTATATTATATAAAATTAATTTTATTTACAATTTTTTACGATGCAACAAGTGCATCGCTAAATTAAAACATAATTTTCCTAATTTTTTGGTTTATTGCATCGCTAATGCATCGCCATTTAACATAATTAATTTTAAAAAAAAAATATTGCGACTCACTTAATTGCATCGCAATATTTTTTCTCATAATTATATTTTATAAAAATTCATTTTATTTAAAATAATTATGACGCATATATTGCATCGCTAAATTAAAAATTATTTTTCTAATTTTCTAGTTTATTGCGTCGCTAATGCGTCGCTATTTCATATAATTAATTTTTTTAAAAACATTGCGACGTACTGTGTTACGTCACAATTATTTTTTCTCATATTTATAGTTTATAAAAATTAATTTTATTTAAAATAATTGTGATGCAGTTAGTGCATCGCTAAATTAAAAATAATTTTTCTAATTTTCTGGTTTATTGCGTCGCTAATGCGTCGCTATTTAACATATTTAATTTTTTAAAAAACATTGCGATGCACTGAGTTGCATCGCAATATTTTTTTCTTATGTTTATATTTTAAAAATTAATTTTATTTAAATTATTTGTGATGCAATTGCTGCGTCGCTAAATTAAAAATAATTTTTTTTATTTTTCTGGTTTATTGCGTCGCTAATGCGTCGCTATTTAACATATTTAATTTTTTAAAAAACATTGCGATGCACTGAGTTGCGTCGCAATATTTTTTTCCCATATTTATATTTTATAAAAAATTTATTTAAAAATATTGCAACGCATTATTTGCGTTGCTAAATAAAAAAATAAATTTTTTTATTTTCTGATTTATTATGTCGCTAATGCGTCACTAATGCATCGCTAATTGCGTCGCAATATTTTGTTATCACGGAGGCGTCGCAAAGTGGTCGCAATTCAGTGACGCAATGATGCATCGCTAAATTTGCGTCGCTATTTCAGTATTTTCTGTAGTATGATTTAATGCAAATTTCATATTTATTAAACTTATCAACATTGCAAGAAATCATGCCACATATAATTAATCTTTTCATAGTACTCTAATACCAATATGTGCTAATCTACCATGCCATAAAGTAACAAAATCATCAATATAAGCAGAAGATACACTATTATTATTATTATTGTCAATAATACAAAGCTTGACCATTCCATCAGTAAATAGCCTTTTTAACAAAAACACCATTGCGGAATAGTATATGTTTTCTCGATTCAAATACACTTTTAATTTCCGATTTGCCCAATAAATCTTCACTAACAAGATTTCTATTCATATCCAGCACATACAGCACATTGATCAAAGTGATCTTCTTACCGGATGTGAAGTGAAGATCCACGCTTCCTTTTTTAGGCATCTTGGATCGGCCTTCATTGTCCATTTGAATTTCTTGTTCATTGGTGATATCCATATAAGTCTTGAAAAGTGACTTATCATAGAAAACATGGACGGTGGCATAAGTATCATACCACCAACCGGAAACCTTGCCTCTGACCACCATGACTTCGCTCACGGTGGCGACGATTTCATCGTCTACTTCAGTTGCAATTGCTTTATTGGTTTGCTCCTTTCGGTGCCTACAATCACGAGCAAAGTATCCATATTTGCCACATACAAAGCAACTCATATTGGACTTATTTTTGTTGAATTTTTTGAACTTATCTTGATCCCTTTTAGGACCGAGTTTGTTCTCTTTCGTTTCTTGGACTTCTTAGGATTGCTCGCAGCCTTTGCCTTTGAAGTACCAAAATCCACTTTCTCAATTGTTTCACACACCCTCGATTCCCCCTTGATTCAAATGTATTTTTGCAATTATTCCAAGGAATAATTCTCGAAGTTGTGAAATAGTTTCTTTTTGAATCTATTCCAAGATGATGGCAACTTTGCAATAATCGCACCTACTTAAAGGTTCGGGAACCTCTATCTTCACTACCACCAATTTATTGACAATAATTTGCAACTCATGCACTTGTGCAAGAATTGTTTTCTCATCATTCATCTTGAAATCAAAGTACTTAGAGATGAGAAATTTTTTAGTACCTTCTTCCTCGGCCTTATACTTGAATTCAAGTGCGTTCCAAATATCCCGCGGAGATTGAGTATTGGTGTAGAGGTCGTAGAGGCGATCCAACAATACATTGAGGATGTTGCCACGACATATGAGTTTATCTTCACGCCTTTTCTTTATTTCGGCCTTAAGTTCATCAGAGTCCTCGATGGTGGGTTCGGGAATAGGGGCCAAATCTGGATCCAATACATAGAATATCTTCAACGCCGTGAGTAAGAACTTCAGTTTGTCTTGTCATCATGTAAAATTGGTGCCATCAAAATGATCCAATCTCACGAGGTCTTGATTCATGAGTTTGATGGCAGATACGGTAGTCTCGGTCTTCATTCTGATAATGCTTAAGATTGTTGAAAGAAATTGAATAAGGGGAGTAAGTAAGAAGAGATAGGGATAATGATTTGGATAAGGACCAAGAGAGATGAAGATAAGGATAGGTTTGAATCATGCACGAAACGCTTTCCTTAAGCGTTATTTGCACCCTATGACAAGCCTTTGATTGAATTTGCACCAAAGCATTAATGAAAACTCGATTGTAGATAAGAACTGATATTGATTTTCTGATTCTCTGCTGATTTGATTTATGTGTAGATTTATAGAAGTTGAGCGCCGCAGCGCTGGACCTGTGAAGCGTCGATTCCCGAAGAGCCGCATCGCTTAGCAACATGTCTGTTGCAGAGATTTGAAACGGATAAAATTTCTTTTTTGAAATGAAACATCACGCCGCTTTGGCTTCTGAGGCGAGAATCGCCGCGGGAGAGTCCGTGACTATTCCTAAACACATCCACAAACACCTTTTAGTTTATTTAAACAAAATCTCAATAGCTTACCAGCGCATGCTTTGTAATTATAGAAAAATATCTCTTTTCCTTTTTGTTTTCTAATCGATGGGTATTGTTGCATCAAAATGTTAGAATGACCATTAGTCATGCAATTTGAAGTGTGGTGGAGGCAATTTAACACTATGAGTTTGTCTCCAATGGAGCCTTTTTTCCACTCTGCCCGCAATGCCACATTATCTGAAACTTCATCAGAAACAATGCTTATGAATGAGTAGAACAACCATCCTTAGTAAAAGTAACATCACTTTGTAATATACACACTTCCATACATATAAGAAGTGGCACTAAGTTTCTAGACAATAACTGCTGACAAGAATCCCGGTTTAAGATGGACTGTTCAGCATTTACATAGATTAACTGCAACCTAATCTCTGCAACTCTTTACTGCCATATTTATTCTACCACAATATTTGTTAGTGCAATTAATGTTTTGACAGTCCAAATAACACCAGCAAAACATTTTTGAGCATCCCTTAATGCACTTAATTGGCTTGTTCTATACTGGAGCTTTGTTTTTAGGGTCTTTACATCTTGGAACCGCTCACTGACATTGAAGTTGTGGACATTGGTTAGCATTTATCAACACAAAATCACACATCAATAACTAAATGCTTTCATCTGCCTTCTTAGAAATATAAGCACTTTTAGTTTCCCTAAAGATGCAAATGAATGACATGGCCTGGTGTTATTCTATCAACATCTTGAATTTTTGTTACTGCCCACGACATGCCACTGGCAGAGCCTTTAAATTTATACCTTCAACTAAGTCTTGTTGCATTAGAATTTCAAACAATTGGAACTCTTGCTCCTTGCTCTTTTCTTTGCCTGTTGTGATGATATTAATTAAAATTTGAGTATGTCTATCGCAGTGGTATTGTAGCACTTTCAGAGAATCAGGTCTAATCCATCATTAAATATATGTGCAACTCTCCTGTGAGTTTGGGAATTGAATGAGGAGTGGGGCTGCAACGTATCTTTTCTGATGTAGTCTGACCACGATGCATTTATGACGAAATTGATTCTTGGAGAAAGATTGTTGACTTGAACTTTCTAGGACTGCTTTGAATCACAGGTCTTTGCATGTAAGAGCTTGTCAAAAGTAAGCATTCAAAAGCCAACAAATGGAGTCCACAAACTGAAATATTACGAAGGGAACATGCGACTTTATCTTCTGTAAGGGTTCTGTAATATTTCATTATGGCTTGTAAGAATTGGGGGAGCACAGATTTGCTGTACAGTGTTAAGTGGGCTGTTATGTCGGTTTGTCCAATCCTGTTGAAGCCTGCAGGAGTCTTTACATCTCGAGTAACATTTATGGATGGTGACAAACTACCTAAATTTACAAACACATGACTTTGTCCTTGTGAAGTCTTCTTACATATTTACTGCATCCCACCGAAATGACCTGCACGCCAGTATCACAGAAAGTGACCCTTTACGGGCAATCCCAAAGTTGGCATGCTAAAGGTTATCTATTTAATGAAGAGCAGTCTCAGTGAATTGCCAATCTCTAAGTCTAGTCAGCTTGCAGTAAAATCTCTCTCTCTCTCTGGGGGATAATCTTCCCAGTTTTCCAAACACCATTGTGAGTTGTATCTTATAAGCACAGTTCTGATAATTGATCACTTTATGGTTACTGAACATATCCACCATAAACAATTGCTAATTGTTATTTCTGCTTTCATTCAGGATGACTATGGTCAATGCGAACCTATATAAGATGGGAAAACACTTGCTTCTTATGTCTCATGATTTACATAGGTTTCTGCAGGAAACCTCATTATGATCAATATTATGATGATTTGGACAAACATCCCCTAAACTCCATGCCTTTCAGCAGCTAGAAGCTTGTGCAGAGTTTGCCTCTTCCTTTTCTTCTCTGCTGCTTTCTCAGCACTGTGAGAGCAAGAGGGAAGGGTCATCTTTATATAACTGCTATTTTGATGAATGTGCCCATCTTTGTGGCATGTAATTGCTCATTTTCATGTGGGGCTCCAGCCTAATAATTTTACGGTTGGTTTGCAAACTTCTCATTTTGCATCGTTTGGCAGTGGAGTCGCCAACTTTTTGGTCCTATTGTTTGTCAGGTTCATGCCGACAAGGTGGTGTTCTTATAGAGCAATGATGTGATGGACATATGGCAATCTAAAACCTAGCATGCAAACAAATATTGATGCACATTAATAACCTAAAAATTGTTAACCACATCACTGAAAAATTAAATATGATATCATTGTTAACTATAGTCTTATTTATATGAGTCTAAATTGGTTATTATGGTGCCTAAAGCTATTCCAAAGTGGAGCACATAATAAGTCTAAGAATTTTTTAATTAATCACTAATTAATTCATGCTAAAAATGAAAAAGCTAACCCTTGCTCTTAGGCCATCCATTATCAATGCGACCCCTCATTCCTAATGTGGATTACTTAGGGCTTAATCTAGTTTTTTTTTTTTTATCAGGTTAGGTGGTAACTATTCATCAAGCAATGTGGTTTGCTTAAGTTGTGGGCAAAATTATTTTCTTAGAAGAATTGGCAAAAACTTTAGCATGGGCTCCTTAACTATCAATAGTCTTAACAGAAACAAGGACCCAGAGGAACAACAGAACTCTTCCAAGAAAACTAATTTAACCACCTCCATGGATTTTTCAAACTAGATTAATGGAGGTAGATCACTCCTAACCTCCAAGGTCACAACCCAAAGCCCACCAATCGAAGGGACACCATTTACATCTAACGGTAGGAATCACATCACTAAATTGTGGTCCATTGGCGGGGGGGGGGGGGGGGGGGGGGGGGGGGGGGGGGGGGGGAGGGGGGGAAATCAATAAATATTGGCGAGCGTCATGGCTTGGAGGGAGCCAACCTTCCTCCTTTCGGTGGTGTTTCCTTCGAGGCGTTTGCCTGAGGAAAGAGAAGCGACAGAAAGAATAATTAAGAAAAAAGGACAGAGATAGGGGTGGGGGAGAGAGAGATGTTGTCCTTCAATTGCATCTCTTCTTTGGATTGAAAAAGAAAGAAAAAGCGTTAGGATTTTAGGTACTACTTGGATTCAGGCAATAAAAGAGTATATCGATTTAGATTCACATATTTTTTCATCTAAATATTCTCTAGATTTTTTTTTTGTATCAAGGAACTGTGAAAGAAGATATCTTCTCTATATTTATTTTTTTTTTTTTGGAGGAAGAGAGAATTGAAGAAAAAACCTTTCCTTTGTAATGTTATCTTGGAGACGAGAGACGAACCGAGGGGAAGTCTCTTTCTTTTATCTCGGTCTCTGAAGAAAGAGTCGAGAGTAAGGGAGAGGTTGGATCGAAAGACGATGGACAAGGTGGTTCCGCACAAGTTCAAGAGGATTTGCGTCTTCTGCGGCAGCAACTTTGGCAACCGAACCGTCTTCGGCGATGCAGCTCTTGAGATGGGTCACGAACTGGTATGCCTCGTTTTTCCTTTTCTTTTTTCCTTCTGGGTGATCAAAAAATTGGATTTTGAGAACCGGAGAACCTTAAAAATTTAATCTTGAAGTGAATTAAATCAGATATGAGGACTGGGATATTGGTTTTCGATTGCAGTGAATCAATCGGGTTTCCTTTTTTATTTTGGAAGCTGGGCTGGTTTGCGGTATATAAATTGGATGATGAATAGAATGCCTTTTCTGCGTGTGCTTTTGTTTTTGTAATTATGTTGCGGCATTTCTTGGATGATTTCAGGTGAAGAGAAGAATTGATTTAGTTTATGGTGGGGGTAGTGTGGGACTGATGGGTCTGATCTCCCAGACAGTATACGATGGAGGTTGTCATGTCCTTGGGTAGTTTCTACACAGAAACTTTGCCATTTTGATGTTTCCTTTGTATTTTGTTATTCTGTGGCTTCTTCTTTTCTTGCAACCCTTTAAGACAACTTGCTTGTGTTTTAAATTTACTGGAATGAATTCATGCAGGGTTATTCCTACGGCTCTCATGCCCCTTGAGGTATGTAATTGCTTTGTGTAGCCTTTTCTTCTTTTCCTTTTGGCTCTTTCTGCATGTCCTATATTTCGATGATTTCTATTTTGTAAATCTTTTGCCACAAGAATAGGCATAGCAAGTTGTTATCTTTTTTCCCCGGTCGTACATGCACTTTGAAATGGATTGGTTCCATGCAATCTTTATCTTATGCCTTAGAGCTTATCCTCTGATCTCTAGCTTAGAGGCTTTTAAACTCACTCATGTGAGGACTGTGGAGGCCATGTGAAGGCATCACAATGGTTTATTTGTAATTGGTACGGTGGAAGCTTAGGTGGACTCCATCTGATTTCAGATATATCAAACATGGGGAAGGCCAAGAGAAGCCATCATCATAATGCTCGAATAAGTGCTAGGAATTTGGCATCTACCTTCTGATTTAATTAGATGCAACCTTAAAACTATATTAATCTTTGATTCAGTACCATTCATTCCTGGTTTTTTGAGTTCAGAAATTTTGTACTCCTTTTACATAAATTTTCAGAGCTATCCTCTGGCCTTTGCTGATTATTGATGAGAAAAAAGGTCAAGGACTGTTCGTATGCCGCCAGGATCCTCTTGAAGTTAATCTGTTAGCTCTTCATTGGATTCTCAACTTTGTATATGAGAAACAATCTACTGAAAGGGCTTTTGAATTATTAAGATATACATGGATGAACATGGTAGGAATGACCACTTCATGCATTTTCCAGATTTAACATGATGCATGTTTTTGAGTTGATATGCATCACTTGGAAAAAACAATCTGATGTGGACTGAAAAAATAATGGGAAAGAGCCCCCTATCTGTCCTTGAACCCCTCTTTGTTATTTATAACATAATGCACTGAAGAGTGGAAATTTAACTTTTTCGCAGATATCTGGTCAAACAGTTGGTGAAGTAAAAACTGTTTCCGACATGCATGAGCGAAAGGCCGAAATGGCCCAAAAAGCTGATGCATTCATTGCCCTTCCTGGTAAATCCTCACCAGCTCCTTGATCAAGTTTTACTTGAAAACAATTGTGAACAATAGTTTTTTTCTCAAGAATTTGTTCCATTTACTTTGGAATACCCAAGGTGGATACGGAACAATGGAAGAGTTGCTGGAGATGATAACATGGTCACAACTCGGAATTCATAATAAACCGGTGAACATCCATTGCTCACATTCACATCTTTAAACTTCCTAATAAAATAGAGGAGATAACGCAATTCCTATTTGTGCAGGTTGGGCTGTTAAATGTTGATGGTTACTATGATTCCTTGCTTGCACTATTTGATAATGGTGTGGAGGAAGGTTTCATAAAGCCAGCTGCTAGACACATAGTTGTTTCTGCTCCAACTGCAAAAGAACTGCTAATAAAAATGGAGGTTAACTACCCCTTCACTATAAAACTCGTTGCATGAATTTGCAACATTTTCCCCCTATATGATAACTTCAGTGAAGAGCAATACTGAGAGTCCTAACAAATGTTTCACTTCTTTTTCTTCTGATGATTCTTGTTCTTTCATTTGAGTTGCAGGAATACACTCCATTGCACAAAGAGGTTGCTCCGCCTAAGAACTGGGAGATTGCGCACCTAGGTTATGCAAAAGCATCAAGTCCACAGTGACATCTTGATCCTTTTTTATCTCATTTCTTTCCATTCTAATGTGATTCTTTCTTTAACAGTTGTACCTGAGAAACCTCATGCATGGGCATGGTTGTTCATAGGATGTGTTTCTTATATCATCTAACATCCTAATAAAATTACCACTGCCTTTTTTATGATTCCATGTGAGGAATGAATGTCTACCTACGTTTACCAGCAATTTGGTGGTCAAGATCTGAGCACAATTGTGCCTGATATAGGCTATAATATCCCTACCAATCTGCATGCTTTACAGAGATAATCCTATCTTTTAACAGTGGTGTGCTGTCACATATTGGAGTGCAAGGACCTGGTGCTTCACTTTTGCCCTTATCTATGTGACTAATTTGTGCGCCCATTTATGCTGTTTGATCATTTTGGCACTTCAGTTCCAGGAATTACTAAATAAGCCTGAAAAAGAGAGATTCTGGTTGTGATATATCAAATTTGGGACTTTGATAATCTGTGAACAACTGCTTCAGCTTTTCATCAAATGTGTGGCAGCAAATTGCCGCTATTTAGTTTTACACTCCCACAACAATATCTACTTTAGAAAAAGGTTAAAGTTCAGAGGTCCAGCATTTTATCAAGAGATATCCACAGATCATATCATCTGTAGTATGATGATATTGTTTCATCATGCAGCAGTATCGGTCCCATAAACATGTGGTTTCCAGATTCACCAGACTTTCTGTAATATTCTGCAAATGCACTCAGCAAATATCCAGTATTGGTGAAAAATCACACATTGAGATGCTTCTCTCTTTAAAAAACACCCATTCTCTAGATTTGGCCTTCAATTTTCTTTGAGCTTGTAAATAATCTTTTATCCTCTTTGAACTTCAGGAGCTCTCTTGAATATTGATTCATCATCCTTACCTAACTGGAAATCATTACTGTGCTTCTTTATTGATGCAAGCTTGCTGATTTCTGAGACCACTAATAGCCATTCGAATTAAGCAAGAACTGGGGAATGGAGAGCAGTAGTGCAGATGTATAAGATGGAGAAAGGGTGGTCTAGAAGGTTTTATTTTTCTGTTAGGTGCCTTGCGGCTTATCTGGAGTTTGGAGTTGGCGTTGGCTCTAAACTCTCATCAGGGGATTGGTGGGCCTTGGGATGCCCTCTGGTCTGCACCTCTGAAAACAAAAGGTTGAAAGGATCTCTGATTGCTGTATGTGGGGTTCCCTTTCATCGCCTCAACCATGAGGTGAATGTCTGTGGACTCTGCAGGCATTGAGAGGCCGGCTATGACTGGTTCCATCACAGGACAATAATCAGGCGTTGTTGGTCTTGTTTAATGGGACCACGGCTCCTTTTGGCCAAAGCAAATTGTAATGTAATGTGTGATGATGTTCCATGTTCTCATTGCTCTATTTGCTATCACCATAGTCAGGACCATCTCTGCCAGTGGATAACAGTATCTCTAGTAATGTTATCCACTGGCTTCTTGTCCGCAACATCTTGCATTCATTAACAGGTTATAAGGACTTGAATGCACCATTAGTTGTTCTTCATCTTGGTTTGGTTACAATTGTCATGAAACTTCAACTTCAATAGCCTTCTCTGGTCTTTCATTTTCCTGAAATGCTGGCTTTACGTGGCCTGGTAATGTTAAAGAGGGCTATAGACCAATGTGGACCAGGTATATGAGCATCTTATGTAAGTTTTTTTCTACTGCCATCGTACAATTGCCAGTTATACTGCATGCAAGTAGTAATTTGGATATCAAAGAGTGCTGTTGCTTAATTTATTAAACAGAACAGGTCGTGCTTTGACTTCTTTCTGGCACTTGCTTACAGTCTCCATGCATAACCATTACTTTAATTCCACTTGGTTTCTTATGACATCTGTATGGGTTTTAAACTGATGCTACCTGTTGTATAAGATTATTAGGCTGAGTTTGACCGTATGATTTGACGAATCCAAGATTTGGACTTATTATTTGATTTATAAACATTATATTTCATATCTTGTGATGCATGTCTCTTTCTTCGTAGCAAATCACTCATAAAATAATTCCTTTTTTTTTTTGAATTCCCTTTATTAAATACAGATTAATTAGCATGGTTCCTAGCTGAGAGAGATTATCAAAGGCCACTAGCAGAAGCACTAAAGTTGTTGAATCAAGAAGAGACAATTTCTATTTTTCCAAATATTATGCTATGCATCTGAAAAGAAGACAAATATGATTAGAATAAGATAAGTGACCAAGTAGATGTAATTAAGTAGGTTTATAGAGCACACTATCGATAATGTGGATTGTTGTAAAATTTCATGGTATAAAGAAATAAGTGAAGGTCAATACTGTAAGTGATGGAAACTAAGTTCAGAAGTTATTAACACTCTAAATAATTCATAAGCACATGGGTGACATCGCTATATTAGTGCAATTGATTGCAGAGAAATGGCCTTGCTGCTTTCCATGTCAATTTTATAAAGTTCTCGCAGGCCTGTTGCAATCCTGTAGCTTGCTAAACAGTGATCCAAGACGCTTGAAGCTGAAGGGTGCCTCACTTGATCCCCAGTCAATGGTTAACTACTTCATGTTTGATTGATTATATCTTCCTACCTAAAATCGTTTTCCATGATAACTGGCATACATTATTCGATGCAAACGCCGCTGAAAAGTCCGTGCCTTAGAAGTCCTGATAAAAAAAAACAGGAAAAAAAAAAAAGCTTCTTCATCTTTTTTTTCCTTTATTATTATTTTTTAGCTTTTTTTATTAATTTTAACTTTATTTTTTGGACATATGAAAAAATTGTTAGGTTAACCGTGCTTGTTGCAAAAAATTCAGATTCAGAAGAATTGTATCTTATGTACAGAATGTTTACAACTTGTATGAAAGGATAAAAATTAATTCTTAAAGAAATATCTAATATAACATAATTCAGATACAATTTTTAACTTTTTTTTTTATTTTAAATTTTTATACTTAAGTTTTAATATATTATAATGTATAATATTTAAATAATTTATTTTTATAAATTATAATGATCTCATCACCTTTTTGATGTCCTTGTCTGCCGGTCCCTTTTACTGCCTAAATGAATTAACAAGAGACTAAATCAAAGATTGCTTTAGCTTTGATGACCATTCCAATGTTGTTTGATGTCTAAAAATGAATATTATATATATATATATATATATATATATATATATATATATATATATATATAGAGTTCCTCAAAGAAAGACTTACATTGGATATGTTGAAGAGAACTGGATAGAATAAGAAGGTTAGCGAACAAGTGCATGTACTTGGCAGCAAAAGTCTGCAATTAGGTAAAGAGAAGGTGACATCTTGAGAAATTTTCATCTAGGAAATATCGAGTTGCATGAAAGCTTTGAGCCCCGTCCATTTAAAAAAAGCATCCTGCTCGATTCTAGATTTGGCAGGCCTTTGCTAACGAGGTGGATAAAATATAATAGAGCACTCTACGTTAAGGTTGGAGACTTGGAGTAGCCTGGCAAAGGGAATGCTTGAACTCTAAGGTGACGCAAACCTAAGACACGATGCTTTTACACATGGATAAAACTTGGGTGTTGTTTGATAGGTATAAACCAATCGATTTTTTCTTTCTTCTTCTTCCTTTCAACCACCTATCACTTAAATTTCATTCTTTATATATATATTAGATTTGGATGCATTTGAATTGAGTCAAATTTAGAATTTGATCATCTTTCTTATACTTAAATTCACATAAATTTCAAAGCATTCCATCTTTTTCTTTTTTAATTATTTTTAGCATTCATAAATTACATAAAAAATGATCAAATCCTAAATTTAATTACATTTGAATATATATATATATATATATGTGTGTGTGTGTGTTATTTTTTTATTTTTTAATTGATATAGTTTACAAATCTCAAAGATAAAAGTGGAAAAAGATGGATAGATCTGAAATTTGTATGAATCAGAGTGAAAAGATAATAAATCTTAAACTTGGCTACATTTGAATATAGCTAAGTTTGGATCTAGCTATTCCATCCTTTGATCTATATAATTTATGAATCTCAAAAATAAAAAAATAATAATAAAAAGGTATGCTGGCTTTTGAATTCGTATAAATTTAAGAATAAAAATAGATGATTAAATACTAAATTTAGATATATTTGAATGTAATTAAGTCTAAATTTATTTATTTTTTATTTTTTAAATTTATACAATTTAAAGAACTTGGCCACCCACATCTGATCGATCAGTGAAGATAACCTGACGGCCGCGTAGGTAGGGCTAAAAACGGATCGGATAAACTTCGACCGTATCTGTATTCGAATTATATTAAATTCGGATATTTATTTTACAGTTTAATCGGATTCGGATACGAATTCGGATATCTAATCCAAAGGATAATCGGATACGGATACGAATTTATATATATTTTTAAATACGGATACGGATATCCGTTTTATTATACCAGGATGGTTAATATAATAATATTTTAATTTTTAATTTTCAAAACAAAGCCCGCCAGGCTCCAGCCTGGGCGCTGGGCCGGCCCAAGCGAAAACTATTTTTTAAGTTAAAAAAATACACGAAAACGCCTGGAAGGCATGCATGATCGACACGTCGGTACTCGGTACGATTGGCAGCGAACTGAGCGAAGGCATGGTTCTGGACCTTCTGGTTCATCAATCATCACAGGCTCACAGCCCTACTTCACTTTCTCAGTTCTTCGGTTCTTTCTTTCAATCTTCCGTTCTTCGTCTTCCACTGCACAGTCCACATCTAGACTTCCTGAGAGCGATCCGCGGAGGCAGCAGCGAAGGAGACGGAGTTCTTTCTTCCAATCTTCCGTTCTTCGTCTTCCACTCCACCGTCCACATCCAGACTTCCTGGGAGCGATCCGTGGAGGCGGCAGCAAAGGAGACGGACCAGACGCCGACGATGCCACGCGATGGTCGAGGAGGAGCTGTCACGAAGCATCCTTCCCCTAATCTTTGCCGCATCAACCAACAGGTCACAGGTGAGCTTCCTTGAACCTTGATCCTTCCCAAATTCCCAATTACAAAGAGAGAAAGAGGGAGGGAGAGAGACTCAGAGAGGGAGAGAGTGGCGGAGGAATCGAACAAGAGAGAGAGAGAGAATGAGGCGGAACGGGTCGAACGGCCGCATCTGCCGAGAGAGAGAGAATGAGGCGGACTCGGTCTTGATCTTGGTTTGGGCCCGACGGCGTGCTCGCCGCCTCGCCGGGCCTGAACGGCGGTCGGTGACCTCCATCGGTGCCGGGCGTGCGTCCGGTGGAGGTCCGGTCGGCCATGGTGGCCGGTCGTGCCGCCAGCACTGTAATAGGCCACGGCAAGGAGAAAGAGAGAGAAAAAGAGAGAGAGTGGGGGGGGGAGTCCGGCCGTGGCAGCGGCCGGCTCCTGGCCGGTCGACGCCGGTCGGGCCACCCCGGCCGCTGCCGGCTCAATTGTTCCCCTGTTTCGGGTGAAACAGGGGAGCAATAGCCAATAGGGTTTCCTTTTTCTTCTTCGAGAATCGAGAGAGAGAGAGAGACTCAGGTCGAGAAGTGCTGGCTTTTAGAAGTGCTCACTCGAAGACTCGAATAGTCGAATTGGGTTTAGGGTTTGGTATCGTCGCCGTCGCCATGACGCCGCCTCTGTCCGTTCGGCTGGTGTTTCTCCATCACCCTCCGTCACCCGACTCTCCTCCCTCTTCTACTCCTGGTTTGCTATTTTATTCTACCCTTATTCCCGTTCAATGGATAAAGAAGGGCCTTCACAATACTGGATAAATTCTCTGTGTTAATCCGATACACAAAAGGCCGAAAGCGATGATGGGGATTTTTTCTCTATTTAATGTCGCCTGATCTTCTCTCCGTCCTTGAGGCGTTTCATTAATTTTATATACATCTCCATACATCATCTTCATCTATATTTTATGACTGTTATATATTTGCATGTTTCACTGCCTCTAAATTTAACATGGCACATTTTTTATTTGTCCTGCTTATCACATTGTTAGGATGACAAGAATGCTTCATGAAGAGTTACAGGCTAGGTAGACTTTATATATATTTTTTCCAATGAAGTCCTTTGATCCTAATAGTTTTAGGAGGCAATAACTATTTGCAGTAGCAAATTTACCTTTTTTTATTTTTTTCATTTCAAGGAAGCAACTGAAATTCATTCAATAAATGTTAACCATTTCCAATGAAGTGCTTTGATCCTAATAGTTTTAGGAGGCAATAACTATTTGCAGTAGCAAATTTACCTTTTTTTTATTTTTTTCATTTCAAGGAAGCAACTGAAATTCATTCAATAAATGTTAACCATTTCCAATGAAGTGCTTTGATCCTAATAGTTTTAGGAGGCAATAACTATTTGCAGTAGCAAATTTACCTTCTTTTATTTTTTTCATTTGAGGGAAGCAACTAAAATTCATTTAATAAATGTTAATCATGACCACTATGCCTCAACTGATCTACGTGAGTTTGGGTTTGTGGATTAAGTTGAGATCCACCGTTGTTTTATTTTATTTTTATTTTTGGTGTTACAATGTATTTTATCATAATATTTGCCTTTTCATTGTTGATTCTTTTAGAGGTCAATTTCCTCGATGTGATCATGAATTTTCTTATTATATATTTTATTTTTATATTTTGAATGCAGTTGTTATATATCATGTCTTCTAGTGGAACTATTGAAGATGCAAATAGCAAATCAGTTGAGCCTACAAATCAAATAGAGAGGAAAAGACAAAAGAAGAAGCTAACATCTAAAATTTGGGATGATTTTACAAAGTATGAATTAGAAAAGGAAGTTGATGAAAAAATTTTTAAAACAGAAGAAGCAAGATGTAATCACTGCAAAATATTTAATGGAGCTAGTAGGTTGGGGACAACACATTTGAAAAATCATCTTGATAAGTGCCATTCATTTTTAAGAATACTAATGTCAAAGGCCAACTAATGTTACAAACATCATTGCAAAAGAGGATGGCACTTGTTCTTTGAGTACCTATACATATGATAGAGATGTTAGTCGTAAGAAGCTTATACAGATGTTTGTTATGCATGAATACCCATTTGCTATGGTTGAGCATGAAGGATTTATTGATTTTATTAAGTCTTTAAGACCATCTTTTGAATTAAAGAGTCGCATAACCCTTAGAAAAGGGATTATGGAAACATATTTAGAGGAAAGAAAAAAGTTTATTATATGTTTGGTCTACTTTCATCTCGGATAAGTGCAACTATGGATTTGTAGACTTCTAGACAAAATAAGTCTTATTTATGTGTGACAGCACATTTCATTGATGATGATTGGAATTTAAAAAAGAAAATAATTAATTTTATGCATATGGGAGGAAGACATCCTGGAGTCAATTTGTGTAATACATTTATCAAAAATATGATTGATTGGAACATTGATCGTAAGTTATTTGTATTAACATTGGATAATGATCGTGCCAATGATGTATGTGTCAGAGAAATCGTGGATAGGCTTCAAGGAGCACTTGTATGTAATGGCCAGTTCTTTCATGTGAGATGTGCTGCACATATTATTAATTTAGTTATGCAGGATGGACTAAAAAAAATTAATATAGTAATTAAAAATATCAGAGAAATGGTGAAGATTGTTCGAAGCTCTCCACTACAGTTAGAGGAGTTTGAAAAGAGGGCTAAAGAATGTAATTTGGATACACGTAGAGGTTTGTCAATTGATGTCCCAACACGGTGGAACTCTACGTACATGATGCTAAGAGATGCTTGTTATTATAAAGAGGCTTTTAAAAGATTGCAGTATCTTGATCCATACAAATATAATATGTGCCCAACAAATGATAATTGGATAGAGGTAAAAACATTTCGTCAAGCTTTGAAAAACTTCTATAACATCACCGAGCTCCTTTTAGGCACATTATATCCGACTGCAAATCTCTTTTTTCAAGAATTTTATGAAATTCAATTGCAAATTATTGAATGGTGCACAAATCCTAAGGATCAACTTTTTCTCTTTATGGCATCATCAATGAAGGAGAAGTTTGACAAATATTGGTAACAATCTATCTCATGCTAGCAGTGGGTTCATTCTTAGATCCTCGTTACAAAATGAAGATGGTAGAATTTTATTACTCACAGATTTACTCTTTAAATGGAGAAAAAGAGGTCAGTGATGTTCAAAATGTTATTCGAAACCTTTATAGTGAGTATGAAAAAAAATTCCTTCATTTTCTATTCCAATTACTCATGATATTGGTTCATCGAGAGATAGCGGATATATTTCTGATGAGTTTGATGAGATGAAAGGAAGAAAAAAAAAAGTTTGTATAATTTATGAAGAAGAATGCACAACAACAACAAATTAGAACAAATTTGGATATATATATATATATGGAGGAATCTATTTGGCCATGGGTTGAAGGTGATGCTTTTGATATTTTAGGATGGTGGAAATCTAATGGTCCAAAGTATCCTATCTTATCTCGGATTGCAAGAGATATTTGGCAATTCCAGTATCTACTGTAGCTTCAGAATCAGCATTTAGTACAGGTGGACGAGTGATAGATGCATTTCGAAGTTCATTAGATCCTGATATTGTTGAAGCTGCGATTTGTCTTCAAGATTGGCTGAGATCTGAGAAAAAAGGTAACTTATTGCATTTTATACAATATTTTTATTAGATTTAACTTATTTATAATATTTTACTATTTTTTAAAATTTCATTTCAGGTCATATTCCTTCCATTGTTCATGATCTCAATTCTCCTGCTATATTGGATAAGGTAAATGCAAATGATGTATAGTTTTTAAAAAATAAATTATTATTTTTATTATATATATTGAACTTTTGTACTAATAATATTCTTAACATGTTTTATTTCAGGATGATTAGAGCATTGAAGATTGTCAGATGTTATTCAATGATTTGTGAACTTTTTACTTAATAGTTTATGAAATACTTCTTATGACATTTGAGTTTATTAGATGCATTTAAGATTTATCGTCAACAAATCCTATTAAATATTTCATGTTATGACTTAATGCTTTCAGCTATATAATATGAATCATATAATGCAAATACTATATGGCATATGCAGGTTGCCAATGTTGCCATGTATCGGGAGCAATCGATGCCGACCTCAACCTGCCAATTTTGCCTTGTTTATTTCATTCCAAAAATTTTGTGCTTGTGTGGGCTGTGATAATATTTTGAGCCTATTCAATTTAATTTGGCAATGATGATAGGGACTTCCAATTTATTTGACGCTCAATGTGTGGGCTGTGAAATCATGACTTGGAGGGCATTTCTAAATGCAACCGTTGTGATTTGTGAAGTATATGTTTGACACTGAAATCATGACTTGGAGGGCATTTCTAAATGCAACCGTTGTGATTTGTGAAGCATATGTTTGACACTCTATCTGAGCTAAGGGCCATGATGTTAGGCAGATTCATAGCATTTCCTGACTCGGATGCATGCAAATTATAACCATCAGGAAATAACAGCTGATAATGTCTTTCTGAGCCAACTCAAACTATGTCCCTATATCTGATAAGTTACTAGCGTCCTAGAGGATATTTATTCATTTCCTTGATCAAGTTTGTGATATATTTTCAAGAATCATACGTCTTTGATCAAGTCTGTGATATATTTTCAAAAATCATGCTTCGTGGATGCTTGGCAAATTACTTATTTTTAGCCTAGCCCCTTGATCATTTATATATTATAAAACTTGACCTTTGTCCTATGTTTTTGTTCCTTTGTGTTCTTCAGGTTGGTAATTGTTTGGGCACTTTGATCAAAACATTCAAGGCTTCTTTCCTGCCATTCTTTGGTGAACTTGCTATGTACATAACACCAATGTTGGTAAGTCTTTGTAAAACATGCTACTTGTATTTCTTAATAGTACTCAATAAAATATGCTTGACATTTTGCTTTTCCTATTGTATTTATACATTTTTTTGTATTAGTGAACTGCAAATTCTTATATGTCTACATTTCCGTAAAAATTCTTGTCTCAATGCTTAATGATTTCCATCTCAAATATTTTAGGTCCTGTTACACTGTTGCTTAGTTGGATTTGCTGTGGATTTCAACTTCTTTCAAGTTTCTTAAGAGAACATTTATGTAGCCATATTCTTATTGCCTATGTTTTTGTTCTTGTGGTAAACAATAGGGAGTTTAGTGGCTTCTTTAGTATTCCTCTATTTATTAACTCTTTCACAACTATTCATCATATAATACCATCATAAGATCATAGAAATTTCTATCTTCATATCCGTATCTGTATTCGTATATAACAAATATGGATATGCTTGATATCCGATTCGTATCCGTATTCGTATAATAAATATGGATATGCTGGATATCCGATTCGTATCTGTATCCGTATATAACAAATATGGATATGCTGGATATCCAATTTGTATCCGTATCCGTATATAATAAATATGGATATGCTAGATATCCAATTTGTATCTGTATCCGTATATAATAAATATAGATATACTTGATATCCGATTCGTATCCGTATCCGTTTAAAATAAATATGGATATGAATTTTAATATCTGTTGCCGCCGGGATCCGTCCTCCGACTCGGGCGCGGTCGATCTCCAGGAAGAGGGGGTGCGGCGGACCTGCAAAAGAAGTCCACACGCGGAGGGACGCTGGGGTTGGTCCTCCGCGGAAGACCCTCCGACGCTCAAGTCAGTGGGGAAGGAATCGGCGATCAACCAGATAATGAGGAGGTGGATCTCTCCGGGAGGCCTCTCCGGGGGTGGCCAATCGGAGGCTCCAAAAAGGGGAGGAGGTGAGCGAGAGATAGAGGTGTGTGCACAGAGCTGCGTGCGTCCAGGGGCGCGTACCTGAGGGAATCTGCCAATCTGATATTTATAGACTGTCACCTGGGGGACTTGAGCATCTTCTGGAGGGTTCTGAGGTTGTTACGATACGGGGTAGACAGAATCAGGCCGTCGTGGGTTCGTTAGAATCCACGCCTTGTCTGTTAAGGGATCGACGGCTGGGAGAGCTCTTCGATGTCTTGGGATCTGGGCGAGTAAACTTGAGGCGGTTACAATAGGTCTTAGGCCACGTCTCAACATGATTCCCTGCTCAGGGAGCGGCTCGGGTAGACTTGAGCTTTCCCGCGTCAGGTTTCGCGGAGGTAGACGTCGGGGCGTGGATCGTTGGGTATAAGCGAGCTACGAAAGCCCGGAGGAGGCCGAGCTAGGGAAGCCCGGAGGAGGCCGAGCTATGGAAGCCCGGAGGAGACCGAGCTATGGAAGCCCGGAGGAGGTCGAGCTACGGAGGCCCGGGGGAGGCCGGGCTAGGGAAGCCCGGAGGAGACCGAGCTATGGAAGCCCGGAGGAGGTCGAGCTACGGAGGCCCGGGGGAGGCCGGGCTAGGGAAGCCCGGAGGAGACCGAGCTACAGAAGCCCGGGGGAGGCCGGGCTAGGGAAGCCCGGGGAAGGCCGAGCTAGGGAAGCCCGGGGAAGGCCGAGCCACAGAAGCCCGGGGGAGGCCGGGCTACAGAAGCCCGGGGAGGCCGAGCTACGGAGGCCCGGGGAAGGCCGAGCCACAGAAGCCCGGGGGAGGCCGCGCCACAGAAGCCCGGGGAGGCCGAGCTACGGAGGCCCGGGGAAGGCCGAGCCACAGAAGCCCGGGGGAGGCCGCGGGAGGAGGTCAGCCTTAGCCGCCTCGCACGGATATCAATGCAATGATGCTTTTACCCTCCAACAATATCTATTTAATATTCATATCCGTATTCATATCCGTTAAAAAATATGAATACAATATAGATATACTACTATCCGATCTATTTTCAACCCTATACGTAGGCCATCGAATGCATTAGCCATTTAGCCACGTCGCAATGTGAAACGACCAAGGATTCCATGTACTTGTTTCATTAGAGGCGGGACCATATTGGTTTATCAACGTAGGCACATCAATCTCACGTGGGGAGACACAAAGGACAAAGAATTATGCAAGTCATGCACATCTAACGCTTTAGGTATAATATATATTCAATGAACCATGGTGAGCTTTCCACTATTTTTGGAAGCATATGTGGCCTGATTCAATGCAAAGTGAGCAGAGTCAATGGGTCACGGTCGAGGCCCATCCCTCTCCCTCTCACTCACGCTGTTTCTTCTCCCTTGCATTTTCTCCTCTCATGCTGTTTCTCATCTCCAAGTCTTTAATCTTTCCAATCATGGTGTGAACGAAGTCCATCGTTATGATCTGCGCTTCTTTTGGGCCCCATTTAGTTGGTACGAAAGTGCCTTGCTCAAGAAATTAGGGCCAACCTCCTTGTTTGGTTGGATTTCAGCACAGGCCTATGGAGATAGTAAATTTCGAAGGGAAAGATGATCATCATGTCTGTATGGCAATTGTAGACCCATCATGGAGATAGAAAATAGAAATAGTTTTGCATTGCTCGGTGCTTCAATCAGAGTGTTTTTCTTCTTGTCACTTCATTTAGCCCTAAAGTCTGGTCACATCCGCAAGGGAGTACTTAAGTTCTCCCAATAAATAAAAAGTATATTATGCGTGAATCTAACAGTAGTTTATGGTGGCAGAGGAATTGTATATAAAAAAAAGGGAGGGATTCTAATTGTATCCAATGAAACTGTAGCTGAAATTGAGATCTCATTCAGTGAAAGATAGCTAATATCTAAAGTTCTCTTCGCTTTTTTTTTTTTTATTCTATACAGATGATGCGATCCGCAAGGATCATGAGATTTGTTTGATAGCCGGCCAATGTTATAGCTTATTATTTCATTCATTGTCTAGGGTTAAATGTTGGGAATCGGATGGTCAATTCCTTCTCAAGAATCACTTTCCTATTTTCTCTCTAGGCAATGTTTCCGTTGTGGTTCGCCTCTCTCGTTGAGTCGTCCAGAACCCAAGTTCCATGATTTAGATTGGAAAGAGCAGTTCTTTCTAGATCCATCAAATGGTTCAAGACAAAATTTCAAGTGAAATGAGCCCTAGGCTACGCGTAGATCACTCACTGATCATTCCTGTAGAATAAGAATCACATATGGTAGGTCTCAGATTTGCTGGCGTATCGTACAAATGATCAAAGGTTTATCTCTATATTCTCTTTAGATAGATAATAGGTTTGGCATAGTTGCACGTGATGACTCACGAACAACCTTCTAGGTTAGATCTACTGAAATGACAAAAGCCTCACGCATTCACAACGAAGCTTTTGCTGGATTAGAGGTCGACGGATTCATCGATGACTGGATATCTTTGGGCACGATGTACCTTATTATTATTATTAAAAGGTGATTACTATGCCCCCTTCTCCCCCTCCCTTAACTTTAATTCAAATTGACCGCCCGGATGTATAAATAATAAGATGGACTTTCCGTAGCCTTCATGATTCTTTGAAACCGAGGACACTGACACAAACCAATATTTGTCATGATAACGGAATCTCAAACTTGTTGCATGCCCTAATATATTAGGGCACTGACACAAGACAACTAATCTGCGCGCTTGGCAAAATTGACCGAATGAAAGAAAATCCCCGCGCCAAATCCGACGCACAATAACACGAAATTGAAACTAGCATCTCAATCAAACCAAGCTTCCAGGTTTGATAAGAACTAGATGAATTGTTCGATATGCACCTCGTTATAGCACGAGAATAACTTCGAACAAATACAAGGAGCTCGAAGCATGCACGGTCCTCATGCCGATAGAAGCATATGCATGGATCATTTGCTCGACGTAGCAGTCTTATCATTGTTGATTAAATACAAAATAATTAAATGGTTTCGTACGCAAACAGGTTGCATTAAATGATTAACACAGTAGATAAATGTGTCTTCATATGAAAAAAAAATTGAAAAAAAAAAAGAAATATAATCAAATAGCATGGATTACATCTCAAAGGAGGAGGAAGCCATAGCAGTACCTCGGGACGCATGTACAAACAGCCTTACCATGGCGAGGGGATGGTTAGGTGTCACAACTCCTTAAACCTGACTTCCTTATTTTGCATCGTCTTTGGGCATCTTCCCAAATCACCAGTCACACTCTGTCCCAACTCAATAGCTTCCCACATTGACTCACGGGAAACATGGCCGAGCATATCGTTCTCCAGTTTATAATGGTTTTATACAAGTGGTCAAAGCAATAAGTAGAGCAGCAACGCTAATACTGAACCCTCTCATCGCCGTCGAAATTAAGGCACTCGAAGCCTTTGAGGGTGGATTCATAGTTCTTGATGTTAGAAGGAAGCCTACCAGATGACGGTCGCTTGTACTCTGCGGAGCTAACTGGGGAACTTCTCTGAGCACCGGAAAGTTTGCGAAATGCCCCAGGGCTTGCCTCGGTGGTACGAGTCTGAGTCTGAGATGGCTCAGACTCACCAGCCATAATCTCACGGCTACTAGAAACAACAGCTCGCCTTGAAGATCCGCTTGACCGCCCCAAAAAAGTTGAACTGGAAAACTATATGGTATATGCATCCACGGTCAGGAATTACATGGTAAACACTAAATATATCCAGCAAGGCTACAACATATATAACCACAAGATTTCCAACAAATTTATTCAGATTTATGTAGTTGATTGAGAAATGGTTGACAGGTACATTCCAAAAAGCAGGATTTTTCCTCTATTCAAAGCTATAAATTTGAAGCTAGGATGAAAATTTACGAGCTCAAACCTTTAGGAAACGTTATGTTCATAAACTCCCTCTCGAAATAAAATATTCCAAGGGACCTACCCTCCTCCAAGTGACACCCTAACAGATATAATTGTTAAATTTGAAGCTAGGATGAAAATTTACGAGCTCAAACCTTTAGGAAACGTTTTGTTCATAAACGTGAAGAATCTTGAACAGGAAGCAATAAAAGCCAACACTAAGTCTTATTTAATATGTTGTTTAGACAAGCAGGCGATGACGGAATTGCAAAAAAGTGAAGCAGGCCTCATGAGGCAAATTTGTGGACGAGATACGCAGATACAATAACCCTGCATTAGCCACCGATGATGCTTCGACTTATATGAACCATGCACACATGAAACTCTTAAATCAGATCACATGACTTTCAAATCATTTTGGCCACCATCTACCACTAAGGGTCTAGAAAGCATAAAGCAGAACATTGTTCTGACAGGTGAATCTAGAAATCCTAGAGTAAGCATTTCTCAGGAAACAAAAAGAAAGAAGGCTTTCAATGCTTTCCCATGTATTTTTCAATCATCATCCACAACCATAATATTATATGTTCCAAATTCCAAAGGATGACCCAGCACTAGTACATGCACCGGGAACCAAACAAGATCGTGACAACCTGCTTTAGAGTTCAAAGATGATTCCTAAAGAATTAAAATGTCTCAATACAAGAAGATTGAATTTTGAAAGATAACTTGATGTTAGACACCTGATGTATCGGTCTATTCCACTAGTTGCGCATATATACCCTACCACATTTTGAATTAGAATTTATTAGATATTTTAAGCGCTCATCTAAAGACTTCATGAACGATGCATCAGTAATGACTCGAACATTTTGGTAAGCTTTGCCCCCATAATGCATATAATAGCTAAAGAACCCTTCATAGAATATGATTCAGTGATTTCACATATGGCTAAATGAACAAAGTGCATATAGGATCATGATGTAGAATAGGAAAATCTCACCATAGCATCTTTAGTAGATGCTGGATCAGTTCCCATTGGGGTTTTCTGCTTCGATAAGCTGCCTGCATTTATAGCTGGAGCTAGAGCCGGAGCCGGAGCCCGTCGACGAGAGGGATCCATTGCCGACCAACCACTAGTTCTTCCTTCCTCACCACCTGCAACAAAATTTTGAACAGCAAAATTCACACATCTAAAAGATGTAGGATAAATAGAAAGTCATTCAACAGTAAGTAAACAAGATGCAGATGTATAATCCATGAAGATTAAAGAACTTCTAATCTAGTAAATGAAAGGCCAATGACAATATTAATCATAAGACTCATAATACAACAGCATAACATAATGTAACAAATATGCAGATTTCTTTGCAAAATTGAAAATAAGAATCTTTGATAAATGACAAAGTAGGATACCTGACTGCCTATCATTGGCAACCGCAGGGACCAAGCCAGAGCTAGGTCCAGCAGCGGGACCCTAAGATGAGAACAAATAATGAGAAAAGAAAAAAGGATTGAGTGATGATTCGAGTACTAAGAGACAAAGGAGGAAATTAAAAATAATGTATTCTGAAAAGAACTGACAGGAGCACGTGGAGGAGCACTGGCAATCTGTGACTGCTGATATTTCAGAATGGTCCAGTCAAACACGTAGTCAAACTGAAATCCTGCAGAAGAACAAACACGCGCACACAAAAAAAAAAAAAACAACCTTAAACATTAAGTGACATATACAAATTCTCAGTTCAGAAATGAAATAATCCAGTCAATAAACAAATCTTCCATTCTTTCCACAAACAATATATGAAAACCGAAACCCACCCTCACGGATAAAAAGGTCCCGAAATAATCTCTTTAGATATGCATAATCTGGCTTATCATCAAAACGCAGTGAACGGCAGTAATGGAAGTATGATGCAAATTCTGAAGGATATCCCCGACATAGAGCCTGAACAACATATAAATTTAACCATTAAAAAGGTAGGGCGGGATTTATGAGGTGCAGGTTCATAATACAAACAAAAAGTTTACCTCAATTGATGTGGCAACTTTTCTTTCACTGATTTTTTCATACTTCTGTTTCTTGGTTCCTGCTTTTAAACCCTGCCATGGAAGACTGAAACCAGAGAAAATGAGTTTTAATTAGGATAACAAAGGGGAGAAAAGAAACATATAAAGGAAAATGCCCAAACAAAAAAAACATACACACCTTCCTCTTAAGAAGTACATGAGGACATATCCAAGAGACTCCAGATCATCTCTCCTGCTTTGTTCTTAGCAGCCAAAAAACACAATTGTCAGAACTAAAATATGGAATTAGATAGACAAACACTGGTCAGAGATTAAAAATTCAAAGAAAGAAAGAAAGAAAGAAAGAAAGCTAGCAAGCAAGCAAGCAAGCACGCATAAGTCGGACAGCAAACTTTCCAATAACTCATTGTAAAAAGAATGTAACAATTTTAAAATTAATGATGGACCATTCTAATTCATGATCCAAACCATTGAACATTATTTATACAACAAGAAATGCTTAAAAACAAAAATTTATATATTTTGATGGTCTCTAACAAAAGTTGAGAGATACAAATTACATTAGTAGAGTAAAATACATGATAGGGCACAAAATTAAAATTCTACTTTATGAATCATGACTCACACATCTTAAAACATGGGAAGATCTGAATTCAATAGGTTTTAATGGCTAAATCACAATAAAACATTGAATTGGTTAAGGAAAGAAGATCCTTTAGAGCTTGACTCTAGCCTGACTTTGTGAAATAACTTGACGGTGTAGGATAAGTGGCAGACAGCCTAGTCAGCAAAAATAAAATACCACTACTTTTACCATTATTTTACTTATTCCATTAGTTGGGAGACGTACTTGATAATTAAGTTAGGCCCCATTTGGCAAAGCTATTGGCATTTGGTAACAAAGCTTTTGATAATAGAACTTCTGTGAAAAGACGTTTGCAATTTGGTAAAATATTAATAAAGTGCTCAACATCTATTTGGTAACCAAACTAAGAAATTTCTTTTAGAATGAGAAATGATAGAGGGCATTACATAGTACTCTCAATGATCTAACCATTTGTATTATCAAAAATTATTATTATAAATATAATATATTACAATATATAATAATTATAATACAATGTTTTCAGAATATAATATTTTGCTATTATTAATCAATAAATCATTTAAATGTATAATAATAATTATCTAGTAATATAATATTGCGATAGTATGGCATACTGTTATGCTAATATTACAAAATTATAACATGGTATACCGATCACTGGCATCTCATTCGTATTTCATAGAATGTCAAATGATCTTATATACAATTCTAACTGAGTAAAAAATAAAAAGTCGGTCAATGTTCACATTTCAAGGCCCAAGAAGCAAAGGCCAATAGATCTTCCTCGCACTACAAGACCAGCAATCAAGGAAAATGGAAATAGAAATAAGTCAAGTACCTCTCCTGCATTCGCACATTGTCTATAGCTAGGAAAAGCTATTAGTATACTATACTATAGCATTATCCAATAATATAGTTATATTATCTTATTTCGCACTGCACAATTATATTATAGTTATAACTACATTTTCATGCCATATTTATGATATTACATTACATTAAAATTTTAATAAATTAAATTATACCATTGTTATAATCATAGTATGTTATTGTGTTAGTAATTCTCTTGGTTCCTTCAAATCCAATGAACACAGCTTTCCTAAGTAAAGCTTTTTGCAGGAAAGTTCCAATTATTATATTATATTAAATAATATTTTAATATATTATACTGCATTATTATTGCCGGTCTCATGTAGTTGGGAAAAGGCTTTAGATGAGTTGAATTGAGTATACTGCATTATTATTATAATCATAGTATGTTATTTTGTTAACTATTCTCATGGTTCCTTCAAATCCAAAGTAAACAACTTTCCCAAGTAGAGCAATTAACCACTTATGTTTCATCTTAAAGTGTTTCTAAATTTTTTATTAAACATCCTAAAACCGCCGAAATACACTTTTTATCCCTCCAAAAGTGCTTTTGGGCAATCCAAAAGCTCTGCCCAATGGAGCCTTAAGAGAGCACTAAAATATGTGAATTTTGATTTCTAAACATTATTTGTAGTTTAGATCATGCTTGAAGGTTTAAGTTTTGAACATTTGAATTGTTAAAACATTTTTTTTTGGGGCTAATGTAAAGTGTGCAGTCCAACTACACATGCATACAAGCACATATATACATAAATACATACATACCTATGCCAAGATGGGTGTTCACACTTGCATATCTTGCTGTCCCAGTCAAGTTTTTGTTCTCTCTGCAACAATATATTCATGAATACAAACATGAGAATGCACCCAACGGGGCTTCAACAATCCTCTGGCAACAAAAGGTGTGTAATCCAATTCAATGATTCTACCGACAAACATGAAAAACCACCGAGAGGATTTATAAGTATGATGCCCATAGATCGAGCTTAGTTTTATGTTCATTTTGACCAGATAAATAAATGCTCCAGACGAGGCCCCCAATGTCAGGAAAAGAAAAGGAATAGCAGAAAAAGGAAGCAATCAGACTATGAATCAGCATGCTTCAACGGATTATCCATAAACCAATCAAAGAATCATAACTACAGTAGCAATACAATACAAGGCAGGCAAACATAGTAAAGAATGTAAAGCTAAATATATACCATTAAGCTCTCCGCAATATTGGAAAAGGGAAAAAAAACTTAAATGCTTATTACTGTAATTGTAATTACAACAACAAAAAGAGGGGAAAAGCTTAAACGATTATTACAGCAATTGTAAGTACAACAGCAATGCTTTGTAATGATGGCTGACAAAAAATATTTATAGTAAACATATGGCATAAAGCTCCCAGATTTATATAAAAAAAAATCTTAATCATTAGTGTATCAGAATATATATATATACACACACACACACATATATATAAGGCATTATTGAGGAAAACCACCTTAGCTGTGAATGTCTGAAACAAGGCATGAACTGTTGCAAGTCTCATTAAAAAAAAGTAGAATCAAAGAATTCAAGCTGTCCTATATAACCTAAAATTTATAGCTCCAATCACCAACTAGGCAGAAATAATGTCATCACATATAAATTAGATAAACAACCATTTTAAGTTTTCAATTGCCCTTGGCCTGGCATGCTCAAAACTCACATAAATGGCAAAGTCATGCCCAGAGCATATCAACATCTGAATGGGACTCAAACTAAAATTAAAGAGAATACCACAAGATATGACTCCGAAAGGTTCTAATTTAGGCTTTTTCTCGACCTGGAGACCCCATAACAAAGAATAACAAGAACAGGAACTGAAATAATTTTCAATAAATCAATCAGATATGTCACATAACAGCAAGGAGGAAAGCAAGGAATCCTACAATGCCATGTCTACAATGAAAAACCACAAACCAATGTTACTAAGATTCTATAACCACCGCCACAGGCAGGCCTAACCAAGGAATCCGACAATGTAAGTGCCTGCAACAGGTAAAACCAGACAATGAGCGATATTTAGATAGTTCAAGTACCATCTGATGCAAATTAAAGAACATTAAAACTTCATCAATCATGATGATTTTCTTTGTGATCCCAGAGTGGAATGGAGACAAAACTTCAGCTTGAATTTTACTGGAAGTAGTATATTTTAACAGCCAAGTTATATTACTAGAGCATGCATATGGCCCTGTTATTCAATAAGAAACAGATAATAAGCCATCAAAGGCAAAAACAAAGAATGTTTTAGCAGATTGCTTTTCTTTAGAAGTGTAGACAATCAAAGCCAAGTCTTTCATAGAAAACTAACATTGAACCAGCTCAATCATACCCACTAAAAAATTCCACGAAAAGATGTTTGATTGAACTTTGCTGCCTAAAGACAAGAGAACATCAACAAGAAGAAAACATGTCCTTCAACCATTAGAATCTTTAGAACAAAATTTAGGCAAAAATAACAGGCCATAAGAACCAAAAATAATGCTTTCTTTTGTTTGGAGAAAGCATAAACAAAGTTAAGCTACATCTTCAACAAACATTTATCACTAGCATATCTCGTTGCATCACAATTCATTTGCACCTATTGCATGAACGATAACCAAACCATTACCATTCCTTAATGACAAGTGGAAGAAGCCATGCAATCCTGTTAGGACTTCGCCATGATGAAAGTTATGCCCTATTCATTTGTCGAGAGTACAATAGCAGTCCACTACCATTAGCTTTAATAGCAGAAAGAAAAATAAAATAAAATCAGGGGAAGTATCACAGAAAGATCCCCTGTCATCTTTGGAGCAGCCAGCTTTATCTACTCAAGCAAAATAAAACAACAATTTTCAACATATTTCAGGAAATATAATGTTGGATGGATCCTATGGCTATTGGTCAAATCCGCCAAAACTAATAACACCCAAATAGCTTTCTATGCATAACCAAGAATAGTCTAAAATGTATTTACCCCATATGATACTGAACTACCACTGCATAAAAATCTGGAGGCTTCATACCCGGTGCACTTTTCCCGTTGAAGCAAGCAAACAAAAAGAATTTTCATATTATCCACTTTCATCTTCAATTAAATATCCCTTTTAAGTGAAGGTTATGACAATGTAGCAATCTACCATATCAAATTGCTCCTGTAGCACACTATAATTTAAAAATAGGAAGCAACCAGTAATAAAGAACAAAGACAATATAAATATCAAAAAGTTCAGAAATATATGCTTAAAAACCCATCTAGACTCGAAACTTAATTTAAGAGAATTAAAACATCCTTCAAGTTTTACAGGAGATGATAGATGAAGTGGGGCAACTTTAAAATATACTTAATTAAAAAAATATATGCATTCTTAATGTTAAATTTTTGAGACAAGCTAAAATAAGAGGCTCTTCACATTCAACCTCGGCAAGCACAACAGAAAGACATTCCACTTTCAGTCTTGCATGTAACAATTTCAAAGATAATATTTTCATAGATTTTAAATATTCCAGCATCTTACCTATATGGAATGTGTTGGTGAGTTGTAGTATCTCTATACTTCTTGGCAAGGCCAAAATCAATGACGTACACCTATAGAAACGTACAACAGAAACAAGATAAAACAGATTACAAATTCTATCATGAACAGAACTATAATCAACTAGGATAAGGATAAAACTTCATGACACACCTGATTAGCTCGCCGTCCTAGACCCATAAGAAAATTATCTGGTTTGATGTCCCGATGCAGAAAGGACTTAGAGTGAACAAACTCTACTCGGTTGATCTGAAGGAGGAAAGAAAAATATATCACAAAAAGCAAATAGGAAAAAGACAAACAATTCATCACAAACTTCTTTTACAATATTTTCTGGTGTAATTACACAAGAAAAGGACAGACTGGTAGCTAAGGTGAATGCATTGTGAAACAAGGGCGAAATGAGAAATGGTTACATTACAGGAAGTAGAGGAAGCAAAGAACTTAAGCCACTGAAGGCAAGATGGAGAGGAACCAGTGAATATGGTATGACCATGTCTCGTAAGATATAAGGCATCCCAATAAAGAGCACCCAAAATTCTTAAGATGGACAAGGGGGAGCAGGGGGTGGAGAGGGAGGGAAGGAGGGAGAGCAAAGAACTAGAAGAATGGGGAGTTGTGAGAATTTTGAGAAGTCAGCAGAAATAGATCGGGGTTGGTAATACTATGCCATCTGATCCTATGAAAATTCACAAGTTCAGCATAGGTAATGCCATACCATCTGATCCGCAAGCATCAGTACAGTCTTCAGAGATAGCTTTCTGCTACAGAAATTAAAAGGTCTTCAAGACTCGGTCCAAGCAAATCCATCACAAGGACATTATAATCACCTTCAATACCAAACCACCTCACATTCGAAATCCCAGCTACCAAAATCAGATATAAGGAAATATAAATAAGAATAATAAGCTCAAGCTTTTTCAATATAAACTGACAACAAAAGAAAACTGCTTCCTTACTTCCTCCTTGGAGAATTCTGTACAGTTTCGATTCATATAACAATTGGGGATGCTTCGTCTTGACATTTTCCTGGTAAATGTATAGACATTTTAACACAGGTAGAGGCTAACAACAAGGATAGGATTTGAAGAATTAAATTGAAACATGCAAACCAATTATTCCCCCAAATCCCCAAAGGACCCCATAACTCCCTTAAATAAGCATGATGACAAATCTGGAAGGGGGAATTTTGATAAAGATCACGCCAACAAGAAATGAGTGTTTTTCCGGAATAAAATAAGACTGACTAAAAAGTGAAGAAAACCAGTTATATATATATATATATATATATATATATATATATATATATATATATATATATATATATATAACTCCTTGTTCGTTAACAGTTAAAGTGGAACCACCGCATCAGCATCCAAAAAATCAACAAGAGGATAAAAAAGATGAACAGCTACATGAAAAGAAATACAAATTGAAGAACACCATCCCCAGTATGTGCCCACCAGCTCAATAATTTTATCATACTTCAATTACAATTATAAAATTATGAAAGCAATTTCAGTTTACAGAAATACCTTGCACCGGTTCCTTACGGAACTGATTGATATATGAAGAATCAAAAAGCAAACCCCAAAGTCGAGACAGTAGTTTAGGTGGTTATGATTATGATAGTGATTCCTAATAAATTTCTTCACATCTAATTATTGGTATGCGATTTTCTTTTCCAGACGACAAATTTAGCGTCCAACTAATTTAAACCCCAAACAATAGTAACAAACCCAATCCACAATCCGTAGTCTGTCCAGAGGTAATACTCACGAGTTTAATGGCAACCTCTTCGTTCGTTTGAATATTAGTACCTGCAAATATGGAACAAAATAACAATCAGAAATCCATAAAAGGTGCCAAATTTCCAATCCCCATACAGACTTTCTAAATTAAAAGTCATCACATACCTAAATAGATCTCCCCAAAAGACCCGCTCCCGATCTTGCGACCGAGCCTGAACTTATTCCCCACGCGGGGTTCCATCGCCGCCGCCAGATTCAAGAAACACCCACCCCAATTGCAGACCCAAACCCTAACCCTAAAACGTCAGATTTTTACAGCGAAAAGAGAAGGGAGGAAAACAAGAGCAATCCGAATAAAAAACTAACGAAACCCCCTCCGATCGCTCGATCCGTACTTATTACCAAAGAGAACAAGAAAACAAGCCGACTCACAGCGCCCAAACGATCGATCGAAGGACAAAGTCGATAAACATATATAAAAGGAAATCGGAACACAAGGTTACCAGATACGACGATCAATTTCTCAGGTTTCTCGCAAAGAAATTGGAATTAGGGAAAAAGAGGAACGGGGTAGAGGGGAGGGGAGGAGGGGAAGGGGACACAAAGGCTTTCCCTCTCGTTTCAATCCAATCGCAGACACGATTTTCCGATAGCGGACGATACAATACCCCCCTTTCTCTAATTCTTTTGGTTTTGGGTTTCTTCTCTCTATATTAGGTTGGGGCGTGACGTCGGAGAGCCCCTCCTTGGGAACGGAGGGACCAAAGCTGTCGCCCAGCGAAACTTATCGGCCGATCCGTCCGCGTACAAACACGCAAACCCTTCACCCCCTATAATTTTAAGCCCCCCCCCCCCCCCCCCTATAATTTTGAGACCACGTGGAGTACAGAACTACGGACTTGAGGGAAGAGGAGTTTCCATGTGCACCGCAAAAATTAACTCCACACACACAAACCTAACTTTTTTAAAAAAAAAAATTTACATTCCTAAACTACCTTAAATTCCCCTGTTCAACCTAACCTATATTCAAACGGCTTCTGTTCCACTAAATATGATTGAACAAAAACTCTATATTTGACACTATTTGATTGAACAGAGATCCTCAACAGAGTTAAATAGAAAAATAAAAAAAAACTGAAGCTGGGATCAAAAAGGAGAGAGAAGGGGAGCCTATGCCTAGAAGGTGGAGGGAAGAAAATGGTGCCAGAAAGATGATAGGTGAAAAGGATAGTCGATGGTGCAAAAGAGATGACGAAGGAGAGAAAATGATGCGAAGGGAAAAGTCAGTGTCAGAAAGAAGAGCCCGATGCCAAAGCAGCCAGGACAGAAAAGAGAAGGAAAGTCGATGCCGATGAAAAGGGAAAGAGATGATACCGAAGAGGAGTCGGCCGGATGAGGTGAGGAATAGTATTGTGGAGAGAAAAAAAAATAAAGGTGAAGGAGGTTTTTAAGGATAGTTTAGAAATTTAAATTTTTTTTAAAATATATAATTATGAAGAGCAATTTTTACGATGTATTTAGAAATTTTCCGAGCGAAGCGCTTCCGAAAATTTTGTCTTTCCCGATTTGCCCCCGCCCGTGGAGTTGGACACCTGTTGCGGATTTTTAGAGGGTTTAGGTAAAGGGTTGGGCGTTGTTAAGCGCTAAACTAATAAGTAATATGAGTCACTTTGACATGTAGGCCCTTGCCAATATAATATTTCCTTTAAGGCCCTTGCTTAATGGCTTTGTTTGTGGCAATGATTGGTTGTCCGATCTTCCATATAGTTTTGATAAATGATATATTGCGACAACAAAGCGTTTGCTTGAAAATTTTTCAAACCGTTCTTGTCCGATATTCCATATAGTTTTTTAAATATTTTATTTTGATCCTTTTTGCTGCTTTAGTAATTATTTGAAGGTTTAGCAATTAATTTTAGCTGTGGGTGAAGAAGTACTTAAGCAAAAATTGTAATGGGCTTTGGAAGAAATAAAAAATAAAAATAAAGTGCACGCGCAACACGATGACGCGTGAAAATGAAAGCCGTGTCTCGCAGGTGGCTGGTATTTTAATCATTCCTTTTGGAAAGCTTGCAAGCATGCTGCAGGCCTGGCGACATACCTGGGAATTTCCCTCCCCTGTTATATTCTCCATGGCAATTACTTTCTTATTTTGTAACCAAACAAATAATTTCTTTTTGACTGCACGCAACAGGCACAAGCCAACTTCACTCTTACGATTATGATCCATGCGATCGATCATACTTTTCTTATGCAGCTAAGGAAAAAAATAATTAAAAAAAAATTAAGAGATAGAAATTTTAACCTATAAAAATGGACACATTCTTCCTCACCCTATTCTTCATTGAGATTCTTTATCCTTCATAAAAATAAAAATAATAAAAAGAACTGTTTTTATCATCGCTGATAAAAAAAAATAAGGTAAGAATAAGAATAAATATATAACATCCTAACCTTTGATTTAATATCATGTTATAGTATGGACCTTAAGGAAGAAGTTTTATCTTTAAAATTTTATGACATGTTTAAATTTATTATTTTAATGTATTTTAAACCAAGTCAATATAAATTAGTATAAAGCTGATTGTTGCTATAACCTTTTTTAAGTCTAAAAATCCTATAAATTTGACTAAGGGTCTGTTTGGATGGAAAGGAATGGAGGGCAGGGAAAGAAAAAGGAAGAGAAAGGTCATAAGTTATCTTGTTTGGGAGGAGGATGAAAGAAAGAGGAGGAAGAGAATGGGAGTAACAGGTTCCTCTTCTTTTCCCCTCAACGACGGTAAATATTTGTTTGAATCTTTGGAGGGGAAGGAAGGAGAAAGTAAAAAGAAGGAAAGGGATGGAAGGAAAAGGAAGGGGAAGGAATGATTGCTCTTCTTCTCTTAGGATGAAAGGGAAAAAAAGGGTAATATCAATTATCTTGTTTGGATAGAGAAAAGAAAAAGAAATGGAAGAGTTATGTGATAATTATATCCCTTCAAAATAGAAAATAAATCGGGGGAAGTGAAAGAATGAAGAATAGAAAATAAAGGGATATTTTGGTCTTCCCAGAAAGTATGACTTAAACTTTTTCCCTTCCCCAGCTTACCCCTGATTTGGGGGTTAACAAATTTACTTGCTGGAAGAAAAAGGAGGGAACCGGTTACTCCTATTCTCTTCCCCCTCTTTCTTTCACCCTCTTCCCAAACAAGATAACTTGTGACCTTTTACCTTCTTTCCATTCCCCTCCCTTCTATTCCCTTCCATTCAAATAGACCCTAAATGTTAAGTGAAACTATATAAATTATATTTTAAAATTTTCTATAATAATTTTATTTTTTATTATTTTTAAACTAAATTAATTTTTTAAGATTTGTAAGATAAAAATTGAAGCATCCTACCTTGAAATTAGCTAAATTAGAATTTTTAAAACTTTTTTATTTTATTCTTAAAAGGGAGAATTGTCTTTTTTTTTATTCATGAATAATTTGTTTTTCTTATATTTTTATTGAATCCAAATGAAAGGGTTTTTTTTGTTATTTGCTTGAGAAATTTTAAGTAAAAAAAAAAAGTAAATAAGTTGAAACTATGTTGCTCAACCAAGCTCACACTCTGAGCTTGTCCCCTATGTCATGTTGTGCACCCAAGCTCGTCCTCATGCCATGTTTTGCATGTGAGTTTATCCTCATGCAATGTGATGTGTCTATAATAATTTCAGTATCTTTGGGACCTCATATAAATATCAAGACTAGAAATGGTGACATGATGGGGTGGGGTCAGGTTTTGCCCAACCCAATCGTAGCCCGACTTTCCACACCTCGCTCCATCCTTGCCTTTTTTTTTTCTTCAATAAATCATGAAAATAATTATAAAATTGATTCAGATCATGAATATTGCTAAAAAAATAAAAAATAGCTAAAAAATTTTATTCTTAATATTAATTAGCTATTTCATTGTATAAAAAGAATTCTAAGTCAGGTCAGATTTTGGGGTGGGAATTATAAATACCAGCCCCACCCCAAACCCGGTCAAAGTTTGAAAACCCCACCCAATCGGGGTAGATTCGCACCAGGTTACGAAAAAATTATCATTCATATCCATTAGCTTATGCAGGGCTTATGTAAATTTTTTTGTCTTTCCAAATATTAGGATCTGCTTGGCAGCCGATTTGGATTCAATTTTTTATTTTTAAAAACAAAAAATTTAACCTATGGCATAGGAAACAGGTTTGGTCGGATTGTTTTTTAAAACACTTTTTCGAAACGATCCTAAAAATCTAAATAAATTTAAAAAACGTCAATTCATCTCAGACATTTTTTAGATTTTATCGTTTCTTTCTCAAAAGGTCCAAAACTTACAAATTCGCCTTCTTTCTTCTTTCTTCTTTCTGTGACATTTCTTCACGCGATTCGCTGTTATCTTTCTTCGAAAATAATTTATAAAAATACCAACCAAACGTATTCTCAAATATTAAAAATAAACAAAATATAACTTAGATTTTTGGATACAATTCATATTGTTAAAAATAGTTTTCTAGATCACAAACCAAACAGAACCAAATAAGCCTCTTAAATTTTTCGCATACTTTCCCTTATTCCCACCCTTTGTTTGGCCATGTTCCCTTGATGTTTCAAATTTTTAAGCTCTTAAGGCCTTAGATTTGAAACCATAAGCTTGATATATGCTGGATTCCTTCCAACCATTAGCTCCTTATGTGAGATTTAGGGTTTTTTCTTTTATTCATGTTAAGTTTGTTTATTCTCATTTTGTGTTTGATTTCAAGCTAAGGTTTGAACCAAAATTTAGGGTTTTTGTATGACAACGTGCAATCCTTGCTTTCCATGCTCTAACAATATTACAATATCTTTTTTTGTATGATTAATCTATACTAATCTTTGGTTATGACAAAGGCTCTACCATCTTCCTCTACCTAATCTTAAGGTAGATTGACATGATTCAAATTCTTTAAGACTTCCATTGTTTTGGTTATGACAAGATAATAACTTCCATGATATGTCTAACTAATTAATATAATACATTATTTATGAAATATTATATAAGTATGATTACATATGCATGTATGTATACATGTAACTATTTTTTTTTTTTTGTATATGTTGAGATTTGAGCATATATATATATATATATATATATATATATATATGTGTAACTAGCTTTTTTTAAGTAAGATTTACAATATATGGTTGCTAAATTATTTTTATGCAGCCGTAACTTTTTGACCAAAATTAGTCTATAATATGGATTGTTATATGGGACTATACTTGTTGCTGCTGAAATCTATCCTTCGGCTCGGGCGCGATCGGGCTACAGCGTGGGCTCCCTTCTGGATGGACCTACAAGACAGTCCTCACGCGAGAGGCGTTGGGGGTGGCCCTCTGCAGAAGATCCTTTGACGCCCAAGTTAGTGGAGTCTAGCAATCAACAAATATGAGGAGAAGGATCCCTCAGGAAGAGTTCCTCCGAGCTCTCGTGGGAGCTTTCATGGCGGAGTGTGAGAACTGTGAATGAAAAATGGGCGTAGAATCGCCGTACCTGAGAGGCTTGAGGGTGGTAATATTTATAGGCGGTCACCTGACTTCTTGGACGTGCTCTGGATGAGGTCTGAAAGTTGTTGGGATTCGAAACGAATTCGAATCAGGTTGTTACAGGGCTGGTAGGATCCGTATATGGTTAGTTAGAGGATCGACAGCTGGGAGGCGGGGAGAGCTGGCCGATGGCTCGAGACTCAGTGGCTGCATGGTCCTTAGGCCACTATTGTAGGTCCTAGGCCACGTCTTGGCATGATTCCTTATTTGGAATCTTATTCTGTTACAGTGAATTTGAACTCTCCCGCGCCAGATTCCGCAGAGGTCTGAAGTAGCTCGGATCGAATGGCCGAGGAATGGTCTGGCCTTGATGGCAGAAGCATAAGAATAGCTCGGGTTGCCGAGGCATAAGGTTGGCTGAACCTGCCGAAGTATAATGTGGTCGGCTGAGTCGGACTTCTGTGAAACATGGATTCAAGAACTCTTTGTCTCGGCTTTATGACGCTATCCTTCCTCCCTCAAAAGGTGCCAAAGGGGCAACGTGGCATCCATAAATGCCTTAATGATGGAAGGAAATGAGGCATTAAATGCCTTAAAGCAGATGGATGCATATTGAGGAAATGAGGCATTAAATTCCTTAAAGCAGGTGGATGCACATGGCCTTTATGAGGCCATAATTGCGTTGGTGCGAAAGAATAGCGCGGTTGTAGAAACCGAGCTAGAGTGTCGAGGCATGTTGGCCGAAGTATATTTGCCGAGGCAGGTTGGCCGAAGTATATTTGCATGTTGGCCGAAGTATGCTTTCTCTTCTCTTTTTATTCCATTAAATGCTGGCCAAGTCATTATGACAGTTTCTGCACCATTGAATGCTCCAGCTTATTGATTTGACTGCCGGATATTAATGAGGGGGCCCTTGGGAGAACCCACGCACATGAGGTGGCTCCTTTTTTCCCTCTTGTTCTCTTTCTTCATTATGAGGATACTCTTGTTGCTAGAATGTCGCGCCAACAGGCCAGCTGGCAAGCATGGCATTTGGACTGGGCACGACCCCATCGCCGATGTGAGCGGTCAACAATGCAATGACGATTTTACCCCTCATCACATGCCCCCCACTCCCTAGTTTGAAGTGTAATTTCGGATATAGGGAGTAGAATTCTGGAGCAATCTTATTTAGGGGACGTGTCATTCGATCCTCTATAGAGGAAGTGTTTATCTCTGTGTAGGTTAGAAAAGGCCTGGGCGGCCCTCTTGCTGAAGTAAAATAAGGTGCTTTAGTTGCACTAGAGTGTCCAAGAAATTATCCGGCTGGGACGAAGCTTTAGTGTTGTATCACTTGGATTGGCCGAGGCTGCAGAAATATATCACTCAGTCTTTGGCCGAGGCTTTTGATAATAAGAGATGCACTCCGGCTCTGGCTGGAGCTTTTGATGATAAGAGATGCACTCCGGCTCTGGCCGGGGCTTTTGATGATAATAAGAAATTCCCTCCGGCTTTAGCCGAGGGTTCCGACATGTCACTCGGTCTTGGCCGAGGTTTTTATTAATAGGTGATGCCCTTCGGCTCTGGCCGAGGCTTTCGATAATAAGAGATGCACTCCGGCCCTGGCCGGGGCTTTTGATGATAAGAGATGCACTCCGGCTCTGGCCGGGGCTTTTTATAACATGCTTCTCATTGTAACTTTCAAGGAGAGTTATAAAAAATTTCGCAGGCCTTTTAAAAACTAAACTTAATTCAATGAATAAAAATGGGTCTAGAAAGAGCGTACTTTTATGGATGAATTTATTACTCGGTTGTTGCCGAGCCTTCAGAAATATATCACTCGGTCTTTGGCCGATGCTCTGGAAATTTATTACTCGGTTGTTGCCAAGCCTTTAGAAATATATTACTCGGTTATTGCCGAGCCTTCCCAAGATGCTACTCGGTTGTAATCGAGGCTTCAAATATTAATTGCTACTCGGTTGTGACCGAGGCTTCAAATAAATTACTCGGTGTTGCCGAGCCTTCAAATAATAAATTACTCGGTGTTGCCGAGCCTTCCTAAGATGCTACTCGGTTGTAACCGAGGCTTCCAAATATTAATTGCTACTCGGTTGTGACCGAGGCTTCAAATAATAAATTACTCGGTGTTGCCGAGCCTTCCAAGATGCTACTCGGTTGTAACCGAGGCTTCTTCAAATAATAAATTACTCGGTGTTGCCGAGCCTTCAAAGATACTACTCGGTTGTAACCGAGGCTTCCAAATAATAAATTACTCGGTGTTGCCAAGCCTTCAAATAATAAATTACTCGGTGTTGCCGAGCTTTCCCAAGATGCTACTCGGCTGTAACCGAGGCTTCCAAACATGCCACTTGGTTGTAACCGAGGCTTCCAAATAAATTACTCGGTGTTGCCGAGCCTTCCCAAGATGCTACTCGGTTGTAACCAAGACTTCCAAATATTAATTGCGACTCGGTTGTGACTGAGGCTTCAAATAATAAATTACTCGGTGTTGCCGAGCCTTCAAATAATAAATTACTCGGTGTTGCCGAGCTTTCCCAAGATGCTACTCGGTTGTAACCGAGGCTTCCAAATATTAATTGCTACTCGGTTGTGACCGAGGCTTCAAATAAATTACTCGGTGTTGCCGAGCCTTTAAATAATAAATTACTCGGTGTTGCCGAGCCTTCAAATAATAAATTACTCGGTGTTGCCGAGCCTTCCCAAGATGCTACTCGGTTATAACCGAGGCTTCCAAATATTAATTGCTACTCGGTTGTGATCGAGGCTTCAAATAATAAATTACTCGGTGTTGCCGAGCCTTCTAAGATGCTACTCGGTTGTAACCAAGGCTTCCAAATATTAATTGCTACTCGGTTGTGACCGAGGCTTCAAATAATAAATTACTTGGTGTTGCCGAGCCTTTAAATAATAAATTACTCGGTGTTGCTGAGCCTTCAAAATTATATTTTACTTGGCGCTGCCAAGGTACGGAGACCGTTACTCGGTTGTAGCCGAGCCTTCAAGATTATATTTATTGCTCGGCCTAGCCAAGGTTCGGAGATTTATTTCTCGGCCCAGCCGAGGTTCGGAGATTTGTTGCTCGGCCAGCCGAGGTTCGGAGATTTATTGCTCGACCTAGCCGAGGTTCGGAGATTTCCTGCTTAAATAGATAACTCGGTCGTGCCGAGGATCAGCAAGTGGCATCCGTTTTTTTATTATGATTTTTTGGAGAAGTGATTGTGGTGACCATGCCATAAATCATAAAAGCAATATGCCAATAAAAAAAATTAACGAGGCGGGCCCATAGAAGGCATTCCCTACTGATGATATATGCGGAGGTTGTCTGAATTCCACGTCCAAGGAATGGATTTTCCATTCAGATCCTGGAGCTTGTAGGTGCCAGGTCCGATGACTTCCGTCACTTGATAGGGGCCTTCCTAGTTCGGAGCCAGCTTTCCTTGCTTCAGCAGTTTGGAGACGGATGCTCTCCGGAGGACAAGATCACCGGACGAGAAAGATTTTCCTTGACTCTGGAGGCGTGATAGCATCCACGGATAGGGGGGTCCTATCTCCACGGGGATGACTGCTTCTACGCCGAAGGCCATCCGGAACGGGGTCCCGCATGTAGGAACTCTCTGGGTGGTGCAATGGGCCCACTGGCCGAGGCTGAAGCAGGCCATCGGACTTCTATGAAGCATGGAGTCAAGAACTCCTTGTCTTGGCTTTATGATGCCATCCTTCTTCAAGCAAAAGGTGACAAGGGGGCAATGTGGCAGCCATAAATGCCTTAATGATGGAAGGAGATAAGGCATTAAATGCCTTAAAGTAGGTAGATGCACATGGCCTTTATGAGGCCATAATGCATTGGTGTGCATAGCACGACTATGGAAGCCGATGTGTTGTGCCAAGGCAGGGAGAAGGCAGAGACGGCATCGAGTCGTGGCGAGGGATCAGGCCCGCCGAGATCTGGGGAGATCCCTGTCGTAGCCGCCTCACGGGACTGGTCTGGCCTCCTTAGGCCGATGTGGGGGGTTCGCGACTCCATGCAGACCAGAAGAAGAAGTGGCTGAAGAAAGAGGAGCTACGGCCTCTTCGGGGAGGCATGGAGTAAGGGCAGCTATGACTGGATGGGGAGCTGTAAGGTGCTCCTGAACCAAATGGGTCAGGGCTTGGACCTACTGGACCAGGGTGGCGAACTGGTCATGGGTCACTGGAACAGCTGGTGGCGACGGAGTCTCAGCTGGTGGCGGCGGCGGTGCCATGATACTCATCGGATCGGGTCTCTGGGAGGCGACATGGTCCTAGGCTTCAGAAGTTGCCCTTCTCCGATTAGCCATTGGAGAGGTTCTCTTTCAGATCGAGATCCTTGTCTCCTTTCTTCAAGTTTAATGGGACTTGAGGCCCTTCCTCTAGCGCCAATCTGTTGCTGCTGAAATCTGTCCTTCGGCTCGGGCGCGATCGGGCTGCAGCGTGGGCTCCCTCCTGGGTGGACCTGCAAGACAGTCCTCATACGAGAGGCGTTGGGGGTGGCCCTCTGCGGAAGACCCTCTGACGCCCAAGTCAGTGGAGACCAGCAATCAACAAATATGGAAAGAAGGATCCCCCGGAAGAGTTCCTCTGAGCTCTTGTGGGAGCTTTCATGGTGGAGTGTGAGAACTATGAATGAAAAATGGACGTAGAATCGCGTACCTGAGAGGCTTGAGGGTGGTAGTATTTATAGGCGTCACCTGACTTCTTGGATGTGCTCTGGATGAGGTCTGAAAGTTGTTGGGATTCGAAACGAATTCGAATCAGGTTGTTACAGGGCCGGTAGGATCCGTATCTGGTTAGTTAGAGGATCGACGGCTGGGAGGCAGGGAGAGCTGGCCGATGGCTCGAGACTCAGTGGCTGCATGGTCCCTAGGCCACTATTGTAGGTCCTAGGCCACGTCTTGGCATGATTCCTTGTTTGAAATCTTATTCTGTTACAGTGAATTTGAACTCTCCCACGCCAGATTCCGCAAAGGTCTGAAGTAGCTCGGATCGAATGGCCTGGCCTTGATAGCAGAAGCATAAAAATAGCTCGGGTTGCCGAGGCATAAGGTTGGCCGAACCTGCCGAAGTATAATGTGGTCGGCGAGTCGAACTTCTATGAAGCATGGAGTCAAGAACTCCTTGTCTCGGCTTTATGACGCCATCCTTCTTCATGCAAAAGGTGCCAAGGGGGCAACGTGATGGAAGGAAATGAGGCATTAAATGCCTTAAAGCAGGTGGATGCATATGGCCTTTATGAGGCCATAATTGCGTTGGTGCGAAAGAATAGCGCGGCTGTGGAAACCGAGCTAGAGTGTCGAGGTATATTGGCCGAGGCATGTTGGCTGAAGTATATTTGCCAAGGTATGTTGGCCGAAGTATGCTTTCTCTTCTCTTTTTATTCCATTAAATGCTGGCCAAGTCATTATGACCGTTTCTGCACCATTGAATACTCCAGTTTATTGATTTGACTGCCGGATGTTAATGAGGGGGCCCTTTAGAGAACCTATGCACATGAGGTGGTCCCTTTTTTTCCTCTTGTTCTCTTTCTTCATTATGAGGAGATTCTTGTTGCTAGAATGTCGCAGGCATTTGGATTGGGCGCGACCCCATCGCCGATGTGAGCGGTCAACAATGCAATGACGATTTTATCCCTCATCAATACTTATATAATTATATATGATATGTTATATAATAAGGAATGAGAATAAGTATGAGTTGAAATGATAGATTTTTCAAAGTGTTATATGCAACCTTATATTCTTATGAATAATTAATGATTATCTACTAAATTCTGCTGTATTTTCGATGCAGGCTGCCGAGTCAAGCACTATAGCTGTTATTTTTCAACGTAGACTAAATAGATAATTAGCAAAGCATCAATATCTCATTGCCATTAATTATCAAATAGCGTAGGCCCCGTTGCTTGGCCGGTGGCCAGGGGACGATAAAGAAATTCGGAGCTAGTAGCATGGCCGGATCTGAAGACCCAGTCAACGGCGACGAGGAAAAGTCTATTCTCATTATCTAAGTCTATCATCTACGCTGACAGGTGGAAAAAAAAAGAGGGCAGCTCCACCCAACCGAGGACAACGACCGTAATATTTCGTCGTTAAAAAAATGAGACTACGTTGCAGTCACTTGAATACTCGTAGTTACGACCAGTAGTTTTTGGTCACGTAACATGGCCATTGCTTGGGCCAAGGAAAGAGCCGCCTGTCGCGCATTAGACGTGGCATCGTTGCGCACGGCACCATCTCATCCGGTTTAGCGGCAGAATGCCGTTTACGGCCCCATTAATATTCGCTCCATCCGTTTGACCCGTGGTCAAAGGACGCCGACAGTTCAAAACATACCACTGAAACAAGCATTTAAAGTTATCTCAGCGATTAATTCCATCACAATTTAAGATTTAAGTTGATTTTAAATAGATCTCTATCGTAATTGTGTCTATTTGATCATGATATAAAATAATTATACTGTATCATATGTTGATTTATCAACTTGAAGATAGTACATTTTAAAGTTGGTTATATATTCATTTATTTATTTATGTTAATTTAAATTATTGCTGTAAAAATTCGTTATTCGGTTAGGGGCGATGCCCATCGAAATCCAGATAGTACTCTTTCATTCAGATGGATCTGCAAGGCAGTCTCCCCGCAGGAATCACAAGGGTGATCCCTGCGGAGGACCCTACGACACTCAAGTCAATGAAGATTTTAAGCAAACAAATAAGAGGAGAAGGCTCCAGCAGAAGGATCTTTCTCCTTGAGATGATTTTTCAAGAGCAATAACCTTTACTAAAGTTATTTTTGGGCTTAGATTGCCTACAAAAGTGTACCTGGAGGGTCCTGGGATTTGATATTTGTACGCTGCCAAGGAGGTGAGCCATTACCTGATTTTTTGGACACGTTTTAGGGAGTTGACATCCGATAAAGCCGGAATCCCAACAGTTATGGGGATCGACAATTGATGAAGCTTACAGATACTTTATTGGGAATTTAGAACCCCATTGATCATGGACAAAGTGCTGTATTTGGCTCCCGTTCCCATTTTGGGAAGCTCATTCCATGATTCTTGCGATTAGGGTAGTTCATCCTCCAAGTTATATGACATGGTTTGAAGCAACAATTGTGCTTACGTTAAAGGGATGAGGATTGATCCTGGCGAGATACTAAGATAGCTCGTCCTGCTGAGGTTTGGATATAGCTCGACCCTTCCGAGGCACTGAGATAGCTCGACTATATGGTTCGGCTCAGTAGCTCGGCCTTAGTCATCGGGCACGTTTATTGATGCAGTGATAATTTTTTTTCACATCACATGCCCTCCACTTTCTGTCCAAAGCGTAGGTTCGGGCATAGGGAGTAGAGTCAATGATGGCTCAATCTCATTGGTGGGATTTGAACCAACAGAGGCACATCATGATGGCCCCACAAATGCCAAGCCGAGCGTCTAGCTAGGCGAAACATGGCCAAATCAAAGGTCAAGGCACATGGCCGATGAACCTTGATTCTACAAAGTTTTTACTTGGCCCTGAAGAGAATGTTGCTCAGCCTTGCCGAAGTACAAAAAAATTTTACTTGGCTCTGCCGAGGTATGGAGAATGTTGCTCGGCCCTGCCAAGGTACGAAGAAAAATATGCTTGGTCGTGCCGAGGTTCGGAGAAATTTTTATTTGGCCCTGCCAAGCTACAGAGAAAGATGCTCGGCCCTACCGAGGTACAGAGAATTTTTTACTTGGCCCTGCCAAGGTACGGAGAATATTGCTCGGCCCTACTGAGGTATGGAGAAAATTTGCTCGGCCCTACCGAGGTTTGAAGAAATATTGCTCGGTCGTGCCAGGTTTGAAGAAAAATTTGCTCGATCGTGCTGAGGTTCGGAGAAATTTGCTCGCCCGTGCTTAGGTATAAAAAAAATTTTACTTGGCCTTACCAAGGTACGAAGAATGTTACTTGGCCCTACCGAGGTACGGAGAAAAATGTTGCTCGGCCCTGCCGAGGTATAGAGAAATTTTTGCTTGGCCCTGCCAAGGTATGAAGAATGTTACTCGGCCCTGCCGAGGTACGGAGAAAAATTTGCTCGGTCGTGTCGAGGTTCGGAGAAATTTTATTTTTTTTACTTGACCTAGCCAAGGTACGGAGAAATGGACCCGTAGGTCAATGATTGGGTGAGAGTGAGACATGCCTTTCATCTACAACTCAAGAAAAATTATTATTCAATAAAAAAATATTTAAATCGAAGAGTGAAGTTTTATTACAATGAGCAAAATGGCTTGGTTTAGGAATACTTCACTCGTAATATACTCGGGGTTCAATTTATTTCCATGTCTTCAGGGTACTGTATCCCTTGAAGGTCTTCATTACTCGGAGATGATCCTAGTTTCATATCCTTGAGGTACTGTATCTCTTTGATGTCCTCATCTGGAGAGGTGAGCCTCTCGCACTGAACCCTTTCAAACCAGTTTTCCTCTTCAGTTGGCCATACATGGAGGGTATTTCTAATTGTTATAATAGCGCCAAATCACGGCCGCGACGTTGAATTATCGCGAGAGAATACTAGAGGTAAGGAGCGAGCCCAACTGGATCTGAGCAGGCTCCTATCTCCTCCCCTCCGTGGTGTCAGTTCAACATCTCTATGGTCGTGCTGTCGCGGGACGCCGGTGACTTCCAGTGGGTTGGACGGAGGGATCACTGGTAGGACCGGGGTGACTTTCCCATCAGGAAGCTGTTGAAAGGGTGCAGCAGGAAGAAGGCTCCCAAGAAGCCCCTACACCAGTTGCAGCAAGGCTTGAACTAATTGGACCAGCATGGCAAACTGGTCCGTGTGACTGGGGCTGCTGGCGGTGGAGGAATCTCGGTCGGCGACGGCTGCGAAGGTGCTATGTTGCTGGAGGGATAAGGCATTTGAGAGGTGGCCTAATCAGAGCATCTGTGACTTCTCTCTTACGGTTGGCCATTTAGGAATCATCCTTCTTGTATAGAACCTTGTCTCCTTAGTTTCAAGTTTTTAGAGGGACTTGGGGCCCTTCCTCTAGCGCCAATCTATTGCCGCGAAAATCTATTCTTCAGCTTGGGGGCGGTGCATGTCGGGATCTGGGTAGCGCTTTTCTATCCGGATGAACCTGCAAGGCAGTCCTCACGCAGGAGTCACAAGGGTGGTCCCTACGGAAGACCCTTCGACGCTCAAATCAGTGGAGATTCTGAGCAAACAGATGAGAGAAGAAGGCTTCAGCAGAAGGATCTTCCTCCTTGGGATGATTTTTCAGAAGCAATGACCTTTGCTGGAGTTATTTTTTGGGCTTAGATTGCCTTCGAAAGCATACCTGAGGGATCCTGAGACTTGGTATTTGTACGCTGCCAAGAAGGTGAGCCGTTACCTGATTTCTCAGGCATATTTTAGGGAGTTGGCATCCGATAAGGCCGGAATCCCAATAGTTATGGGGATCGGTAGTTGATGAAGCTAACGGGCACTTTATCAAGAATTTGGAATCCCATGATCATAGATGGAGTGATGTATTTGGCTTCCGTTCCCGTTTTGGGAGTCTTATTATGTGATTCTTGCGATCAAGGTGGTTCATCCTCTGAGATATATGGCATGGTTTGAAGCAGCAATGGTGCTTATATTGAAGGGATGAGGATCGATCCTGGTGACGTACTAAGTTAGCTCGGCCCTACTGAGGTTCAAATATAGCTTGGCCCTTCCGAGACACTGAGATAGCTCGGCCAGATGGTTCATCTCTAAAGTTCGGCTAGATAGTTCGGCTCAGTAGCTCGGCCTTAGTCATCGGGCACGTTTATTGATGTTGTGATAATTTTTTTGCATCACATTCCCTTCACTCCCTAGTCCAAAGCGTAGGTTCGGGCATAAGGAGTAGAGTCGATGATGGCTCAATCTCATTGATGGGATTTGAACCAACAGAGACACATCATGATGGCCCCATAAATACCAAGCTGAGCATCTAGCTAGGCGAAACATGGCTAAATCGAAGGTCAAGGCATGTGGCCAATGAACCTTGATTCTATAAAGTTTTTACTTGGCCTTGCCAAAGTACGAAGAATGTTGCTCGGCCCTGTTGAGATACGGAGAAATTTTTACTTGGCCTTGCTAAGGTACGGAGAATGTTGCTTGGTCTTATCAAGGTACGGAGAAAAATTTGCTCGGTCATGCCGAGGTTTGGAGAAATTTTTAATTAACCCCACCAAGATATGGAGAAATTTTTACTTGGCCCTGCCAAGGCACAGAGAATGATGCTCGGCCCTGCTAAGGTATGGAAAAATTTTTACTTGGCCCTGCCAAGGTACAAAAATGTTGCTCATCCTACCGAGGTATGGAGAAAAATTTGCTCGGTCGTGCCGAGGTTAGGAGAAATGTTGCTCGATCGTGCCGAGGTTTGGAGAAAAATTTGCTCGGTCGTGCCGAGATTCAGAGAAATTTGCTCGGTTGTGCCGAGCTATGGAGAAATTTTACTTGGCCCTGTTAAGGTACGAAGAATGTTGCTCAGCCCTGCCAAGGTATGGAGAAAAATTTTCTCGGTCGTATCGGGGTTCGGAGAAATGTTACTCGGCCATGCCGAGGTTTGGAGTAATTTTTATTTGGCCCTGCCAAGGTACAAAGAATGTTGCTCGGCCCTGCTGAGGTACAGAAAAAAATTTGCTCGGCTATGCCGAGGTTCGAAGAAATGTTGCTCGGTCGTGCCAAGATATGGAGAAATTTTTATATGGCCCTGCTAAGGTATGGAGATTGTTGCTTGGCCTTGTCGAGGTATGAAGAACAATTTGCTCGGCCATGCCGAGGTTCGAAGAAATTTTTACTTGGCCCTACCAAGGTATAGAGAATGATGCTCGGTCCTGCCGAGGTACAGAGAAATTTTTACTTGGCCCTGTCAAGGTACAGAGAATATTGCTCGCCCTGTCGAGGTATGGAGAAAATTTGCTCGGCCATGCCAAGGTTCGAAGAAATTTGCTCGCCATGCTGAGGTATAGAGAAATTTTTACTTGGCCCTGCTAAGGTATGGAGAATGTTGCTCGGACTTACTGAGGTATGGAGAAAAATTTGCTCGGCAGTGCCGAGGTTTAGAGAAATATTGCTCGGCCATGACAAGGTATGGAAAAATTTTTACTTGGCCCTGCTAATGTACGAAAAATATTGCTCGGCCCTGCCGAACTATTTAGAAAAATTTGCTTGGCCGTGTCGAGGTTCGGAGAAATGTTACTCGGTCATGCCGAGGTATGGAGACATTTTTACGGCCAAGGTACGGAGAATGTTGCTCGGCCCTGCCGAGGTACGGAGAAAAATTTGCTCGACCGTGCCGAGGTTCGAAGAAATTTGCTTGGCCATGCTGAGGTCTGGAGAAATTTTACTTGGCCCTGCCAAGGTACGGAAAATGTTGCTCGGACCTACCAAAGTACGGAAAAAAAATTTGCTCGGCCATGCCAAGGTATGGAGAAATTTTTACTTGACCTTGCTAAGGTACAGAGAATGTTGCTTGGCCCTGCTGAGGTACGAAGAAAAAATTGTTCGATCATGCCAAGGTTCGGAGAATTTTTTTTTTAACTTGGCCTAGCCAAGGTACGGAGAAATCGACCCATAGGTCAATGATTGGGTGAGACCTGCCTTTCATCCATAACTCAAGAAAAATTATTATCCAATAAAAAAATATTTGAATCGAAGAGTGAAGTTTTATTACAATGAGCAAAATAGCTCGGTTTAGGCATACTTCACTCGTAATATACTCAGGGTTTAATCTATTTTCATGTCTTTAAGGTACTGTATCCCTTGAAGGTCTTCATTTCTCGGAGATGATCCAAGTTCCATATCCTTAAGGTACGGTATCTCTTTGATGTCCTCATCTGAAGAGGTGAGCCCCTCGCATCGGACCCTTGCAAACTGGTTCTCCTCTTCGGTTGGCCGTACATGGGGGGCGCTTCTAATTGTTATAATAGCGCAAGATCGCGGTCACGACGTTGAATTATCACAAGAGAATATTGAAGGTAAGGAATGAGCCCGACGGAATTTGAGTAGGCTCCTATCTCCTTCCCTCCGGGGTGCTGGTTCAACTTCTCTATGGTTGTGCTGTCGCCGGAGGCTGATGGCTTCCAATGGGTTGGGCGGAGGGACCACTAGTAGGACCGGGATGACTATCCCATCAGGATGTTGCCGAGAGGGTGCAGGGGCAAGAAGGCTCCCAAGAAGCTCATGCATCAGTTGTAACAAGGCTTGAACTAGTTGGATCAGCATGGCAAACTAGTCCTGTGTGACCGAGGCTGCTAGCGATGGAGGAATCTCGGTCGGTGACGGCTGCGAAGGCACTGTGTTGCTGGAGGGATTAGGCCTTTGAGAGGTGGCCTGATTAGGAGCATCTGTGACTGCTCTCTTACGGTTGGCCATTTAGGAATCGTCCTTTTTGTATGGAACCTTATCTCCTTGGTTTCAAGTTTTCAGAAGGACTTGAGGTCCTTCCTCTAGCGCCAATCTGTTGCTGCGAAAATCTGTTCTCCGGTTTGGGAGCGGTGCACATCGAGATCCGGATAACGCTCTCCTGTTTGGGTGAACCTGTAAGGCAGTCCTCATACAAGAATCATGGGGGTGGTCTCTGTAGAAGACCCTTCGATGCCCAATCAGTGAAGATTCTGAGCAAACAGATAAGAGAAGGCTCCAGCATAAGGAGCTTCCTCTTTGAGATGATTTTTTAGGAGCAATGACCTTTGCTAGAGCTGTTTTTTGGGCTTAAATTGCCTTCGAGAGCGAACCAGGGGTCCTAGGACTTGGTTTTTGTACGCAGCCAAGTAGATGAGCCGTTACCTGATTTTTCGGGCATATTTTAGGGAGTTGGCATCCGATAAGGCTGGAATCCCAACAGTTACGGGGATCGACAGTTGATGAAGCTGACGGGTGCTTTATCAGGAATTTGGAATCCCGTTGATCATAGACGGAGTGTTGTATTTGGTTTTCGTTCCCATTTTGGAAGGCTCATTCCTTGATTCTTGCAATCAGGGTGATTCATCCTCCGAGATATGCGGCATGGTTTGAAATAGCAATATCGCTTATATTGAAGGGATGGGGATCGATCCTAGCAAGGTACTAAGATAGCTTGGCTCTGCTGAGGTTCGGATATAGCTTGGCCCTTCGAGGATTGAGATAGCTCGGTCAGATGATTTTGCTCTGAAGTTCGACCAGATAGTTCGGCTCAGTAGCTCGATCTTAGTCATCGGACATGTTTATTGATGCGATGATAATTTTTTTCTACATCATAAATAATTTAATATTATAATAAAATTTTGATATGATAAATATTTTATTGAAATATTTTTTTATATATATTAAAAGAATGAAATAAGTTAGTAAGTGAATCGTATCAATTAATGTTAAGTAAATTGTTAAGTAAATCATATCATATTAATCTAACATAATTTGTTTACCAATTATCTGTTTAATAATTGAGCCATGTTCGTATTGAAGAATTAATTATGTAATATTTATATCGATTCATATAATATTATATTTTAGCTTCAACGTAATACGAATATGATCCAGCAATATGAATTGCCACTCTAGATGAAAGTATCCAATAAATCAGTGCCTCTGATGGATTTGATTAGCTCTTCAAGCTGCCAAAACCCTAGTGCCATGGCTCAAAGGTAATGGTCTATGGTGACCGGGAGTCATAAAACTCTTTAGCCTGTATGTAGGCAGTGTAAAAAGCATCCTTTGGATTTTGCAGCTGAGCTTGGAGTAAATGCTTGTCCCCAGAAGACTATAACAATCAACCCATATAACAAATATTAATTTTGTCATACTCTTCTAGAATCTCATATACCGTCAATAGGGGATTGTATGGTGTGAAATGTAGGAATAGAACGATGCTTCCTTAGTTCAAAAGCAAGAGCACAATCAAATAATATATGGAGTAGATCCTCCTTCAATTCAGGACATAAATCACAATTAATAGTACTATGTCGAATAAGACCAAAGTTTGCAAGTAGATCCTTACATGATAGTCTTTCCCAAACTACCTTCCACCAAAATATTTTTACTCTAGGTGCCATCTTCAATCTCCATAGCCAAGTGAACCTCTTTGAGGAAGCCGAGTCAAGTTGATGTATAGTCTTATAGATGTGCTTTGCGTTTACTGTTTGAAAATAAGTAATCTTTCATACTAGTCTATCATTGTGTAATACCCTAAAAATAGTTTCACATCGAATGAAAAAAAATATTATATGCTCATAACTCAAGTTCATCTGCTATCAATTAACTTTCGCTCAAGTTTTTAAAGCCACATGGTCTTGATATGATTCAAGTATATAAAAGTTGATGGGTACAAAAAAAAAGATTATCCATAAAATGATGATAAAATTCTGCTATGATGTTGAGTCATTCTTGCAGCACCAACGATCCAACTTTAACTACTTATGGCTACTACGAGAATATTGCATTATATATATATATATATATATAGTACTTTAAAAATAGTCTAGTGCTTGGGAATGGAAGGGTGATTCCAAGTCCCATCATTGAGAAGTAGGCGAGAGGCCCGCCAATTATCTTGAAGCAGAGTTGAGCCAATAGGAGTTGGGAGGTGCATGATTGGCATGTAAAAAAGATCTGTGGATCTTCAATGATGTCTATTGATTGCCGTCTCCTATCTGCCACTGAAAAGAATTTTGGACCCATCTTGACGTTGAGTAGACTGGACACCAGATCGATGATACTGCTCTTCTTATTTGATAGCTTTCCCAGAAAGTGAAATTGTATTTAGATCTCACAATCTTAGACCAAACGGAATCTTTGTTTAGAATTAACTCTTGAAATGCCTTCCCTATAAAAGCTGTTGGGCCCATGGCCCACCTATTCAGCCCATTAGGATAAAAGAGAGCGCTACTCCTTTTTTCACCAGGATTTTCTTTTTTTTTAAGGAGCAACCGTCTGAAAAAAATAGGAGAAGCATGTAGCAGGTATTTCTTTTTTCTAGGAGCATGGATTGCTAGGGAAAGAGAAGGAAGGGCTGCTGCTTGGTGCTTAACTACGTGGGAGGACTTCCACTCCAGGAACACGTGAAGGTGCTGCAGAAGAAAAATAAGAGAAGAAGAAGAAGAAAAGGGAAGAAAATAAGGAGGTAACGTAGGAGACCGTATTTTTCGGTGACATAATCCTTATATCCCTATTATTCTCTTGTGATTGTTTCTCAAGTTCTGGCAAGGGACTTTGAGAATTGGATATTTATTATTTTATAGTGGATCTTCTTCTCTGGCTTGCCTGTGGTTTTTTTCCCTTTATCTTGAAGGGATTTTCCACGTAAATCTTGGTGTTTCTGTGATTGTGTGGTTTGCGCATTTTTATTTATTATTCCGCTGCGTATTACGGTCTGCTAGTATTTGCTCGTACACGGATTCTTTCCCATCAACTGGTATCAGAGCCTGTGAATTTTTTTTGTGTGTGCGAGCATGGAGGCCGGTAATGTTTCCCGCATGATCAGTCTGAACGGAAACAATTGGATGATATGGAAACAAGGATGGAGGACCTCTTATATTGCAAGGATCTATATGGACCTTTAGAAGGGGTCAAAGCAAAGCCCGCTACAGTGACAGACGATGCTTGGATCATGTTAGATCGGAAGGCAGTCGGTTTTATTCGGCAATGGTTGGATGATAGTGTCTTTCACCATGTTTCCACTGAGACTTCTGCAAACTCTCTTTGGAAAAAGTTAGAAAGTCTATATGAGAGAAAAACAGCTGGCAACAAGGCTTTCTTGATCAGAAAACTAGTGAATCTGAAATATAAAGAGGGTGCTTCTATTGCTGAGCATTTGAATGAAATGCAGAGTATTAATAACCAGTTATCCTCTATGAAAATGTCTCTTGATGATGAGTTGCAGGCATTATTACTTCTCAGTTCATTGCCAGAAAGTTGGGAGACACTAGTTTTCCCTCAGTAATTCTGCACCAGACGGTGTTATCACCATGAGTCAAGTAACAGGCAGTTTGTTGAATGAGGAGTTAAGAAGAAAAAATTCAGCAACTTCTCAGATTGATTCACAGGCACTTGTCTCAGAGAATAGAGGACGGTCAAAGTCTAGAAATAGAGACAATTCATACAAGGGTAGAAGCAAATCAAGGTCAAGAAAAGATATTACTTGCTATAACTGTGGTGAGAAAGGGCACTACAAGAATCAGTGTAAGAAGCCTAAGAAGAGTAAGAAAAAGGGAAAAGAAGTGGAGGATACAGAGTCAAAGGAGAATATCACAGCTACTGTGCAGAGTGATGATTATTTGATTTTGTCTACTTCTGATGGTATCTTCTCATGTGAGTGTCAGAATCATGAGTGGGTGATTGACACAGGTGCTTCTTATCATGCTACACACGGAGGGAGTTTTTTTCTACATATAAGACTAAAAATTTTGGTGTTGTCAAGATGGGAAATCAAGGCAGAGTAGATATCATTGGCATGGGTGACATCCACATGAAGACCAATCTTGGCTGTAAGTTGGTGCTCAAGGATGTAAGGCATGTAGCTGACTTGAGGCTAAATTTAATCTCAGTTGGAAGACTTGATGATGAAGATTTTGATAGCAGATTTCATAAAGGGCAATGGAAGCTCAGTAAAGGTTCACTTGTTGTAGCCAGTAGGAAGAAATGTCACACTTTATACAGGTTGCAGGCTAAAGCTTATGGTGAACAGTTGAATGCTACAGAGAACGACTTCAGCATGGAGTTGTGGCATAAACGACTGGGACACATGAGTGAGAAGGGGCTGCAAGTTCTTTCCAAGGAAGAAGTTCTACCAGACTTCAAAGGTGTACATCTGAACCCATGTGTTGATTGTTTGGTTGGCAAGTAACATAGAGTTTCTTTTGCTAGTCCTGCTTTATCTAGAAAAATGCATGTTTTGGATCGTATCTATATAGATGTTTGTAGTCCTCTGAGGACAAAAACTCCTAGTGGATCAGTTAATGTTCCAGGCATCAGTGGTGCACTTTATTTTGTCACTTTTATAGATGATTTTTCTAGAAAAGTTTGGGTCTATGGTTTGAAGACTAAAGATCAGGTTATTAATGTCTTCAAAGAGTTTCATGCCAGAGTTGAAAGAGAGACAGGAAAGAAACTGAAATGTATAAGGTCAGATAATGGTGGTGAGTACACAGGGTTATTTGATAATTATTGCAGATCACATGGCATTCAACATGAGATGACAGTTCCTGGTACTCCTCAGCATAATGCAATTGCAGAGAGAATGAACCGCACCATCATGGAAAAGATCAGATGTATGCTTTCACAGTCCAAGTTACCTAAAAGATTTTGGGATGAGGCATTGAAGACAGCGGTTGATGTAATAAACTTGTCACCATGTACAGCTCTAGATGGTGATGTTGCAGAGCGTGTATGGTCAGGAAAAGATGTCTCTTATAAGCACTTGAGAGTGTTTGGTTGTCGTGCATTTGCACATGTTCCAGACATTGAGAGGTCCAAGCTGGATGGTAAGACAAAAGAATGTGCTTTGCTTGGTTACTCACATGATGAGTTTGGTTATAGACTTTGGGATCCAGAAAAGCAGAAGGTATTCAGAAGCAGAGATGTGGTATTTTTTGAAGATAAACACTTCAAGACTTCAAGAAGGAGGTGTCAGTCAAGTCTTCTGCAGGAGGATTAACAGACTGTGATCCAGTTACTCCTCTAGTAAATCAGGGTGATAGGGGAGATGTGCAAGAAAATAGTGCAGGAGCAGGTATTAACTCACCTGTAGGACATGTTGAGCAGAAAGGAGATCAGGAGCAACCTCCTACAGAGCCTCAGCTGAGAAGATCTATCAGACAACGTCAACCTTCCAAAAGGTATTCTACAGATGAATATATAATGCTTACTGATGCAGGTGAACTAGAATGTTACCAGGAGGCAGTTGAAAGTGAGCAGAAAAAGGAGTGGTTAGTAGGTATGCTGGAAGAAATGGATGCCTTACAGAAGAACCACACATATGATTTAGTGGAACTACCAAGAGGAAGGAAGGCTTTAAAGAACAAGTGGGTTTTCAGGTTAAAGTCTCAACAGCATTGTTCTCAACCAAAGTACAAGGCCAGATTGGTTGTGAAAGGCTTTGGTCAAAAGAAAGGTATTGACTTTGAAGAGATTTTTTCTCCTGTTGTTAAAATGTCTTCAATTCGTGTTGCTCTAGGTATTGCTGCTAGTCTAGACTTGGAGGTTGAGCAGTTAGATGTGAAGACAGCTTTTCTTCATGGTGATTTGGAGGAGGAAATCTATATGGAGCAACCAGAAGGCTTCAAAGTCAAAGGTAAAGAAAATCTTGTCTGCAGATTGAAAAAAAGCTTATATGGGCTGAAGCAAGCTCCAAGGCAGTGGTACAAGAAACTTGATTCATTTATGGCTGAAAATGGATACAAAAGAATGGCTTCAGATCATTGTGTGTATATCAAATGGTTTAGTGAGGATTTTGTCATACTCCTACTTTATGTTGATGATATGCTTATTCTTGGGAAAGATATGTCTATGATTGACAGGTTGAAGAAGGAGCTGAGCAATTCATTTGAAATGAAGGATATGGGACCAGCAAAGCAAATACTGGGTATGCAGATTTCCCGTGATAGAAGAATCAAGAAAATATGTTTGTCACAGGAAAAGTACATTGAGAAGGTATTGGATAGGTTCAGTATGATCAATGCAAAGCCAGTTGGTTCTCCTCTTGCAGGTCACTTGAGGTTGTGCTCAGAGCAAAGTCCTTCAAGTGATGAGGAGAAGGAGAAAATGAAGAAGGTTCCTTACGCTTCAGCAGTCGGAAGTTTGATGTACGCGATGGTATGTACGAGGCCAGACATCGCATATGCAGTGGGTGTTGCTAGCAGATTTCTTGCAATTCCAGGGAAAGAGCATTGGGCAGCAGTGAAGTGGATCTTCAGATATCTCAGAGGAAGCTCCAAAGTTTGTTTAAGCTTTGGGGGTGGTCCAGCTGTGCTGATTGGTTACACAGATGCAGATATGGCGAGAGATATTGATACAAGGAAGTCCACATCAGGTTTCATACTTACTTTTGCAGGGGGAGCTGTGTCATGGCAATCCAGATTGCAAAGGTGTGTAGCTCTCTCTACCACAGAGGCAGAATATATTGCTGCTACCGAGGTCTGTAAGGAGATGCTGTGGATGAAAGAATTCTTACATGAATTGGGATTGAAACAGAAAAATTATGTGGTACATTGTGACAGCCAGAGCGCCATCCACTTGTGCAAGAACCCAACTTTTCATTTCAAGTCAAAGCATATAGATGTGAGATACCACTGGATTCGAAATGTGTTTAAAGAGAAGCAGTTACAGCTTCAGAAAATTCACACAGATGAAAATGGGGCAGACATGTTGACAAAGACCTTATCAAAAGAAAGGCAAGAGATATGCCGACAGCTGGTCGGCATGATTTCACACTAAGGAAGCATGAGACAACCTCCCTTATGGGCTAAAGGGGGAGGTTGTTGGGCCCATGGCCCACCTATTCAGCCCATTAGGGCAAAAGGGAGCGCTACTCCTTTTTCCACCAGGGTTTTCTCTTTTTTTAAGGAGCAGCCGTCTGAAAAAATAGGAGAAGCATGTAGCAGGTATTTCTTTTTTCTAGGAGCATGGATTGCTAGGGAAAGAGAAGGAAGGGCTGCTGCTTGGTGCTTAACTACGTGGGAGGACTTCCACTCCAGGAATCACGTGAAGGTGCTGCAGAAGAAAAACAAGAGAAGAAGAAGAAGAGAAGGGAAGAAAATAAGGAGGTAACGCAGGAGACCGTATTTTTCGGTGACATAATCCTTATATCCCTATTATTCTCTTGTGATTGTTTCTCAAGTTCTGGCAAGGGACTTTGAGACTTGGATATTTATTATTTTATAGTGGATCTTCTTCTCTGGCTTGCCCGTGGTTTTTTTCCCTTTATCTTGAAGGGATTTTCCACGTAAATCTTGGTGTTTCTATGATTGTGTGGTTTGCGCATTTTTATTTATTATTCCGCTGCGTATTACGGTCTGCTAGTATTTGCTCGTACACGGATTCTTTCCCATCAAAAGCTTCTCTCCTAAGATTGAGCAACTATAATCTCAGATCACCTCTACCATTTGTAGTACATATACTCCCCCATGCAATCAAATGTAGCCTTCTCTGACCAGGTTCATGTCCCACATAAAGGCATTAAAGACTTTTTCCAGCTTCACGAATACTTCAGTCGGAATAGCACAATTTGCTATTAGATAAATATTGCTCAAATGCAAAACAGATTGAAGAAGAGTTACCCTTCCAGCTTGTGATAGATGTTTCCATTTGCACCCTTAAAGGCGTTTCTGGAATTTCTGAAACAAGAAGTTAAAAGTTGCTAAATTTTAAGCTTCCTCCCTGCTAATGGCACTTCGAGATAAGTCCATTTGTCAACTTTCAAATTCAGAATCTGAAGTATCTGTTGTTTAACTATTGGATTTATTTTGTTACTGAGCTAAATATGGGATTTTTGGCTGCAGTATTTTGACATAATTCTCACCAATTCTTCAGCATTTCTCTTGTTGGCCTCTGCTATCAGCAATGTGAACAGTTTGTGTGAAATCTTTGGACTTTGAGGATTCGGTCTGCGCCTTATTAAAATTCATCCGCTAATTGATTCCTAGAGAAACCTAGATAATGTATCTAAGCATATTGTAAATAAGGAAGGAGAGAGAAGGTAGCCTTGCTTAATTAAGCACAATGGTCAATGAGTGTAATACCCCAAAAATAGTTTTATATCGGATGAGAAATAAAATTGTTATATGCTTATAACTCAAGTTCATTAGCTACTAAGTTAATTGGATCAAGTTAGTGGATATGAAGAGAGGGCTATCTATGGGACGATGGTAGAGTCTTGCCATGGCATGAAGTAACCCTTGCAACACCAATGATGATTGTAATACCCTACATCAAATGAAAAAAAAAAAAGTATTATGCGCTTATAACTCAAGTTTATCTGCTACTCATTAATTTCTACTCGAGTTTTTAGGGCTACATGATTTTGGCCCATAAACAAGTTAATTAAACCAGCAAATAAGCTAGGAGTGTTACAATGAGAAACATAGAGTGGGACATCCATTGATAAGAACAAAAAATTATGATTAAGAATACAACCTTTCACCCACTTGATAAATCTTTTAGGGAAGCTGAAATGATGAATAATGCTATAAGGAAAATTCCATGAAATTCTATCACATGCTTTTTCTATATCGGACTTAATTATGGTCACTGAGTTTCTCCTTGAAGCATTGTTCATTGAACGAAAATTTTCTTGTGTCACCAGTATATCAAATTCAGCAGTAATTCTTTCTAGTGATTAGCTAGAATCTTAGCTTCAACTTTGCATAAGTATTACATAGGCTGATGGGCATAAAATCCTTACCATACGCTGCACTAACTTTCTTTAGAATCAGAGTAACAAGGTAAGTTTCCATTCCCTTGACATTTGGTAGGATGTAAAGAAATGTTTGATAGCAGCTAGTACATTCCTTCTGATGCTTGGCCTGAAAGACTTGAAAAATCTAGCTTGAAAGTCATCAGGTTCTGGTGCCTTATCTGGTGCTAATCCCATCATTATATCTTCAATTTCTCATTCTGATACATCTCTGATGAGCATGCCATGTTGCTTATCATTCACCCCATTTAAAATGAAAGGGAGACTGAGTGGACCATTTGACTTCAAAAATGATGAAGCAAACTATCTTTAATTTCTGTTTCATCTTCAATGGCTGTTCAAGACATTTAAGCCTTAATATTCTGTTTCTCCTTCTCCTTAATGTAGTTGATCTGTGGAAAAAAAAGGTTGCATTGGTGTCACCTTCCCTCAACCATTTGATGCCAGGTTCTTGACACCAAAGAATTTATTAAAGCTTTAAAATTTTCTCATAGTCTCCAATTTTCTTTAGCACTATAGCATGATCTGTAACATTTAACCCCTCCAGCCTCTGTGCCTTATGAAACAGATTTTCAATCATTTTTTTATTCCATCTTAGTAATGCATTTCTTTACCAGGTCTTTTGACATTGTTCTCAACCACAACCAAAGCTTCCCAAATCTGAAAGGTATTGGACTATGCTAAGCAATCTCGGACCTGATAACATCAGATTAGTTAAATTGCAGTTGATTGAATTAAAAAAAAAAAAAAATCAATTCCACTTAACCCCTCCAAACTGTGGTATATTAGTACTTCCTTTTCTAAACTGACCCTAATTAGTTTTTAATTTGTATTTTGCCGTTGCTATTTAAATAGGTGTTAAAGTTAATGAAAAATATAGCCATATGACAACTATAGAGCCGACCAACAAGTGCTAAAAACAATCACAAAATAATAAATATGATTTAATTAAAAATTATTTATAATAACTAAAGAGTGAACGATCACTTTTTCGTTAACTTTGATATCTTTTAAACGGTAGTTGTGAAGTATAAATTAATTCATTAGGAGGTCAATTATAATTTTTTTAAAGAAAATAAAGTGCAAATTTGGTGGCTAAATGGAATTAATTAAAAAAAATAGAATGTCCATCTCCTTTCACGATAACTTGATCTTTGAATAAAATCCATTTATATGTGATGTAGAAATCCATGAACATGAAGGGCAAGGACACCTGTGACCATGACCAAAATATCCAAGCTACGCTTGTATGCTATGGTGCTCATTTATAGGGCTTTTGGGCTGGGCTATATTCCTTGAAACATGTGGGCCCGTTATAGTTTGGGCCTCCTCCATATAGGTGATTGAAAACGTCTTGCTGCACCGTGCATAGTATAAGACCAATGCATGCGATGATTGGTATGCGGCGCGTCCGCATGCCAAGAGGAGGAACGTCTTCCTCTTCTTTGGCACGCATGAGAACACGCCATGCTTCAATCATCGCTCGGTGCTGTAGCAAGACTTTTCCATTGATGGTCATGAGTTAGGTTGGAGAAGAGGAGCAAAAAGTTTAGCCCGAGATGCCGGATCAGATTGGACTCATTGGCCTAAGACTAGCCAATCTGAGTCCAATATGATTAACAATATCTAAAGGCTTGAGTTTGGGCCTGCTCCGATCCAATTCTAATTATATACGATGGTTATACAATATATCTAATATATGTATATATTTGAGAACTAAATGTGATCACATGGTTAAAGCTTTTGGCAACGTTCTGCTATGCCCATCCCTACTTCTCATCAGGGGGGGCAAATAAAAACAAATGGCTTGCTGGTAGCAAACAGCTGCTATGACTGCTGTAAAGAAAAGTAACAACAAGTCTGTAACCATGAATGATCCATGATCGACCTATGCTACATTCTCAAAATAGAGATTTAGAACAAGGATCGGTGGGAATGACAGCTTAATTTGGCGACGATGACTCTACCAAACCTGAGAAGAAAGAACAAGCAACAAAGAAATCCATTGGTCGAAATCAATGGTGATGAAAGTATCCGTGATAGATGTGCGGGATTAACTTTTGTTATTTATGGGGCGGATGGTGTGATGCTTGCGGCAGAAGGGTTTGGCTTACTTGACTCCTCGATGCCTTTTGCTGAGCTATACGCGACATGGGCTAGTATCTTCTTTACCGTTCGGAGCCTGAATGCCCACGACTTTATTATAGAGAGAAATTTCATTACTGTTATTCGTTGAATTCGGCAGGAGTTTAATGTCCACTTATCTATCATTTCTTTGATGTGCGATATCTGCTCTATTCTTCTGAGAGCTCTTAATGTTCAGATTTGACGCATCTACTGTGAAGCTAATACTATTGCTGATTGGATTAGATTACTGTCAGGATAATCTTTCATTCTGATTTTTAAAACTGAAAGCAAGATGACTCTTATCCTATTATATTTTTTTAATTATTATATTTTAATATATCGAATTTGACTCACTTAAAAATGGTATAATCAATCGACTGCAGCACAAAAAAATCCATTGGTCTGAACGAGTTCCATGTGACTTGCGTCTCTCTCTCTCTCTCTCTTTCTCTCTCTTATATATATATATATATATAACTTGTCTTGTATGGAGAACGATTTTTGACTGGTCAAATGTCAGCATTGATGATGACAGCTGTGAGGATGAATGCGACGATTAAGTCATTGTCCGATTTTGGCTGGGTTTCTACTTTGATACAGAGAGCTTGGCTCCTGAATCGCATGTGCTTCAGTCAATAGCAAGTGGCCAGATCGTAGATCATCCAGCTGGTGCACCAATGTGGGTGTCCGATCCGAGCCTTTCTCCTATTTTTATACCTCAAGCAAGTAATGAATGAATTAACCTCTTGTAAATCTCAAATATTACATCTGAAGTCTGAACTAAGCTTCTGGAGTAGTGCAATCCCTCCTATCCTATTCTGTAAGGGATGCTTGTTTTTTTTTTTTAAATCCTCTGTTTGATTCATGAATCTATTCTTTTTTATTGCTTGCTTTGGTCCAATTATAGCTGTGGAAGTTGGCTTCTGAGATAGAGAGACAAGCTTATTAGTTTCTTCACCAATCCAATAAGAAGAAGTCAGAGGTCTTAAATTCTTAATCAAGAAAGAAAAAAAGTCTGCAGCCTACAATGTAAGCCACTTGCGCAGCCATACGCCTAGCTTTTCAATTTGTCCATCCGCTCGCATATGTTGACAAATATACACAATCATTGAACCTTAGCTCAGTCATGAGCATGATTGGGAACAACACAGCGAGACTTTCAAAACACAAGTGATGTTACCCTTCGAGAACATTTCAACTTCAATATAAATTTTAATTGAATTTAGTTTACCTATGTGCCTAGAGGCCTTAAAACATAGTTCTATTTGAAAATTCTCAATCCTTGAATGCTTATTTATAAAAAAAATTATAGAATTAATATAATTTATCATGTGACTGATAGATCAAATCGCACCTAGAATGATGGAAAATGTTGTAGCCAAATCATCCTTCTCGAACGTTTGCAAGCGTCTGGTTGCTTTCTTCGACGAGCCTAGGATATTCGAGCGAGCTTCTCTCGTTCGAGAGCATACAAAAAGTCCCGGGGACCGAAGATTCCAACAGGGACTCTCCGACGCTCAAGTCGATGCTCTGGGCAACAGTCGTGAGCTTAAGAAAGCTTGATAGAGATATAAAGAAGAGCTCTCTGTGAGCATATGAACGTTTAGGAGTTGTTGTGTGTTACCTCATCGGGGATCCCTCTTATCCCTTTTATTGAGTCTTGGAGCCTGTGAGGTTTTGAGTGTGACCACTTGTCAGAGCATTTATGCAGGGGCAGTAATAATAGGGCTTGCTTCTTAGTGGCATGTCAGAGCTGTAGGTCATGTCTCGTCCAATATGGGTAGCTACAGCTGGTTGGTGGGCTTAGTCCCGTCAGAAGTGGGTGGCCACTTGATTCAGATGGCAGCTGCAGGTTGTTGCAGGCTTGCAGGGCATGGGCGATCGGTATGGTGTTCGTCAGACATGTCCCCCACGTTGCACGTCTGTTGTCCTATATGAACAGTGGTAAGTGGTGGGGCTAGGCACGTGGGCCCCATAATGAGTTATGAGTCATGCCTGGGTGACCACTGGGGTTCTACCCGGGTGGCCGAGGCTGAATGGCCAAGGTATGCTAGCCGAGGTATGTTGGCCGAGGCCAAGGCTAACTGGCCGAGGTATGCTGGTTGAGGTAGGCTAGCCGATGTATGCTGGCCAAGATATGCTGACTGACCGAGGCTGACTGGTCGAGGTAGGCTGATCGAGGCATGCTGGCTGAGGTATGCTGGCTGAGGCTCACTGGCCGAGGTATGCTGACCGAGGCTGAGTGGTATGGACACTAAAGTTCAAAAGAGGTTTTGATCTAATTCAGTATGGCTTTAATTCTTTCATGTGTCCTGTAAATAGAGTAATAATTTTATTTCTTCGAATTTGAGTCATGAAATTAAAGTTGGTTTATTTCAATTTGGGTTCTTGAGTCCAAGTAGGGTCAAATTGGTTTTGTATTTAGTGAGTTTAGAAGTTGGGTCCAAAAGAGGTATGGAATTGGGTTCAAGGTAAGCAAGTGAGCTTGAAGATTGGATGCATTCAACCATTCCAATAAATCAATCCAAGATGGACGCCACTTCAGCAAGCATTGTTGAATACCATGTCAACCTCTTGGTGTACACCTCATCAAGCCATATCACCATATGTCACATCACCAAGGGGAATTCAAATTCAAAGGAGCCAACCACTTTTCTCTCCTCTTCTTAAGCTTAGTTATAAGTTGTTTCAACCCTCCACCCTTATAGCTAGCTTAGGTTGCAACTTTCCATTAAAAACTCCATGTAATTTGAATTTTTAAAAGTCTCTTGGAGGCTTATAAATACTACTCCAAGCTCTCTTGCAAAAATAATTTTATGATGAATGAAAGTTGAGTTTATTTTCTTCTATTTGTGTTAGCAAATGTCCTCCGAGAGGGAGTGGGTAAGAGGCCCTTGCTACTTCAAGAAAGTTATTTCCATGCCAAGATCCATTAGCCATTCTCCATTCTATTCTACCATCCCATCCCATCTTCCAAGGTGCAAGAAGACTCCACAAAGAAGGCCGGCCAAGCTACCTCAAATCCGCCAAGCTTCTTCTTAACTTCAACCTTCCCTTCCTCTTCTTTCATTTCATTAATACTCCATCAAATTTTTTATGTTCTTAACTCTAATTTGGTTTGTGTAGGATCCCCAGGAATTTTAGGTTCCAAAGAAGAAGGTCTTCCGTGACAAGAAATAATGCAAGAAGTCCTGCAACTAAAGGAACTCCTTGTCATCCAAGAACTTCATCCTTGAGTGTAAACCTTCCAATCTCTGATATATTAATGGCTGGGTACCCCTCTTTTAGCATTTTTTAATCTAAAATATTAGAGTAACTAAGCCCTAGCCTATGTGGTTTCTTAGCCACAAAGGTCCTTTCTCCTTACTATTTTGAAGGATTTCATCAAAGTCTAGTTTAACATGCAAATCCCTTCATGAAAATTTCTGCTCTCTTACATGGAAATGTAGCTTAGCTTCACTTCATTTTTTTATTTAGTTATTACTATCTCCTCCTAAATTGTATCATTCCACTTCATCCCTCATCAAATTGGTATCAAAGCATGGTTGGTTAGGGCATATTTTCTGTATTTTATTTTCTACAATTTCTGCATATAGAACATAGGGCTGAAATTTTATTCATTTAAGGAAGGATTCATGGAGTTCTTTCCTACTCTTGTGAATCTTAGCTCATATTAGACTCTAAAATTAAGTCATGCCAATTCAAATTAGATCTGGAAACTTTTTTAATAAGTTTTAGATCTGAGATTTCTTTTAACATTTGCATAAGTTTTCATAACTTTAATTCTAGGTTTTACGCCTTCTAAGTGGGGTATACTTTTCAAAACCCGAAAGTATACTGTCCGTCCAAGGAATAATTAGCTACGGTCGGATGCGAGGTCTTTTATTAAAGGTTTAATGTGCTAATGCTTGCTTGATGAATATTGCATGTATATGCCAAGTGATTGCATGATTGCATAAAAGTTTTTTTTCTAGCACATTAAGACACCTAAATTTTGGCCACATTTTAAATTTAAATTTTTCCTTTAAGAAAACTTAGAATTTAAAATTTAAAATTTAAAATTTAAATTTAAATTCTGAAGTTTGAAATGAAAAATTCAAATTTGAAATTTGAAATTTAAATTTGAAATTTAAAATTTGAATTTTTGTTTAGTTAGTTATAATTTGTTTGAAGTTACATTCTTAATTAGTGTAGTGACATTGCTTTGTTGCATGCCATCATTTGTATAAGCTATCTTAAGGGCACTCCCATCACAAGATAAGGGAAGGATTTCATCACCTTTCCTTAGCCCAAAAACCATAATCCTTCATGTGTGAACCCAAGCCTCTAACTAAAAGAAAGTAGTAATCTAATTTGCTCTAGTGAGCTAGGGATACCCACAAAGTCGGGTTCGAACCAGTGTCAAGTCAGTGTAGACATCTTTTCTGTGTATGCTTGTGCATTTGGTGTCTACGGCAAGTGATTCAGGAACAAGAGCCCGAAGGAAGGTGGGCTGGTCCGCTTACCTGGCTAATTTTAATTGGTGTCTTAGGCAAGCAATGAGAACCTCCACCAACCTTACACTTACCTGGTTAGGTGTAAAGTTACTACAGTCTAAATTGTCACCTTGACTAAACATCTGGTTTGGGCTTCTAGGTCTAGCACACCCTAGAATGAGTTCATTTGCATTATATGATAATTAGATCAGGAACCCCATACCAGCACAATCCAGGTCAACCCAGTGTAGCCATGGACCCAAATCTAGAAGCTTTAATGAGAACTATGACTGAGTAGTATAATCAATTGAATACTAAGTTTGACCATATGCAAGAAAGGATTGATTCCTTAGAAGAATCCCATATGGCTCCTTCTGATATGCTCCTTCTAAGCCTCAATTACCCAGAATGATACCCCTGAATCCTAGAGTCCAATGTCCTGAACCTATTGTTGAACCCCACCAAAGAAGACCTCATCATGACTACATTGATCAAGAGGAAAGAGCCCTTAGGAGTATCCGATTTGATGCATCCACTTTTGATAGGGACCTAGACCCTAAGGTGTACATAGATTGGGAGAAAGATATGGACCAATATTTTGAATGGTATGAAATGTCAAAGGACAGAAAGTTCAAATTTGTCAAGCTTAGGCTAATTCGATAAGTTAGGTTGTATTGAAAAAATGTTGAGCGACTATGTAGGCAAGGAGAAGACATGCCAATAGATACTTGAAGAGCCATGAAAATCAAGCTTAGTACCTATCTATTTCCTATAAGCAAAGGTTACTGAACCAATGGCAATGGCTAAGTCAAGGGAATAGGCCTGTGTTGGAATACATTACTAAGTTTGATGAATATGTTATGCGATGTAATATTGTTGAATCAGAAGCTTAACCTATCCAGATTTAGAGCCGGTTTAAGGGAAGAGATTCAGAGAGAACTGTTTCTTAGAAAAGTCCATGACTTAGAACAAGAATACTAGGTAGCTAGGGACTTCGAAAGATTTCAAAGAGTACCATTTATCCGTCGGCCTGAACCCAATAAGATGACTACCCCAAGCCAAAGGCCTAATCCAAGCCAGACTCACTTTAGCCGATCCATATTGATACTCCTTAGTCCAAAAGATTGATAAAGGAAAGAGTCCAAAAATTCAAAGGAGTAATACTAAAAATATATACTATTTCAAATGTCATAAGGTAGGTCATTATGCGAGTCAATGTCCTACTAGAGCCTTGCATATAGGAGAAGTAGAGGAGGAAGTTGATGAATCAATTGAGAATTTGAAGGAAGAGATTTATGAAGCAGAAGTGAATCTAGTTGATGAGTATGATGAAGATGAAAAAGTTTTAGACTCGTCTGAGTTTTTAGGAGTTGTTAGATGTATCTTGACCCAGACTAAAGAGCAGAAAGACTGGCGTAGGACTAACATCCTACAAACTTTTGTCAAAACAGGGGAGAAAGCATGCAAAATTATTATAGATAGTGGGAGTTGTGTCAATGCAATTTTAACTAATACTGTTAAGAGTTTAGGATTACCCACTACTTTTCATCCCAACCCTTATAAGGTTTTCTGGATAGATTCCACTTGGATACCGATCAAGTTTAGATGTCAAGTTCAGGTGCAATTCCAGTCGTACCTAAAGAAAGTTTGGTATGACATACTTCCAATGGGGGTTAGTAGCATTATCCTTGGTACCTTGGTTATATGATCGTGATACTACTTTATTCGGTTAATCTAATTCTTGTTCCTTTAATTTTAATGGAAAGAAGATAGTTATAAACCCTTCTCCACCCAAGAACAACATTAAGAGAGGGTCTAGTAACTTGAAGGAAAAGAAACATGGGTTGCATTTGATGAATGATAAAGACTTAGAAAAGAAAATTAATGAAGGTTCACCCATTTGGATCCTATCAACCTAGAAAATCTAAAACCAACCCCAGGAAGTAAAAAAAAATTAAGAGAGTTTCAAGATGTCTTCTCTGAAGATCTACCTGATCACCTTCCACCATTTAGGGATATCCAACATGCCATAGATTTAGTCCCTGACACTACATTACCGAATCTACCATATTATAGGATGAACCCTAGTAAGTATGCTGAGTTACAAAAACAAATTGGAGAACTCCTTTAAAAGGGATTCATTAGGAAAAGTTTGAGTCCATATGCTGTACCCGCATTATTGACCCCTAAGAAAGATGACACTTGGAGGATGTGTGTAGACAGTCATGCCATTAATAAGATCACAACTAAGTATAGATTTTCTATACCCGTTTAGACGACATGTTAGATATGATGGCCAGTGCAACAATATTTTCAAAGATTGACCTTAAGAGTGGCTATCATCAGGTTAGGATTAGACCTGGGGATGAGTGGAAGACTGTGTTTAAGACCAAGAAGGGTCTTTATGAATGGGTAGTGATACCTTTTGGACTGTCCAAATCTCCTAGCACCTTTATGACAATCATGAACCAAGTCATGGTTATTTATAGGAAAGTTTGTTGTAGTTTACTTCGATGACATTCTTATATATGGCAGGACCCAGAAGGATCATTTAGACCATTTGAAGCAAGTCAGTTTAGCTCTTAGGGAGAATAGTCTCTATGCAAACCTGAAAAAGTGTGATTTTCTTACTAATAGAGTCATCTTCCTAGGTTTTATTATCACACCTGATGGAGTTTCTGCTGACTCCGAGAAGATTAAGTCAATTGTAGAGTGGCATGTACCAAATAGTGTTCATGAAGTACGAAGTTTTCATGGCCTAGCCACTTTCTATAGAAGATTCATTCGAGGGTTTAGCACCATAGTTACACCAATCACGGATTGCATTAGGAAGGGCCATTTTGAATGGACCAAAGCTGCTAATAGAGCCTTTCTAGACAGTAAGAAGAGGATGACACAAGCACCTATCTTAAGACTGCCTGATTTTTCTATGATTTTTGAGGTGGCTTGTGATGCCTCTGGAGTAGGTATTGATGGGGTCTTGAGCCAAGAGAATCACCCGGTAGCCTTTTTTAGTGAAAAACTAAATGAGGCTAAATTAAAATACTCCACCTATGATAAGGAACTTTATGCGATAGTCCAGGCTTTAAGGTATTGGAGGCATTACCTTTTACCGCAAGAGTTTTTCCTTTACTCTGATCATGAAGCAATCAGGTTCCTCAATTCTCAGAAGAAACTGAACCTTAGGCATGGTAAGTGGGTAGAGTACATTCAGGCATATACCTTTGTATTGAAACACCGTTCTAGGATCGAAAACCATGTAGCCAATGCCCTAAGTCATCGATCCTTATTTTTGACATCAGTCAGCACTAAAGTCATAGGATTCGATAGGTTGAAGAAAGAATACCTCAATTGTCCTGACTTTAGTGAAGTTCATCAAACTCTACAACATAGACCATCTAGCTTATTTAGCGATTATACTCTACATGATGGTTTTCTTTTTAAGGACAATAAGCTATGTATCCCACGAACATCGATTAGAGATTTCTTAGTGTGAAAAATTATGCTGGAGGATTGGCTGACCACTTTGAAAGAAATAAGACCATATTAACCATGAGGAGTAATTTTACTGGCCAGACCTTAAGAGACATGTAGCTAATATTGTTGCCCGATGTAGAACGTGTGCTATTGCCAAATATCAAAGGCAAAACACCGGGTTATACACTCCTTTACCTGTGCCTGAGTGTCCATGGCAGGATCTTAGCATAGACTTTATTTTAGGATTGCCCAAGACCCTTAGGAAACACAATTCAATCTTTGTAGTGGTTGATAGATTTTCAAAGATGGCTCATTTTATATCATGTTCCTAAACTTTTGATGCTTCTAGGGTAGCCAAGCTTTTTCTTGATCAAGTAGTCAAATTGCATGGGTTATCTATGACCATTGTTTTTGATAGGGATGTCTGTTTACGAGTTACTTTTGGAAAACCATTTGGCACCTAATAGGAACAAAACTGAACTTCTCAACTGCTTACCATCCCCAGACTGATGGACATACCAAAGTAGTAAACAAAAGTCTAGAAAACTTATTGAGGTGTCTTGTAGGAGAAAGTCTAGGAAACTGGGATCTGCTATTACCTCATGTTGAATTTGCTTACAATAGCTCAGTTAATGGAACTACCGGTAAAAGTCCCTTTGAGATTGTCCATTGTTATAAACCTAGGAAACTTATTAACCTCATTCCATTACCCACTCATGCACAAATGTCTGAGTCCGTCGAGTCATATGCACAGCATATTAAGGAATTACATAAAGAGATTAGTAAGAAAATTCAAATGAGTAATGAAGTCTATAAATATATGGCCAATTCACATAAACGAATGAAAGAATTCAATATAGGAGACTTTGTCATAGTTAAACTTAGACCTGAAAGGTTCTCGCTGAGAACTATGAAGAAACTGCATGCTCGGGGAGCTGGACCTTTCAAAGTATTAAAAGAGTTAGACCTAATGCATATGTGTTAGAGTTACCACCAGATTATGGCATTAGTTCAACATTTAATATTTCTGATTGAAAGAATACAAAGAGCCGACATTAATTCCTAGTAAGCCTTTTGGACCTTACCCAGCCTTTGAGAGTAAAACTCTACCTAAGTGTCCACAAGCAATTCAGCCAGAGCGAAAAGATAGGATTGAACGTATCTTGGATGATCAGGCAATTACCATCAGAAGTAAGGGCTATCAATGTTATCTGGTTCGATAGCAAGGAAGGCCAGAATCTAAGGATTCCTGGATCATCCGAGAGGATCTGCAGTAAATTGATCTAGACCTGCTAGAAAGGTATCAAAGTCAGACCAGTCCTTACTCAATAGGGTCGAGTTCTTTCCATCCTGAGAGAATTGGTATGGACACCAAAGTTCGAAAGAGGCTTCGATCTAATTCAATATGGCTTTAATTCTTTCATGTGTCCTATAAATAGAGTAATAATTTTACTTCTTTGAATTTGAGTCATGTAATTAAAGTTATTTTATTTCAATTTGGGTTCTTGAGTCCAAGTAGGGTCAAATTGGTTTTGTATTTAGTGAGTTTAGAAGTTGGGTCCAAGAGAGGTATGGAATTGGGTTTAAGGTAAGCAAGTGATCTTGAAGATTGAATGCATTCAACCACTCCAACAAATCAATCCAAGATGGATGCAACTTCAGCAAGCATTATTGGATACCATGTCAATCTCTTGGTGTATACCTCATCAAGCCATATCACCATATGCCACATTACCAAGGAGAATTTAAATTCAAAGGAGCCAACCACTTTTCTCTCTTCTTCTTAAGTTTAGTTATAAGTTGTTTCAACCCTCTACCCTTATAGCTAGCTTAGGTTGCAACTTTCCATGAAAAAGCTCCATATAATTTGAATTTTTAAAAGTCTCTTGGAGGCTTATAAATACTACTCCAAGCTCTCTTGTAAAAAAATTTTATGATGAATGAAAGTTGAGTTATTTTCTTTCATTTGTATTAGAAAATGTCCTCCGAGAGGGAATGGGTGAGAGGCCCTTAGCTACTTCAAGAAAGTCATCTCCATGCCAAGATCCATTAGCCATTCTCCATTCCATTCTACCATCCCATCCCATCTTCTAAGCTACAAAAAGACTCCACAAAGAAGGCCGGCCAAGCTGCCTCAAATCCGCCAAGCTTCTTCTTAACTTCAACCATCCCTTCCGCTTCCTTTATTTCATTAATACTCCATCAAATTTTTTATCTTCTTAACTCTAATTTGGTTTGTGTAGGATCCCCAAGAATTTCAGGTTCCAAAGAAGGTCTTCCATGACAAGAAATAGATACAAGAAGTCCTGCAATTAGAGGAATCTTCTTGTCATCCAAGAACTTCATCTTTGAGTGTAAACCTTCTAATCTCTGATATATTAATGGCCAGGTACCCCTCTTTCAGTATTTTTTGATCTAAAATATTAAGTAACTAAGCCCTAGTCTGTGTGGTTTCTTAGCCACAAAGGTCCTTTCTCTTTACTATTTTGAAGGATTCTCATCCAAGTATAGTTTAACATACATATCCTTTCATGAAAATTTCTGCTCTCTTACATGGAAATATAGCTTAGCTTCACTTTATTTTTTATTTAGTTATTACTATCTCCTCCTAAATTGCATCATTCCACTTCCTTATCACTGAGGCTGATTGGCCGAGGTAGGCCGAGGTTGACTGGTCGAGGTATGCTGGTCGAAAGAGGATCGATCCAGGTGACTAACTGGGAGTCCGACCCAAGTGCGTCATCGTTGCACATGGGGTTTACTGGCCCCATCAGATGCCCCCCACACTCCTGAGCTTATGCGACCGCGTGCTTTGCATCCGTCAAGCCAAAGGAGTGTAGAACTCTTTATCTTTGCACTTGTCTTTTCATGCTAGCTTTGGGCTTTGATTCATACCTAGTGAAGAAATTCTTTTCTTTTTGCACTGCTTCCAATGTTGATAATTTTATTTACCTTGTGTGGACTTGTAACCACGTATGCATGCTCTCTAAAGCTATGCATTTGCCTACTCAAAAAACTTTAAGCAATGTTGAAGGTAAATTGATTACCTTTGACTGATTGGGAGCATCCAGTATCACTAACTGGGAGACTGGATGAAGCCACTGAGGCTGAAATGAAGCGTAGCCCGAGTGGCCGAGTGGGCCGGAGTCCTACTTGGGAGGCTGGTTGGATCTTCCTTGCTGGCTGAGAGCGACTTGCACCATCAACTGTGAGTCAGGGAGTTTGTATCTCCCAACTATAAGCTGGCTTGGGGTTTCTTTGTTGGTTGAGAGTGGCCAGTATCGTCGACTATGAGCTAGGGATTTGGTTTCTCCCAACTGTGAGTTAATTGTCTTCCTCTTTTAACATGAGATCTGAAAGTGGGTGCTCATCAATTATAAGTTGAAGAGATTTCTTTCAACTATGAGTTGACTTGGGGCTTCTTTTTGGATGGCTGAAATTAACCAGCTATTTGTTGCAGGTATATAATTTGAGTTAAGGCCTTACCGGATTGGTCGTTGGCCGTTGAGGTAGAGTTGAAGCCGTTGAGGCTGAAATAAAGCCATTGAGGTTGTGATGAAGCTGTTGAGGAGAAGTTGATGCCGTTAAGAGCTTTTTGAACCCCAAAGGGTGACTCGAGAGTCATTGAGACTAAGTCCGAGAGCCTTTTGAACCTCGAAGGGTGACCCGAGGGTGCTGGGACCATGCTCGAGGCCTTTTGAATCATGGAGGGTGACTTGGGAGTCATTGAAACTAAGCCCAAGAGCCTTTTGAGCCCCGAAGGATGACTCGGGAGTTGCTGAGACCAAGCCCGAGAGCCTTTTGAACCCCAAAGGGTGATCCGAGGGTACTGGAACCATACTCGAAAGCCTTTTGAACCCCAAAGGGTGACTCGAGAGTGACTGAGATCAAGCCCGAGAGCCTTTTGAACCCGAAGGGTGATCCGAGAGTGCTGGGATCATGCTCGAGAGCCTTTTGAACCCTGGAGGATGACTCGGGAGTCACTGAGACTAAGCCTGAGAGCCTTTTGAACCCCAAAGGATGACTCGGGAGTTGCTAGACTAAGCCCGAGAGCCTTTTGAATCTCGGAGGATAACTCGGGAGTCGCTGAGACCAAGCCCAAGAGCCTTTTAAACCCCGAAGGATGACCCGAGGGTGCTGAAACTATGCTCGAGAGCCTTTTAAACCCTGAAGGGTGACTCGACAGTCGCTATGACCAAGCCCGGAAGCCTTTTGAACCCCAAAGGGTGACTCAGGAGTCGTTGAGACCAAGCCCGAGAGCATTTTGAATCCCGAAGGGTGACCCGAGGGTGTTGTAATCATACTCAGGAGCCTTTTGAAACCTGAAGGATGACTCGGGAGTCACTGAGACCACGCCCGAGAGCCTTTTGAACCTCGAAGGGTGACTCGGGAGTCACTGAGACCAAGCCCAATAGCCTTTTGAACCCCGGAGGGTGACTCGGGAGTCGCTGAGACCAAGCCTGAAAACCTTTTGAATCCTAAAAGGTGACCCAAGGGTGCTGGGACTATGCTTGGGAGCCTTTTGAACCCCAGAGGATGACTCAGGAGTCACTGAGACTAAGTCCGAGAGCCTTTTGAATCCCGGAGGGTGACTTGGGAGTCGTTGAGACCAAGCCTGAGAGCCTTTTGAACCTTGGAGGGTGACCCAAGGGTGCTGGAACCATGCTTTGAAGCCTTTTGAATCCCAAAAGGTGACCCGAGGGTGCTGAAACCATGTTCGGGAGCCTTTTGAACGCTGAAGGGTGACTCGGGAGTCATTGGGACCAAGCCCGAGAGCCTTTTAAACCCCAAAGGATGACCTGAGGGTGCTGGGACTATGCTCGAGAGCCTCTTGAATCCTGGAGGATGACTCAGGAGTCATTGAGACCAAGCCCGAGAGCCTTTTGAAACCCAGAGGGTGACCTGGGAGTCGTTGAGACCAAATTCGAGAGCCTTTTGAACCCCAGAGGGTGACCTGAGGGTGCTGGAACCATGCTCGGAAGCCTTTTGAATCCCGAAGGATGACTCGAGAGTTGCTGAGACCAAGCTCGAGAGCATTTTAAATCTCGAAGGGTGACTCGGGAGTCATTGAGACCAAGCCCAAGAGCCTTTTGAATCTCGAAGGATGACCCAAGGGTGCTGGAACCATATTTTGAGCCTTTTAAACCTCAGAGGGTGACTCGGGAGTCGCTAAGACCAAGTCCGAGAGCCTTTTGAATCCCGGAGGATAACTCGGGAGTCGCTGAGACTAAGCTCAAGAGCCTTTTGAACCCCGGAGGATGACCCGAGGGTGTTGGAACCATCTTTGGAAGCCTTTTAAACCCCGGAGGGTGACTCAAGAGTCGCTAAGACCAAGACCAAGAGCCTTTTGAACCCCAAAGATGACCTGAGGGTGCTGGGACCATGCTCGAGAGCCTTTTGAACCCGGAGGATGACTCGGGAGTCGCTGAGACTAAGCCCGAGAGCTTCTTGAACCCTGGAGGGTGCCCCGAGGGTGCTGGGACCATGTTCGAGAGCCTTTTGAACCTCGGAGAGTGACTCGGGAATCATTAAGACCAAGCCCAAGAGCCTTTTGAACCCCGGAAGATGACTCGAGAGTCGCTGAGACCAAGCCCGAGAGCCTTTTGAACCCCAGAGGGTGATCCGAGGGTGCTAGAACCATGCTTAGGAGCCTTTTGAACCTTGAAGGGTGACTCAGAAGTCCCTAAGACCAAGCCTAAGAGCCTTTTGAATCCCGAAGGGTGATTCGTTAGTCGCTGAGACTAAGCCCGAGAGCCTTTTGAACCTCGGAGGGTGATCCGAGGGTGCTAGGACCATGCTCAGGAGCCTTTTGAACCCTGGAGGGCAACTTGAGAGTCGCTAGGACCAAGTTCGAGAGCCATTTGAACCTTGAAGGGTGACTCGAGAGTCATTGAAATCAAGCCTAAGAGCCTTTTGAACCTCGAAGGGTGACCCAAGGGTACTGGGACTATGCTTGAGAGCCTTTTGAACCCCGAAGGGTGACTCAGGAGTCATTGAGACCAAGCCCAAGAGCCTTTTGAACCCTGAAGGATGATCCGGGTGATCCGAAGGTGCTAGGACCATGCTCAGGAGCCTTTGAACCTTGGAGGGTGATCCGAGGGTGCTGGGACCATGCTCGGAAGCCTTTTGAACCTCAGAGGGTGACTCAGAAGTCGCTGAGATCAAGCCCGAGAGCCTTTTTGAACCTCGAAGGGTGACCCGAGGGTGCTAAGAGCCTGAGACCATGCTCGGAAGCCTTTTGAACCCCAGAAGGTGATCCGAGGGTGCTGAGACCATGCTTGGGAGCCTTTTTAAACCGCCTCGGGGTTTTCTTTGCGTCGGCCCGAGGGATTGTTGAGAAGTTGATTTTCATTCTGTAAGAAGACTAGAGGTCCTACCTGGGTGGTTGGTTGGAGGTCCTACCCAGGTGGCCTATTTGAGGCATCCATCATGGAGTTAGGAGGTTTGTCTTCATTGCATGGAGAGATGAACCATGAAGCAGCATGCCTGGAGCTCCTTTATGAAATATCTTGGGGAGAGTTTGTCTCCTTCCACTGATTTGAATACTTCAGCATGTTGGTGACCTGCCCCTCAGGGAATCATATTGATTGGAGGGAAGGTGCTGGTGCCCTTGCTTGGGCTTCCTCCCGTGTCGCCGTCCGTAGGAGAGAAGACCATTTGGATGATGAGTGGTGGTGGCGCTCTTGCCAGTGAACTTGATGGCACTCTTGGTGGAGAGCTTGAGGTGGCTCTTGCTGGAGAGCTTGAGGGGGCTCTTGCTGGAGAGCTTGAGCTTGATGGTGCTCTTATTGGTGAGCTTAATGGTGCTCTTGCTGATGAGCTTGAGGTTGAGGGTGCTTTTGCTGATGGTGCTCCGGAGAGGCATGGTAGTGGTGAATCTCCCAGCGGAGAGATCTCCTGCTAATGGAATGATGGCTAGCATGAGCAGCAACTATAGGGAGCGGAAGCTCCTGGGTGTTGTTGTGTAGCTATGAAATATTGCTCCTGGAGCTTCTGGACAGCCGTCATTAATGCTTGAATTTGCTAGGTGAGGATGACAAGCTGGTCTTGTTGAGTGGCCTGAGATGGTGGTGATGGAAGGGTTGGCTTCCTATTGCTCAGCTCGTTGTGGGAATTCTTCCATGTGACTAGTGAAGACCTTTTGGGATCTTATCATCGCCATCTTTTTTGATCCACCATTTTGATCTAAAGGGGATGAGGATCTGCAAGCCAGCATCACTGACGATCCATGCTCTGCCCCCCTACATGGCACGCCAATCTATTGTAACCAAATCACCCTCCTCGAACGTTCACGAGCGTTCGGTCGTCTTCTTCGATGAGCCTAGGATCTTCGAACAAGCTTATCTCGTTCGGAAGCCTGCAAAAAGTTTCGAAGACCAGAGATTCTAGCAGGAACCCTCCGACGCTCAAGTCAGTGCTCTGGGCAATGGTCCTGAGCCTGAGAAAGCTAGAGAGAGAGACTTAGAGAAGAGCTCTTGTGAGCATATGAGCGTTTAGGAGTTGTTATGTGTTACCTCGTCAGGGGTCCCTCTTACCCCTTTTATTGAGTGTGGGAGCCTATGAGGTTTTGAGTGTGACCACTTGTTAGAGCATTTATGGTAGGGGCAGTAACAATGGGGCTTGCTTCTTAGTGGCATGTTAGAGATGCAAGTCATGTTCCTTCCAATGTGGGTGGCTGTAGCTAGTTGGTAGGCTCAGTCTCGTCAGGAGTGGGTGGCCACTTGATTTAGATGGCACCTGCAGGTTGTTGCAGGCTTGTAGGGCGTGGATGGCTATTATGGTGTTCGTCAGACATGTCCTCCACGTTGTATGTCCGTTGTCATGTACGAATAGTGGTAAGTGGTGGGGCTAGGCATGTGGGCTCCATAATGAGTTATGAGTCATGCCTAGTTGATCGCTGGGGGTTCTACCCGGATGGCCGAGGTATGCTGGCCAAGATAGGCTAGCTGAGGTAGGTTGGCCAAGGTATGCTGGCCGAGGTATGTTGGCTGAGGCCGAGGCTGGCTGGACGAGGTAGGCTGGCCAAGGTATGTTAGCCGAGGTATGCTGGCTAAGGCCGAGGCTAACTGATCAAGGTATGCTAGCCGAGGTAGGCTGGCCAAGGTATGCTGACTAGCCGAGGCTGACTGGTCGAGGCATGCTGGCCAAGGTATGCTGGCCGAAGTCGAGGCTAACTGGCCGAAGTATGTTGGCCGAGGTCGAGGCTAGTAGGTCGAGGCTGACTGGCTGAGGTATGCTAGTTGAAAGAGGGTCGATCCGGATGATTAACTGGGAGTCCGATTCGAATGCATTACCATTGCTCATGAGGTCTACTGGCTCCATTAGAAATCATTATGTAATGTAAGTGAAAGTAATGGCATTATGATTCCTTGTAAATCTGATTTATCAGACATGTACTAGATCTATTGAAAAATAGCAGCTTTATATATCGACTTTTGCTGGTTGGTAAAAGAAAGGACCTTTGGACCACACCAGCTGCGAGCCATATATTTCAACACCTGGTCCATACTTTCTCTAGTTCTTGAATAATTTGCAGCGTAGTCATTTATTTATTTTCAAGCTGCTATACCGGCCACATTGACAGCCTTTTAACATTGGGAGGAGTGATTGTTACAGTGTTTTTCAGGCGATTGCTACAGTATCTCTGCAACTTTCTCTATGCTTTAAGATTATCGCTCTGAATGTTTCCTGCTTGATCTCCTGCGATCACCGCTGCTCTCTCCGGTTGCTCTTCATCGGATTATGGCTCAAGCTGTTCCTCCCATCCCTAGAGCTGCTGATGGTGCATCAGGCGACCGAGCTGCAAGGAGGAGAGCCCCTGACAGTCGCTATGTTTGGTCTGCCCCCTCCCCATTGCCAAAGGTGGCTGATCTTGAGCTCCAGTTCCCTGATATAGTCCAGGTCCCCTCTGATGCCTTGGAAGAGGAAGCCATCAGATGAGAGAAGAATGCAATTATCGCCAGGAGCATCAACCGCTGGGTGCCTCCAGACGCGATCATCGGGAGTTCAGGCGCGGTGGAGTTTCCAGCGAGGTGGAAGCTATGTCTCTTGCTCACAGATGCATCATATTTCGTTTCTCAGACCTCACTACAAAGTCCATGGTGCTGGATCGTCCGTGGGTTGCTAATGGGCAACCCATAGCTACAGAGGTTTGGAGCTCGGAATTTATTCCAGCAGGGAACTCTATTCCTTTCGCCCTGCTTTGGATCCGCTTGCCCAACTGCCAATGGAGTTTTGGACAGACGACATCCTCCGATCCATCGTCCTCCCGGCTGGAGAATACCTCTTCTCTGATTCCTCTACTGCAGTGAAGAGTCGGGGTGGATTTGCTAGAGTTTGTGCTCGTGTTGATCTCAGCAAGCTGCTCCGCCCAGGTGCCAGAATCAGAGGAAGAAGATCTCCATTTTGGCAACAGTTCTCCTACGAGCACTTGGAAGGCATATGTGCACATTGTGGATCGCTGCACTTCTCCGGTTTGTGCTCGCCAGCGCCGGCTGCAGTTTCCTCCTCCGTTGGCTCCAAATTCGGGCCGTGGATGGCCGTTGTTAGGCACCGAAGACCCTCCCTACTGCTAGCCCTGAGCTGAGGAGGAAGACGATGCAGTTGGGGCCCTCTGCTGGAGCTAGCTCTCAGTCGTTGCCGGGGAAGCTGCCATCTTCTTCTGACAGACCAGACTCCATCGACGGTTGGCAAGCTCCGACTAAGATTGCCCGGAGATGATCGCTGAAGTCTTGCTCGCTCGTATTCCCCTCTGATGCTGAGATCGGGCCAATGCCTAGTAATGCTAGCGTGCCGGGAATAGTGGAGCGTGTCGGTTTCACATGGAATTATCCCGAGAGCTCTCAGACTCAGTCTGGTCTGAACCCAAATTTGCAATTAACCAATCCCTTCTCTCTTCTTGGCTCAACCAAGTGGGCTGGGCGCCTCAAAGTCACTCTGGATGCTTGTCCAGGTCTTTCGAAGAGGGCTAGGCCCGAGGCAAGTACAACTCATATAACTGTATCAAAAAATGCAAAAGGGAAAGCTAAGGCTAATTCAACGGCTTCTAAATAAACTCAGGCCATTGTCACCCCTCCAACATCTACGAACCCACCCCAGGGACCTACTGCTGTGACAGGAAGGAGCACCTTATCTAAGGGTTGCCTTGGGGAGACCTTATCTCGGGACAAGGTAGTGACTTTTGTCCTAACTCAGCCTACGGGGCATAGCCATGACTTGGCTCTCTCTCGGCTCAAAGGAGCCATCCTAGGGCAGGGTAAAGTCTGCCCTGACACGGATTTGCCCCCCCGAGAGGTAGACACCATTGAAGCAATGGAGGTTACCCAGGTCTTTGATTGTACTGGACAATCAGCTGTTGGTAAACCTTCTGATGATGATATGACAGAGGACCAGGTTGGGTCCCAATCTCTCCCAACCACTAAATGAAGATCCTCATATGGAATGTTTGAGGAGCTCATAAACCTTCATTTCGCTCCTCCTTTGGGAGACTTATGCAGCAACATAGTTTTGATATATGCGTATTATTGGAGACCCGATTGTCGGGTGACAGTTTAACCCGGTTTAGGAGATATGTCTCCAGATCCTGGTCCTCCTATGCTATGGAGTCTATGGGGCTTTCTGGAGGTATTTTGGCCCTATGGCACAACTCCATGATTCGAATTGATGTTTTCCACCAGTGCAACTAGCAAGTTGCTCTTGTTATCACCGAGGGATCTTCTGATCCCTGGCTTCTCTCAGCTACTTATGCCAGTACGGACTTCCGTGAGAGATGTGTGCTCTGGGCGAAGATTCTTGGCCTTCTTCATTAGGGTTACCCATCTCTTGTTGCGGGGGATTTTAACTGTATAGTTGGGGCCCATGAAAAGAGAGGGGGCAGGTATCGAGCCGGATTGGCGGATATCTCCGAGTTTAGAACCTTTATTTCTGAGGCAGGCTTGATGGATCTAGGGTACTCAGGTCCTCAATTCACCTGGTATAACAATCGCCGGGGCTCTGCTAGGATATGGGAGAGGCTAGACAAGGCTATGGCTTCGGGGCTGTGGCTTCAGCATTATCCCACTGCCACCGTTACTCATCTTTCGAGGATTGCCTCGGATCACTGCCCTATCATGATCTCTACAGAGACAGAGACTCAACAGCAGAATCTGTTCCTTTGAGCAGTTCTGGACCTCCTATCCATCAGCAAGGACTATTCTCTCTCAAGTTTGGTGGATACCAGTTAGAGGCAGTGCCACTTACAAGCTATCCAGACGTAGACTCTCCAGATGGAACAGAATGGAGGTTGGGGACATTACCAGAAAAGTAAAGCTGGTGGAAGCTGACATTGTTACCCTTCAGACTATTGAAGACCAGGAAGGCAGTCTTCTTGAGTCTGATCTTATTTCCCTCCGTGCTAAGCTGGCCCTTAACCACTCTCTTCTTTTGCAGCAAAGATTTTCTGGAGATAGAGGTCTCGGGTCCAGTGGATTAGAGAGGGGGACCATAACACCAGATTCTTTCATCAAGCTACATTGAAACCCCGTGCAGTGAATAGGATCTGGTGCTTTGCTGATGAGGAAGGGAACTACCATGAGGACATCCAGGTTATCAGGGATCAGCTCCTACATTTCTATTAGTCTAGATGGTCGGAGCGTAATGGGGATGGATTCCCTGTCCACCCGGTTCCGATCTCCAAGAAACTCATTGCATATGAGAATGATCTTCTTACTAGAGCTATCATAGCGGAAGAGATTTAGAAGGCTTTATGAGATCATGGGCCTGATAAAGCCCCTGAGCCTGATGGATTTCTGCCTTTTTTCTTCCGCTATTATTGGAGCATTGTTGAACAAGATGTTCTGTAAGCTATCCAGCTTGTTTTTCAGTCCAAATCTATTCCAGCAGATTGGAATCGGACTTTCATCACTCTGGTGCCGAAACGATCGGATGCTTCCACTTCGCTTCATTACCGTCCTATTAGTCTCTACACCACTCTGTACAAGGTCTGTGCACGGATCCTCGTCTCTCGTATGTAGATCATCATTCCTCACCTCATCGCCCCTGAGCATGGAGCATTCATTAGAGGGCGATGTATTACTGATAATATCCTTATTACCCAGGAGTTCATGCATGATCTTCAGAGATCTTCCCGTGGTCAGGGCCTTATGGCTGTCAAGCTGGACATGGAGCCAGCTTATGATAGATTGAGTTGGGATTTTCTGTATCGAACTCTTCAGAATTTGGGTTTGATACTCTCTTTATTGATTGGATCAGGGCTTGTATTCATAGACCATCATTCTCTCTTCTCATTAATGGAAGTCAAACGGATTTTTTTTCACTCTGAAGTGGGTCTGAGGCAGGGATGCCCTTTATCCCCTTTTCTGTTCATCCTTGCTGCGGATGATTTGTCTCGCTCGCTCTCTCAGGCTTAGCTGGATTTATGTATTACCCCATTCTCTGCAGGCCCCCAAGGGCCAACAGTCTCCCATCTCCTATTTGCTGATGACTGCATTTTGCTTGGGAGAGCTAATGTCTATAATGCAACCTCCTTTGTTTCAGTGATTCAACGCTACTATCAGGCCTTTGGTCAAAAGATTAATTTTCAGAAATCCTCTATCTACTTCAGCCCGTGGATCTCTGATACTACTAAAATAGCCATCAACCGCACCTTGGGCATTACTAAACAGACTGATCGCTTATTTTATCTGGGAATACCTATAACAGGTAGACAGCCCAGATGTAGTGACTATATTGACATTGAGCGCCGGATCCGTGATCGTCTTGATGGATGGCAAGCACTGGGTTATCTATGATGGATAGGGTTATCCTCTTACGGTCCGTCGTCACCTCTCTTTCTCTTTACCTTTTGTCTAACTCCATTGTTCCACTGACGTGTTTGAGGAGGATTGAGAGGAGCTTTAGGGACTTCCTTTGGGCATCCAGACAGGAGGGGCATGGTATCCATCACTACAAGAAAATTAAAATATAGCGATGCCAAAATGCGTCGCTAATGCGTCGCTAAATAAACTATAGCGGCGCATTAGCGACGCAATAAAGGCGTCGCTAAAATGTTTGTCGCAATTACGTCGCTAAACATCGACTCTTTGCCACGCTCTAAATGCGTCGCAATATATTACGATGCCCCCTTAAATGCATCGTAATATTGCGACGCAGCCTAAATGCGTCGCTACTTTAAAAATAATTTTTTAAAATATTTGCGACGAAAAATCTCATCGCAATTACGTCGCTAATTAATTAATTTATTTTTTAAAAAATAAAATAAAATAATTTTTAATATTTTTAAATTAATTGCAACAAAAAATAGCATCGCTAATTAATTAATTTATTTTTTTAAAAAAAAAAATAAAATTTTTAATTTTTTAAAAATAATTGTGATGCCCCTAAATGTTGCGACACATACTAATGCGTCGCTACTTTAAAAATAATTTTTTAAAAAATATTTACGATAAAAAATCTTATCATAATTGCGTCACTAATTAATTAATTTATTTTTTAAAATAAAATAAAAAAATAATTTTTAATTTTTTTAAATAATTGCGATGAAAAATAGCATCACTAATTAATTATTTATTTTTAAAAAATAAAGTAAATTAATTTTTAATTTTTAAAGTAAATTAATTTATTTATTTAAAAAATAAAATATATAAATTAAACTTCCTAATACAATGTAATTGCTAATACAATTGACCAAAACAATCATTACAAAATTTTTAAAAATAGATAAAAATTTATTTTATTAATTATTTAAAATTTTTATATACAAAACAGAAAAAATAAAAAAAATACATCAAGTAGTGAAAAAAATACATCATGTATCTGCAGGCGGCTGTGAGGCTGGAATGGACAGTGCGACATGAGAAACTAAATCCTGCATTGACGCATCTGCTCTCTCATCTCTGCATGCTCCTCTCGAACCTCTTAGCAAACTTCCTCCGTGATATATCTCGGATGTCGTCTAATTGCTCGGGAGGAATATCGCCAGAACCATGCGAATTGAGCTCTGATAAAAAATATCTGGAAGCTCTGGTGCCCAAACCATAGACCCTACGGTCTCGCGGCTAGGCACCAACAGCCTCCAAAAACACACGTCAACTCTCCTCTGGTGAGAGTTCGATGGGCGCCCCCATCAGTGGAGTCAACCTGCAAAGCCTGAGACTAAGCTCGACTCGTGCCTTTGAATTATAAAATCAATAATAAATGAATCAATATATAAAGCTGAATAAAATTTTAGAAATTAAACAAATAAAATATAAAGCTAATTTCTTACCCCAACCTTCCGTGATCGTGTATCGACCCAGGAACCGTCCTTCCTGTGTGTGTCGCCCTGAATAGACGAAACTCACCAGGATCTCTGCCCTCCTGCTCGGACTACAAAGCAGAAGAAAGAATATAAATACAAGTATTTGTAAATGACTAAATTAGTATTTAAATTATTTATGTTTTCTTACCATACGGTGCCTGTGCTCCTGAAAGAAATGGAACCCGCAGTGTGACAGGAGAGGCCCGTGCCAGACCGCCCTTCTCGATCGGCGGTTCGTGCTGGCTGATGCGGACCTCCTCATCCATGCCTCGGACTGCCACGCCTGCTGCCAGCTGGCCAAATACCCTCCGGCACATGCCCTGGACGGTCACCCGAACTCCTCCAATGATAAAGCATGTCGGAGTATCGGCGCCGCAAGAGCATTCCATGCTACCCTAACGGCATTATGGATGGTAGGGTCC